>BTPG01000007.1:184601712-184719212 GCA_036245525.1 Semisulcospira habei | reverse complement strand
GTATGTATGTATGTATGTATGTATGTATATATGTATGTATGTATGTATGTATGTATGTATGTATGTATGTATGTATGTATGTATGTATGTATGTATGTATGTATGTATGTATGAATGTATGTATGTATGTATGTATGTATGTATGTATGTATGTATGTATGTATGTATGTATGTATGAATGTATGTATGTATGTATGTATGTATGAATGTATGTATGAATGTATGTATGTATGAATGTATGTATGTATATATGTATGTATGTATGAATGTATGTATGAATGTATGTATGTATGAATGTATGTATGTATGTATGTATATATGTATGTATGTATGTATGTATGTATGTATGTATGTATGTATATATGTATGTATGTATGTATGTATGTATGTATGTATGTATGTATGTATGTATGTATATATGTATGTATGTATGTATGTATGTATGTATGCATGCATGCATGCATGCATGTATGTATGTATGTATGTATGTATGTATGTATGTATGTATATATGTATGTATGTATGTATGTATGTATGTATGTATGTATGTATGTATGTATATATGTATGTATGTATGTATGTATGTATGTATGTATGTATGTATGTATCTATGTAAACAAGATAATATCAGACTTTCTGTACACACAAGCTTGAAACCTCGCGAAATATTTTCTTAAAGGAGTGGCTAAGAGAGCCTCCGAGCATATTGTAATTGAATGTCTCATTTAAGACATAAACAACCGTTTATAGGAAGTCGGTTGACCCTGATTAGAGTCCGTAATTTTTGTCATATTTATTTGAAATTTTTTATCTATAGCTAGATTCGATAAAGACAATGGATGAGTTCGTTAGCCAGCTTTGTATCCTTTCAACTTCTTTAGTAAAACTTAATGCTTTTCAGCAAAAGAATTAAAACAGTATAAAAAAAACAACTTGACTTCAAGAGAAAGTCAGTCAGTGGCGGGGACGTAAAAGAGGCAACTCGGTCACCACACAGATATTAACATAATACTCTGAATATGTCGTAATTCTCTCTAGCGCGCGCCGCTCTCTCTCTCTCTCTCTCTCTCTCTCTCTCTCTCTCTCTCTCTCTCTCTCTCTCTCTCTCTCTCTCTCTCTCTCTCTCTGATTGTGTGTGTGTGTGTGTTTGTGTGCTTGTGTTTGTGTGTGTATGTGTGTGTATGTGTGTGTGTATGTGTGTGTATGTGTGTGTGCGTGTGTGTGTGTGTGTGTGTGTGTGCGTGCGTGTGTGTGTGCGTGTGTGTGTGTGTGTGTGCGTGTGCGTGTGCGTGTGTGTGTGTTTGTGTGCGTGTGTGTGTGTGTGTGCGTGTGCGTGTGCGTGTGGGTGTGTGTGTCTATGTGAATGCATGTACGTGAGCGTGCATCCTCGTCTTCGACTCGGACATTTTGATTCGAGTCTCGTAATCACATTTCCCTGTTATCGCACTATATAAAGCAAAATGTTGCACAATATAATATATATATAATCGTGTATATATTGTAATGTGGGCAAGAAAAACTGCTGCAGCTAGGATATAACGACAACACAACTAATTCATAACGGCACAAGTTTAAATGACAACTGTGTCGCGAGTGAAATCGAAAGCCTCTCATGTCAGTGTAGGCAGGGCAAAACACCATTCACACCAAATGTTCCCCTCTACCTGCTATGGTTACACATCACCATCTAGTAGGAATGTCACTCTGTCTTCAAAAGAATCTTCATAAGCAAACATTGACGTCATTGATAACAAAACATAGATCGTGCCTTTTCTTATGACCCATATCATACCGAGGATGAAAGCTTCAAATGTGTACACTGTCATATGCAAGCTATATTATAGAGAGCTGGGTGGCTCGGTGGTAACAGTGTTTGCCTCTCGACCGAAAGCTCCCGGGTTCGATTCCATCTTGGGTCAAAATTTGTTCACACCCTTTTTCGGTGTCCCGTCTTTGAAATCACCTTCGTGTATAGTACTTGCAGATAAGGATATAGACCAATGGCTTTAGTTCAAGGGTGGTGCCAGAAAAGCTTGGCGCCTACAGGCGCCAAGCTATTCTGGCACTACCCTTGAAACTACCTTAGTCAAACTTATTTCACACACTGGTGTATTCAGAATGACAAGGGTTATGGCGTCAACTGCTAGCCCAGTCATGCATGTCTTTTGAAACGTCTTAAGGCCTATTAGAATCCAGTTCAGACGTGTGGCTTCAATACCCGTCGGGACATTCATGCATTGAAATCCTTTGTCCACACGTGCCGTTCAACGTGTCGCCTGCTTCCTTTCAACAAGTTACGGCGCAGTTTTAATGCCATACAACGTCGCTCGGTAACAACACAACAACACAGACATGTAACTCACGGTCAGAAGGGAGATTCTCATGAGCTAACAACAAAATCCGAGTTTTGCAAGGGTAATCCCCGTAATGGGAATTTAGCTCTAGGTGGAGGCATGGAATGTATGCCCCTGCAGACACCACAGTAAAATGTGGCTGTCTTTGCATGTAGGTAGAACTTCCTGCCTTCCTTCAGTATGCCGAATGGTGTGCTGACGAGGTCGCCAAGACAAAACAGCTGTCCACATCGGCTAAACATTCTGGACCCCCTTGGGGGGACCAAGAGCTACATTTCCATGCACCAAGGGGCTGGAAATCCAGTGAATATGCGATACGCCCCCCTTCAAGAGGGGGTTAGGGAGGGGGGGTAGGAGGAGGGTCGTCCATATTCATTGCTTTCAGTCATTTACTTAGCCCACCCTTCTTTCCTGTCCTTTTTGTCTGATGTATTGACGCTGGACTTTAGGACGGGGCTGGTCGGAGCGCGTTCAGTAGACTTTAGGACGGGACTGGTTGGAGCGCGTTCAGTAGACTTTAAGACGGGGCTGGTCGGAGCGCGTTCAGTAGACTTTAGGACGTGGCTGGTCGGAGCGCGTTCAGTAGAATGCAAAGGACATAACAGGCGGGCGGGCCTCATGGTCTGGCAAAGAAGTAACAAGATAAACATGACGTCACGTCTAGCCAATCTAACCTTGCTGTTGAAAGTTGTGTGTGTGTGTGTGTGTGTGTGTGTGTGTGTGTGTGTGTGTGTATGTGTGTAAACAGGGAAATCTCCAATATTACTGTACGCACAAACTTCAAACTTGGCAAAATACTGTATTAAGTGGGTGGCTAAGAGAGCCTCCGAGCATATTGTAATTAGATGTCTCATTGAAGACATAAAAGACCGTTTACAGAAAGTCGTTTGACCCAGATTAGAGTCCGCAATTTTGATTTTAGGCACTTGAAATTCTGGATATAGCTAGTTTTTAGAAAGACATTGGATGAGTTCGTTAGCCATCTTTGAACCTCTTTTACGGTTTCGAAAATAAAAGTTCAATGCGGGAAAAATGTCAGAAATAAAACTCCTTGATTTCATCAGTAGAATCAAACAGTGACGGTGACGTAAATCACCAAACGCGTCAGGTTTTTTTTTTTAATACAATGTTCCTAATTGACGCACATCACTATCACGTCAGTATTCTACATGTGTATGAGCTGGCGCGATGTTCTCCTTCATTTATTTTTGTAATATATTTGCCAACGTATTGTGGAAAAGGTGGAATATGCAATTGCATGCAAGCTCATACAGAAGAGGCTTTGTGGGTATGGGCCATTCCACCTTATTCTTCTAAATGGCTGTGGCTACGCCAGCACACAGAACGTATAACCGGTGGGAAGCGTGTCTGCCGTCTGTGTTTGTGCCGTGTGCCATTGCCGTGCGGATCAAGCGGGGGGTGGGGTGGGGAGCGGGGGGGGGGGGGCGATGAGGAGTAATGGGAGATACTGAATGAGTTCGTAATCCAACGTTGTACCCTTCAACATTTTCAGTAATAATTAATTAATTTTTGCAAGTTAAGGAGCATATATTTTACTCCCACCAAACAGTCAGCCCTGGAAGAGGCTGCGTGGAACAAAACAGTCAGCCCTGGAAGAGGCTGTGTGGAACAAAACAGTCAGCTCTGGAAGAGCGTGCCTTTTGGACGAGTGACGTGAAACATCAAATTTATCACAGTGTACACGGCGTCGTGAGACCAGCGATGCCATGACGTGAAGGTTATAGTGACGTCATTTTTCTGCTTTTGCTATTATTCTCCTTCAGAATTCCTGTGGCTACTCCAGCCCACAGAGCGTACTAATGGCGGGAAGCGCTGTGTGTCCGTCTTTCTTTGCGTGCGTCGGCGTGTGTGTTGATCAGAGGTTGGCTTAGAGAGGAGGGAAATGGATCAGAAAGATAAGCTGAAAAATATAAACAACTCTGAATGTTCCTAAAATAAAAACGCACGTGAGCTCCAAACAATACGGTAGACTTTGGGATGACATCCTCATCTTGCTAAGGTAGTAAAATATTTTTGGTTTTAAACTATTTAGGATAAAAAGTGATGGTGGTTGTTTTTTTTCATGTTATTTTGAAAAGCTGTGTGGCCGTTGAGGTGAAAAATGAAGCATGTACTCCCTTCAACTCCCCTTATCATTATTTTTTTGTTGATAATGTTGATTAGTAGTTTGTTGCAACGGCAAGTTTGAAAATTGGTCCTGTAACCAAATACTTGTACCGTTGTAAAATGAAAGTTCATTGTCATTGTCATTGTAATTTTTGTTCATTTTTGGTAAGAAAGCCCGTATTGAACTCATTCAGCCCGACGGCCGTATTTCCCAAATTGTGGAGGTGTCATCTAATGACTATGCAGCAGTTGCAGGAGATGGATCAACCCTGATAATTCAAGGGCAGTGCCAGATTAGCTTGGCGCCGACAGGCCCTATCATGGTCAACCCGTCGGCCTGCTGTGGTGCGTCAAGGCTAAATGGATTAAGGAGGGAAATCTTTTGGGTTTTAAACTGGTTCATTGACTATATACACGTTCTGCCCTTAGAGCGCCCTTTGGTCTCAGGCTGAAGGTCACAAAGTGTTGGAACCCCTTGCCAACACCCCCACCCCCCCCCCCGCACCGTCCCTTTGGAGGTAGCTGATCCGCCCCTGCACCATGTGCGCACTCTTTCCATAATATATTCACGCATCCACTTGTTATGGAGGTTTTGTAAGCAGCCCTTGTATTAATACAATAATAAACTTTAACACCAGTATCCAAAAATGGCGTGGCTCGTATACCAAGCGCGTACCAAGAGACAGACAACAACTGAGGCTCCGGCCGGGGTGAGATCTGGCGTGGCTCGTATACCAAGCGCGTACCAAGAGACAGACAACAACTGAGGCTCCGGCCGGGGTTAGATCTGGCGTGGCTCGTATACCAAGCGCGTACCTAGAGACAGACAACAACTGAGGCTCCGGCCGGGGTTAGAACTGGCGTGGCTCGTATACCAAGCGCGTACCAAGAGACAAACAACAACTGAGGCTCCGGCCGGGGTTAGAACTGGCGTGGCTCGTATACCAAGCGCGTACCAAGAGACAGACAACAACTGAGGCTCCGGCTGGGGTGAACTGGCGTGGCTCGTGTACCAAGCGGCGCGTACCTAGACACAGACAACACCTGAGGCTCCGGCCGGGTTAGAACTGGCGTGGCTACAGAAAAAGACATGGGTTATAGGCTAGACCTGGTACATCCTTTTAGAAATGTAGATGGTCGTCTTGTTTTATACCTAAATATTTTTCTGTGGGCTGGCGATTAGGTGCCCGATAAGCGGGGACAGGGGATCTGTCCAGTTCCCAAGAAACCAAAACCCTCTTGCCCTAATAACTACAGACCTATTGCCCTGACCTCTATCATCATGAAGTGCCTCGAGAGACTTGAGTCGACTACTCAGTCAGACGAGCGACCAGCTCGACCCCCTACAGTTCGCATATCGCCACAACAGGGGTGTGGATGATGCAGTCATCACCCTCTTGCACCTAATCCTCACTCACTTGGAGACACCAAAGTCCTTTGCCAGAGTCCTCTTCGTTGACTTTTCCAGCGCCTTCAATACGATGAGGCCTCACCTTCTGGCCGACAAGCTGCGTCACATGAATGTCAGCCCTTCTCTGATCCTATGGATCTTGAACTTCCTAGTGGAGAGGACGCAGCGTGTTCGTGTAAACAACTTGATGTCCTCTGTCATCACCACGTCCGTGGGCAGCCCCCAAGGATGTGTGATCTCGCCTGTCCTTTACATCCTATTCACAAATGACTGTACCAGCTCCAACGACAGGACTCACTATGTCAAATTTGCAGACGACACCGCAGTTGTAGATCTGTCAAACTCAGATGCTGACTACTTCGCAGAAGTGGGTCAGTTTGTTTCATGGTGTCATAACAACCATCTACAGTTGAACGTAGGCAAGACTGAGGAGATGGTTGTCGACTTTCGGAAGCCTGGCAGTGGGCCAACTTCCGGGAGCCCACTCCCACCTCCTTAGTCCCTGGTGATTGACGGCACTTTTGTCACACGCACAGATGTTTACAAATACTTAGGGACCTTGATTGATTCACGGCTATCCTTCACCGACAACACAGACCTCATCTTTAAGAAAGCCCAAGCAAACTCCGCTCCTTTGATGTGAGCCCCAAAATCCTCAGGCAGTTATACCTCTGCTTTATAGAAAGCCTTCTTACATTCTCCTTTGTCTCATGGTTCGGCTCCCTGGGCGAGAAGAACTTTAGGAAGCTGAATAAGACAATCAGGCTTAGTGAGAAAATCGTTGGGGGCAGGTTGGAGAGCCTTGACAGCCTCTACAGGACGAGAATGATACGCAAGGGCCTGAGGCTGGCAGCTGACACTTCCCACTGCCTTTCTAAGCACCTTCAAAAGCTCCCGTCTGGCCGTAGGTTCAAGGCTCCTCTTGTTAAAACCAAACGCTACAAGGGCAGCTTTGTACCCTCGGCCATCCGTCTCCTAAATGAAGAGTGTGTTAACTAGCGTATCTCTCTCTCCTTGTTGACGCCGTCGAGGAACTTGCACCTCAGATGTCGCAGTGGCATCTTGCAAGTGACAGACTCACTCCTATACCACTAACAATGTACACTGTGGTCATGGTTTTTTCCACTATTGTTATAATGTGGCTAAATCCGTACGCGCGCATGTGATCCTAACGAAAGAAAATTTGTCGGCTAGACTGACACAATAAAGTATTTTGAATTTGAATTTGAAGTGTTTGTCTGTCCAGCGCTGAGTAATTCCCCTTGGTATATGCACAGAAATGAGTTCAAGTTGCTAGTATAAAAAAAAGAAAAAAAAAAAAGAATACAGATGCTTATGTGCATGCAAGTGGGTCGGTGTTGGGGGTTGGCGTGGGAGCGTGGGGGGGGGGGGGGGGAGAGGGGGTGGCGGGGGGGGGGGGGACTTCGTCGAAGTTCCCCCCTCGACTTCCCAAGAAAAGAGAAAAATATAAAAGCAGGATTTTGTTCTCAAAGTCGTGTACTTACACATCGTATTATAAATGTTATAAACTAAATCGGAAGTTAGGTCAGCCATCTGTCTCAGATTGAAGGTCCCAAAGACAAGAGAGAGAGAGAGAGAGAGAGAGAGAGAGAGAGAGAGAGAGAGAGAGAGAGAGAGAGAGAGAGAGAGAGAGAGAGAGAGAGAGAGAGAGAGAGAGAGAGAGAGAGATGATGATGATGATGAAACGTTTTTATTCAGGATAAAAAGTTTTAGGCATAGCAATGCCTATCTTCCAAACTGTCCTGCTACTCTACACATATAAAATACATCAGATGATACAGCAAAAGATAAAAACATACATAAGTAAAAAGACCCATCTCCCCCCCCCCCACCCTCAGAGAGAAAACAAAAGCCAAAAAACAACAACAAAAAACAATATATATATATATATATATATATATATATATATATATATATATATATATATATATATATATATATATATATATATATATATATATATATATATATAAACCTGACATATTAATGCAGACAGTCGAACTATTACATAACCTGCAGCAATCTGCTGTGCTGGAGCAACATACTAAGCAGAAAGATAGAACAATCACATCGACAGCAGATATTTATGGACGCGAACTCTGAAGATAGATAACTTTGAAATAGACTTTAGATGAGAGGGCAAGTTATTCCATGACTTAGCACCGGAAAATGATATGCTAGATTTGAAAATGTCGATTCTCGGTTTTGGGAGATGGAGTAAGCTGTTCCTCGTGTTCTCTCTATTCGTGTGGGAAAACAGCTCACGGAGATAGGGAGGGGCGGCATCGTTTAGAACTTTTTGCACAAGTAAGCATCTATTAAGTTCCAATTGTTTACTGAGTGGTAGGATATTAAGGGCCTTCAGTCTTTCATCAGTAGGGGACGAACCAGGAAGAATGAGCTTAATACCTCGCCGGTAAAGGGAATTAAGGGAGAGAGGGAGAGAGAGAGAGAGAGAGAGAGAGAGAGAGAGAGAGAGAGAGAGAGAGAGAGAGAGAGAGAGAGAGAGAGAGAGAGAGAGAGAGAGAGAGAGAGAGAAATGAAATGAAATGAAACTTTATTTCTCAAGGATAAATGATTAGGTACACAGACCTTTTTTAATCATGTCCTTGCAGTCGCACTCACACAACACTCACACGCGCGTGACTAAAACGTAATAAAAATGGAAAGGCAAAACGTAATCATCAAAAAGGCTAATTTAGCAGTCACACACACACACACACACACACACACACACACACACACACACACACACACACACACACACACACACACACACACACACACACACACACACACACACACACACACACACACACTGAGACCCTGATTTAAACATGAACGTTAAAAACTTAGTTTGAACAATAACAGAAACAACAAACTCGACAATACAACTCAAGGAGCTCGAGTCACCCCGACACAACTACACAACCATGGGCTCAAGTTTCTTTCAGTTGCCGAAATAAGCGGACCCTGAATGTGGACAAAGACGAAGCCTCAGTAATGTCGATCGGCAACAAATTCCATAGCTTGGCTCCTGAGTAAGACAAACTAGTTTTGAATATATCGAGGCGCGGCCTTGGTATGGATAGATTGTTCCTCGTTGTTTTATATGGCGTATGAGCAGGGCTAAATAGATCTGTTAGATAACTAGGCGTTTTAGAGTGGTAGATTTTAAACATTAGTACGCCTCTATTGTACATGAGTAACTTACGCAGAGGCAGCATGTCCAGGACTTTGAGTCGGTCGTCGGTGCTTTCTTTACTATCCGGGTGGATTAATTTGGCTGCTCTACGGTGAAGAACATTAAGCCTTTTTATGCACGCATCGCTACATCCATCCCAAACTGTAGAAGCGTAATCTATATGTGAGTGAATATGTGTGTTATAAAATATTTCCCTTGTCGGTGTACCTGTAAAATAACGCAGTTTTGAAAGAAGATATAAATTCCTGGACACTGTTCGACATACGCTGCTGACATGCGCGTGCCATGTGAGTTGGTCGTCGATAATGACGCCTAACAAGCGTTGCTCTCTAACTTGTCTAATCGGCTCAGAGTTGAGAGAAAGGCTAAGCGGGGGTGGATGTAGCTGCTGCTTCTGTCGTGTAGTTATTAGCATGCATTCTGTTTTAGACGGATTTGGTACCATATAGTTAGTGTAACACCAGAGCCGGAGAGAGAGAGAGAGAGAGAGAGAGAGAGAGAGAGAGAGAGAGAGAGAGAGAGAGAGAGAGGGAGAGAGAGAGAGAGAGAGAGAGAGAGAGAGAGAGAGAGAGAGAGAGAGAGAGAGAGAGAGAGAGAGAGATTTCCGTGCATATATGTACCAGGGTACGACCATTTTACCACAGAGATTTTACGGTAGATTTTTTAAATATCAGTTTTATTTCATGAAAATGCAGGAAAGTTCTTCATAACATTTTAAATACAATTCGCTCCTAAGTATCATGTAACAGCGTCTGAATTTGTTTCCTATGTTCGGAAGGAAAATATAACATGTCGGAGTTGAGATGGGAGGGTGGGGGGGGGGGGATAGGGGGATTCCACGTCAACCATGAAAACACAAGTCAATCTCTCACAGTTTGCTGGGTGGGGGTGCGACTGATTTGTGTTACCTATGTTTGGGACATATCTGGAACAAAACCAAAACAAGAAAACTAGGTCTAGTCGGAGGGGGGGGGGGGTAGGGGGAGCAGAGCAAGCAAAATTCAAACAAAACGAAAGGGGAGGGGTGGGGGGGGGGGGGTGCAGACCATAGTCGTCCGGCCTTGAACAGATCAAACGTGAAAGTGTAAATTTCCTGCATTTTGAGGGGAAGGATGGAGCGGGTGTCACTGCCAACTTAGTACATTGTATTTATATGGCGCATTTCTCATATTTATAATATAACTCAATGCGCAGAATTTAGCCGCGAACTGAACCCAACAAGCACGCTCACGTGAATCACACGCATTCACTCACACACTGTACGTAAACGCAGAAACATTCACGTGGTGCTAAGGGCAAGCTCAAGCGAGCTACTGTCGGTATTTGGAAATCGTTTTGTATTTGAAATTTTATTAAGTTGGCTGAAACTGATACCAAAGTGAAGGGGGAGGAAGAGCCGGAGTACCCGGAGAAAGAACCCCCGACAGTCCGCCCGAATTAACGGTGACACTTACTAGAGGAGAAAAATCCGACGCCGGAACCCGGAATCGAACCTCGCACCTTTAGCATTAGTGGCAGGCGCCTTAACCACTGCGCCACGGACCGCCCCTTACTTGTTTAAAACTTCAACACTAACATTTTCGCGCAACCCTCTCTTAAGTGCACGAGAATTATACTGACATTTCCCATTCTTTATATAGACTAGCCACTAGCTACCGGCAGGCTACCGTGGCCTCATGAATTCCGAGTGAACTCGGCACTTACAGGCCCTCTAGCTACCGGCAGGCTAACATTTTACTGATAGAGCACATAGTCACAGGAAAAGAGGCCGTCTGCTCCCGAGAAATGTAACATTTTACTGATAGAGCACATAGTCACAGGAAAAGAAGCCGTCTACTCCCGAGAAATGTAATATTTCGGGACCCTATACTCATCCCGTGGACAGATACTACGACTTAGACTTGGATAACACGTTCAGATGTGGCCGGGCGGATACCATATCGATCACTGACCAAGTGAAATACGAGATCAAACACCTGAATCGGCAAGGGTGGATTGAGTGAGTGAGTATAGATTGCTTTACGTCCCGCAAGCGACAAAGGCCTTCTCAGGACATGCCTGCGCTAAATGAAGGAAAAAACTGCAAGAAGCGCAGACAGGAGGGAGAATTTCAAAAGAAAAATACAGATGAATGGACCAGATAGACAGAAATACAAACCCCCAAAAGAGTAGAACCCACCTTGCAGGGGTTAGACAAGGTGACCCTAGGAACTAAAAAGTAGACAACCCCACCAAGGTCCCCTAGGGCAGACCCGGTGGGAGAGGCAAGGGTGGAGATGACCTACTTAGAAGTTAAAACAGTACCTGTGACCGGCATCACCGGTGCTGAAACTGTGACACTGACATGTATTGCGCGGATCAGACGCCTTTCAAGACCACTCTACCGGCCATGAAACATGAAGACCACTCTACCGGCCATGAGACATGAAGACCACTTTACCGGCCATGAAACATGAAGACCACTCTACCGGCCATGAAACATGAAGACCACTCTACCGGCCATGAAACATGAAGACCACTCTACCGGCCATGAAACATGAAGACCACTCTACCGGCCATAAAACATGAAGATCACTCGACCGGCCATGAAACAAGAAGACCACTCTACCGGCTATGAAAAATGAAGACCACTCTACCGGCCATGAAACATGAAGACCACTCTACCGGCCATCAAACACGAAGACCACTCTATCGGCTATGAAACATGAAGATCACTCTACCGGCCATGAGACATGAAGACCACTCTACCGGTCATGAAACATGAAGACCACTCTACCGGCCATGAAACATGAAGACCACTCTACCGGCCATGAAACATGAAGATCGAGAATTTTACAGAACTAGCTCTGTGTCAGTGTTAGTCATCGGGGACCTTTCAGGCTATAGAGTAGTTTTCCAGGTATAAGTAGGTCACATCCGGAATGTCCCGTAAGCAGCGTCTGAAACATTGTTAGTTAATTCACTATTTTATGTTATATACATGTTAAGGTTCGCTTGCGGCTGCTCTATGACTGGTGTACTTCTCGGTACCGTTTCCTAGTCACCCTGTACCGCCCACGCATCTACCTCCCCTACTCTCACCCCTCCCACCCAATCTCTCATCCTCGCCTACGCCTTGTCACTGCTTCCAGACTTTCCCACCCTCTATCTCCACTCTCAATCTCCATCTCTCATCTGTCGGAAGACCCCCCCCCCCCTCTCCCCCAGCTACACACAGCACCTCGGCCACCACCGGACATCGCCCCCCTCCCCCCCCTCCCCATCCACGCACTCAGTTATCTCTCCCTCCGTTTAAAATATGTTTATCACTCATCCCTCGCCTAAACACCACTTTAAACATGAAATGTCAAAAGTTGCCCAAAATGGCGGATGGAAATGTGACATGCTTTGAGATTCATATTTCTTTTTCTCATATACCAAATCTGATAGAGTTTCAATACAAAGTCTAAACCCGCTGTTTTTGGTCGTTTGTGAACTGAAGTGAGTGTGATTTATTTTCTTCACAAATTAACTCCGATACCTTGCGTATTTGGCCAGTGAGAATAACAGCATTCCACTGTGATGCGTGTTTCCGCCACACATGTCAACCAACTTTTCCCCGAGTTTTTAAAACGATAACCGACGACCGCTTCCGGTTTTTGCGTTAACGTTGGACTACATCATTTTCACATTTTACGATAGAAAACCTACAGCCCACGAACTATGTTGAATATAAACAGCTTCCGGTCGTCAGTGGAAGGCTAGTCGTGCACTCTGTCAGTTTGAAAGAGGTTTGGAGAGAGAGCGCGAAGATTGAATGAATGTGGCTATCTTCGTACTTCCAAATGTTACTTTGGACAAATTTACACTTTCGCATCTTTACCACCTAAAAAAACATGCACGTGCATGCTTGTAATTTTGTTTACATAAAATGATGATTTAAATCTTTATTTCCACAAAAACATAGAACAAATACATTTAGAGGTATCTGATTTTGTGTGGTCAATGTCACACTCTGGTACACAGCTTTAGAGAGTGACCCATATAGCAGAACAAGTCAGTGTTTGGTAATGTCTACATCCACACAGCCAACAACCTCCAGTTTTATCTCTGTCTTGACAGTAACCGGACCACAATGTCCCGTCCACCACAAGAACCATCTCACCGTCAGCCGTCGCCAGATGGCGGTCACGACAGTGTTTCTTCACAGTCTCAGAGCTCAGCACAAGGCCCTAGCCCATCCAAACGGCTCCGCAGGTGGTCACAAGAAACACTCGGTCACTGTGCCGGACTGCAGGCACAAGCTACCAGTACCGGACAACAAACACAAGCTGCCAGTACCGGACAACAAGTAAAAGGTACCAGTACCAGACAACAAGCACAAGCTGCCAGTTACAGACAACAAGCACAAGGTACCAGTACCAGACAACAAGCACAAGGTACCAATACCGGACAACAAGCACAAGGTACCAGTACCGGACAACAAGCACAAGGATCCAGTACCAAACAACAAGCACAAGGTACCAGTACCGGACAAGGAGCTCAGGATGCCAGTACCAGACAAGAAGGCACCAGTACCGGAAAACAACAAGCACACGGTACCAGTTTCAGTACAAAAACACAAGGTATCAGTACCAGACACCAAGCACAATGTACCAGTACCAGAAAGCAACAAGCACAAGGTACCAGTACCGGACAACAACAAGCAAAAGGTACCAGTACCGGACAACAAGCACAAGGTGCCAGTACCAGACAACAAGCACAAGGTGCCAGTACCAGACAACAAGCACAAGGTACCAGTACCAGACAACAAGCACAAGGTACACGTACCGGACAACGAGCACAAGGTACCAGTACCGGGAAACAAGCACAAGGTAACAGCACCGGACAACAAGCACAATGTACCAGTACCAGACAACAAGCACAAGGTACGCGTTCCGGACAACAAGCACAAGGTACACGTACCGGACAGCAAGCACAAATAGCGGCGGCCGAAACTTCCTGGCGTCAGTCTGCACGTGAATGGTATCCCAACCTCCACAGCAAAACCTACTTCCTGCCCCCGCATCACTTCAACAGAGTGCCATACGACGTGCTGACTGTGGCCGGTCAGTCGGTTCTAGTTCCACAGGCGGCAACAGATCAGCCCGGCCAGGCGCCCGCTTACTTCCCTCCCACCGGTCCTCCCCCTCATCTGTCTGACCCACCTCTATCAGCAGGACTCTGGCCTCACTACCAGGCAGTCCCACCTGGCCCGCTACCTGTTGTTCAAGACAGCGACATTAGAGATGACTGCGCCATGCAGAAGATTCTCACCTGCATCCGACATCTGGCAGAGAGAGAGCAAGAGGTGATGCTGGTGTTGTCCCAGCTAGAGTTCAGGAAATACCTTGACAACCAAGTCGATCCGATCACCGCCGCAGCCATTTTCCTGCTGCCACGCCCCGCCACACTTGGGAGGAAATATGCAGACGGGGACTTTGACGTGCTGATGATCAATTCCCGGTACGGCCTGATAGTGGGCGAAATAAAATCAGTGGGAGCTGACCTCAACAAGACCCCCGACCTAGACAAGGCGGTGGTGAACGCAGTAGAGAAAGCTATCAAACAGCTGAACAAGGAGGAGGCTTTGCTGAGACACCTGGTGTCGGACCTGGCGCGTATCAAAATCACGAAGACACTGATGTTGCCCAATGTCACGTGCACACAGCTCTTACACGCTCTGAGTACCAACCCTCGGGTTGAACAGGTAAATCTCTTTCTCTCTCTCTCTCTCTCTCTCTCTCTCTCTCTCTCTCTCTCTCTCTCTCTCTCTCTCTCTCTCTCTCTCTCTCTCTCTCTCTCTCTCTCTCTCTCTCTCTCTCTCTCTCTCTCTCTCTCTCTCTCTCTCTGACCGCGCAAACACCGTTCAGACAATCTTCCGTCTCTGCGTCACCTTGGCTCGTTTCCTTATGACCCTTTGCTCGGCGTGGCGGACCTTACGGTCTCACCTATCTCACACTAGATAAGTGTCGAAACGTTCTATGCGCGGTGACCGGCTACCCGCCGGGGCGCTATTGGACATTGCAATACTCGCCGCGCCGAGCAAAGGGTCATGAAGTGACTCGCTATGGCGACGCTGAGGCAGATAAGTGTCGAAACGTTCTATGCGCGGTGACCGGCTACCCGCCGGGGCGCTATGGGACATCGCAAGTCTCGCCGCGCCGAGCAAAGGGTCATGAAGTGACTCGCCATGGCGACGCTTAGGCGGAAAAGCTACGGAACGTTCTATGCGCGGTGACCGGCTACGAGCCAGGGCGGTGACCGGTTACAACCGGGGCGCTAGGTAACACCGTGGGCATTGCCGCGTCGAGCAAAGTGTCATGAAGTGACAAACTATGGCGACGCTTAGGTGGAAAAGTGTTTGAACGGTGTGTGCGCGGAGACCGGCTACGAGCCAGGGCGCTGCGCGGTGACCGGTTACGAACCGGGGCGCTATGGGACACCGGTAGCCTCGCCGCGCCGTGTAAAGTGTCATGAAGTGACGAACTATAGCGACGCTTATGTGGAACAGTATCTGATCGGTGTATGCGCGTTGACCGGTCAAAGCCGGGGCGCTGCGCGGTGACCGGTTAAGAACCGGAGCGCTAGTGAACACCGGGGGCCTCGCCACAACATTCTTTTAAAGAAACTTTCAGTATATAAGCTTGATTCGAACTCTATAGCTTTTCATCTCGACTCTGCGACTCATTCAGACTTGCGGTTGTTTTCTGGGGTCTTGGTCACAGCCACGCCACGCTACAAGCCTTCTGACCTCCGCCACCCGCCAATGCCAGCTTCCCTCGGCGCCATCAACTACCACGCTTCAGCTACCTGGGCCTCAGCCATCCTCGCTTCCCACGCTTCGCCACACTACTCTCGTCACTGCACACCACCATTCCAGTGCCCGCAACACCATTGCCACTGCCAAAGCCACTAACAACGCCAGCGTCTACCGTCAGCCCGGCCTGAGGGTCTCACTTCGGTCGGCCTCTAAATTTCAAAAAAATAAGCGAACTTAGAGAAGGTATAACCTGCTTGAGCCTGGCTTACTTCTAGCATAGACTATAGTTTAAAGCTAAAACAATTTTTTTTTTATAACCAGATGATCTGAAAGTTTTTACCGCGCCACTTGGTTGGCATAGCCACTAGCGTCATAACTGGGTCAGCATCGCTCACCCAGTCGGCGCAGAAAAAGTTCAAACGCGCGGCCTAGCATACTAGACCGCGGCGATAGTTTCTCAGTTAGTAGCACTGTTCTTGGCCTAGCCAACTACAGGACACTATCCGGCGGCGTGCCCAACTTGCGGTCACGCTGTCCGGATTTAGATAATAGACAAAATGGAGGACCTCTTTGGGTCAATTTCCTCTTCTGATGGAGAAAAAACCCCTAAAAGAAAAAGACCTAAAGTTAAACCTAGAAATAGGAAGAAGAACTCTGATCTTCCAAATTCACCCCGCCAACTACGGTGTGGGGAGCTTAGGGTAATCTCTCCCCTCCCCGCCCCTACGGCACTGCTCATTCAGGATAAAGTTAATTCTGATGGTGTTAGCTCGCAGGCAGACACGTTGTCCTGCGAGCACACCGTATCAACAAAACCTAAACCTAGTAGTGATACTGCTAGTGAGGATAAATCTAGTGCTGAAGGTGTTAAACCACGGGCAGACTTGCTGTCCTGTGGACTCACCTCAACAACTGGACCCAAACCTGATAACAATACTGATAGGCAGACAGTCTTTCAAAATCTCAGTCAAAAGGACTCCCCCACAAATCCCATACCGGCACACCTGACCAGGAGATGGACAGTGTTGAGCCGGGGGAGGAGGAGGGGAGAGGCCTTCACTTTCAAACAGTAACTCGAGGCCGTCGTCATAAAAACACTAGAAGTCAAAATGGGGAGCGGACTGACGGGATCCTGGTCGAACCAGTTGCGGAGGAGTGGTGCAGGTTCCCGGTCCGTCTTCGGGACTTGGGGACTGGCACCAGTCTCATCCGCAATCATGGAACGCAGCAGCCACACATCTGTGAGGCTGCCGGGACATCTCCGTCAGAAATCTCCCTACGACCTATAGGGCATAATCTTTGGATAATTTCCTGTCCGAATGCTCGGGCACAACAAAATCTCAGTGCTAAAACCAACATAGGGGGGACACACGTTGAGTGTGTTGTCCCCACCCCTTGAGTGGTGGGCGTTGTCCACGGTGTCCCCCATGCTGAGGACCTCGTGGAGATTGCCCACACACTTAAACAGCAAGGCTTTAGTGCCACCATCACCCGCCTTAAAAACCGAGATGGCACGGCCTCTAGGGCCATAAAAATAGAACTTCTTGGCATGACCAGCCTACCATCAAAAATCAAAATTGGAGCTCTTCTCTGCCCACTGGAGCCGTATGCACCCACGGCGGCACATTGTGCCAACTGTTGCCGATTGGGTCACACGGCAAAAGTGTGCAGAGTAAAGCAAGCGACCTGTGTTCGCTGCGGGAGCACAAAACACCGTCGTGCGGACTGTCCCGACACGGCGGTGCCAAAGTGTGTCAACTGTGGCGGCCCACACAGTGCCGCTTATCAGAAATGTCCAAAGATAATCCTTTTCCGTGAGGCAAATAAAATAAGGAACCAAAGTTATATTCCATATAAAGCAGCACTTTACAGAGCTCAGTCAAACATCAACCAACGGGCAGCTGCCAAGGAAAGCAATCTCCACAGGCCTGCCTCTCCTAGTTTAGACAAGTCCGCCTGGACCAAGCCTTTGACGCTGTCCAACCGGACCCAAAATCCGTTGATTTCGAGTAACTTTTCTAACAGCCTCAGTCAAAATTCAGAATCTAGGGCAGCTGCAGTTGCTTCTAAAACAGAAGCAATCCAGGTCAAGGGAACTGTCCCTGGACAGTCAGAAGTGCAGACTAAAACTTACAAAGAAACTGGTCAACAGACTGACAATTCTCAAACTGAAACGAGTTCCTCTCCGGTTGCCAACCAGATTGAACACTGCCCCCCGTCGGGACTCTGTACCCAGGGGGTAGATGTGTCCGAATCCGGCACGGAGACTGAAACTAATAGCCCATATAGTACCCATCAGTGGAGAGATAAACTACTGAGAGATACGCAGAAAAAGATGAGCGAGCTAACTCTGATAGCCAAAACTGAAGATTGGCGAAAAGTTATAAAGGCTCTGAGTGACCTACTACAGCAAGCAGATCTATGGCATAACCATCTTCTTTCTAAAGAAACTGACCTAGACCGGCTTGAGAGAAAATAAGTGAGCTAAACAGTCAATATTTTAATCTACTTTTAAACTGATCTTTTATATTTTTAACCTTAGTTGAAATAAAGTCTTTTAGTTTTTGTCCATTAAAAAAAAGGACCGTTGTTGTTGTGGTGAAGATAAAGTCGTATTGGCCCTTGGCCACCGACAACAGACCATAGTCATACTTATTGAATGTAGATATAGAGTACGAGATATGTTTTTACTGGCTGTGTGGCTTTGTCCACCGACCCTCTTAGCTATTTTTCACCCTGGTCCCTTCCCCCATAATTCCCCCTAAAGAAGTCAAACTAGCTAGTCCCTGATACTAGGAATAGTCAATAGGGACAGTAAGCCAGATTCAATCTTTTCTGCCAAAACAAAAAAAAATCCACGCGAAGCACATCACAGGAGAAACATTTTCAGCAATTCTTTAAAAAAAATTAAGAGTTAGCGTTTTTCACAACACTCAAATGCACCAAGTACCCCATGACAAAACTGTCGTCTGCAAGCCTGCATACAACCGTGCACATGCCCCAATTAGGCTCCCATGAACACACTAGGTCGACTAAAATTACCCAGATTTTGCTATTTTTCACACCACCTGTCATGCCTTTTGTTGCTCAAAACGCCCAAAAAGGCAAACAATTGAAGTTTTACACCCTAAAAAAGTGGCAAAAAGGGAGGAATTTTTTTAACTATTTCTGGCGGAAAAGTTACTACATGCACCGGAAGCAATTGCCCTGTGTGGCCACAGCGCACTATACATAGCGCCATCTTGGTTCCAGCCGCTAACCCTGGGTTAGGAGACTTATCAGCACCAAATTGGCCAACACCAAACTGGCCGGCACCAAACTGGCCGGCACCAAATTGGCCGGCTCCAAACTGGCCGGCACCAAACTGGCCGGAACCAAACTGGCCGGCACCAAATTGACCGTCACCAAACTGGCCGGCACCAAATAACTCGGTCTCGTGAATACAAACTTTGTAACCCTAGAGCTAAATGACATCGAGGATAGGCTTTATAGTGGGATAAATCCTCTAACTTCAACACTAGCATACGGCCCAGGAGTTAAGAGAAGAAGAATTTAATTAATAGTATTATGGGACGTTTCCTTCATTTTGTCGTACACAAAAATTGCATGTTTCAACTCGAGGGCATCAGGTTTTATTATGTTGAGGCGGAGCGGATCCCTCCCTTCTCGAGTCATCGATATAATTAGACACACTGGTTGCCTCAGTCTTCCCATTCGCCACCGCGGTAGCGAATCAAGAATTCGTGTGTGCCACGCAAAAGATGTACAGCGTTTTCAGTCTCACGTTCATCTGAATCAATCACTGCACCTACAAATGCGCTTCGCGAGTCTCCACACCTTTTAACAATACACCAATCCTAGCAATTTTCTAATTAAACATCCACATAAATCGAATTTTCGCCTTTTCTCTTGATGTCGCCACCATGGTCCAACAGTCAGGAGACTGAACCTCAAGTCACGCTGAATTTCAGTTGTGACCCAACGTCTTCATACAGACCATTTTTACAAACGTACCCTGTAATTCTACCCCACCAACTGATCAATATATGGGGGGGGGGGGGGGGCAAAGTTCCTTTATAGTGAGTCTTAACACGCATCCACCTCCCTCCCCACCCCCCCACCCCCCGATTCCCACCTCCCCAACCCCGATTTCCCCCTCCCCCACCCCGATTTTTTGGCCCATGAAAGCAAGATCTAGTTTCGTGGCGGCCTTTGTATCATTTTGAAGGTCCCAAACAAATAGTTAGAACCCCCCCCCCTCCCCCACCCACACCTCTCGAGGTAACTGATCCGCCCCTGGTGTGGAAACCAAGCAAGAAAATCTGTCAAACAGCTATAATGATTCAGCCAGCCAGCCAACCAACAGTGGTGCGCGACACCCTTTTGCGCATTGGGATCTCATCCAGAGACAGATCGAGCATGATAGTTCAATGGTGGGTATAGTATGGTATGGTATGGTGTCTCCGAGGCGCACATGTCCATCAATTTAAAGATGCTCAAGGCGCCGTAGGGATGGAAGCTGAAGCTTTGAAAGCCTGCTGCTACTAAGCGGCTCTCTCTCTCTCTCTCTCTCTCTCTCTCTCTCTCTCTCTCTCTCTCTCTCTCTCTCTCTCTCTCTCTCTCTCTCTCTCTCTCTCTCTCTCTCTCTCTCTCTCTCTCTCTCTCGGCTTGACTTCGCGAACGAAGATTCTATAGGGGTTGTCCACGATGTCTGCAGGTATGCTCGTGACTGCGGAGGCCGATCCGGGACAGGCAGGTTCGACTGCAGTGGCTGCAGAGGGAGGTCTGGCCAGGGTTCTGAGTTGCGGCATCTCTGTTTTTTCTCCTGAGCCGCTTGTCTTTAAGGCTAGCTCTGCGAGAGTCCTCAAAGGAGACAGCTGCCTTGTAAATGGTGGAGCGCCAGGTGTCACGGTCCGCAGCAAGTGAAGACCTTGGTGGTGGACAAACTCGTTTCATTCAAAGATAAGGAAGTCTTTCTTGCCACTCCCATCTAAAATTACTACGCTCACACGGGGACAAATGGAGTAGATTTTGTTTGGCGGAAAGCAAAGTTCCCACAGCCCCTGTGGCTGCAGAGGCAAATATGAATCTATGCCTGATTGATAAACCACAAATCCTTCTTTAAAATCGTTTTTACCCCAAAAAATATAGCAATGAGATCGATTATTTTTTAATTTATTTTACCTTATATTTTTGGTCACACACACAAAAATTATTTTGATGATTTTTAAAATACAATTGAACGTTAATTTTTATTATTGCTTTCTTTTATTATTTTTTTTATTAATTATTTATTTATTTATTATTTATTATTTACACGCTGATTGCATGTCTCTCTGAAATCAAATTTTTATTATTTAGGAATCATCGCGACAAAAACCACTACCTACAGCCAAAGGGTTAGTCGCTAGATAATTTTGACAGTTATGTTTTCCGTATAACTAAATTGCACCGTGATTTACGCTAATGAACATCATGAGTATCGGAATTATCCCTGCCTGGCAAGTTTGCCCGGGCACGAAGTCGGTAACAGGACCTTTTGCCGCGGCCGCATGGCCCGGCATGGGCTGAGTGTACAACTACACGTGTCACTCACTGAACATAATTATAGTCGTGCCCCGCACCTGTTGCCGTTGCGTATCGATACAAGATTATCAGTGGGAATATCGTCCTTTTGAACCTAAATCAATATATTTAGAGTTAGAAAAAAAAAAAAAAAGGCTTCGCGCCTGACGAGCGATGCTCGTTGGTATGCGAGACAGTTTGCCTCGCATACTAGCGGCAGCGCGCATCGCTCGTCAGGCTCCTTTGGAAAGAGGTGTTTTTTTTTCAGTCTGGCGTGCATAGACTGAATTGAGATGGTCCGAATTTCTGAACTGCGAGGGACAGTTAACTCTTTGCCTGATGGTAGCGCTTTTTGTCGCGATGATTCCCGCAGGGCTCGGAATCAACGCGACGAAAAGCGCTGCGCGGTCACTGAGCCAAAAGGTTAACACGTCAGTTCAGTGCCGAGAAAATCTAAACACTACCCAGCTGCAAGAGGTCTAGATCCTCATGAGCCCCCGCAGTTGCACTAACTTACCGCAGTTGCGGGGGCTCATGAGGATCTATGCCTCTTGCTGACACCAGTTTGAATCCATGTTCCTGGGACCGAGTAGGGCATTTGGGTGCCCGTTTGGAGACTGAAACTGACCGGCAAAGATTGCAGAAGCACAGTCTGCGTGAACTGGCACTGAAAGGGTTAAAAAGAAAGTCATACAGTCAGCCGCATCTAATTTATAAAGCGATAAGTAAATAATCTACCAACAGCTTGTAATTGCAACATCTAAGCCGGTAAGGTCAGAGCAAATATCTATTTACCGCACTCTATCTATATGTACGCCCATGTGAGCATTAGCTATCAATTTCAGTCCTTGTCGTTGCCAGCAACGAAGCGAATCAAGAATGCACATAAGTCCATTGCTCCATCATTAGTTTACATTGGCCCTCTCCTCAGTCCTGTATGTGGTCTCATAGTGTGTTCGAATTCTCTAGTGTGTGAATTTGGCAAATGTTTGTGTACAGAGGCGTAGAAATCAGTTGAAATCCAGACCGAATAGGTACAACCAAGCGCGGTGTAGCAAAATGCAAACAAACACTCAACAATGAAAGAAACGCAAAGAAAGGACAAGGACTGCGTCGTACTTGTCTTTTGTCAGCGGTTTTTGTTTGTTTGTTTGTTTGTTGTTGTAATATTTTTTTCTGGACTAAATCGAACCACTTTCAAGTGAACACTGTGTAACAGAGCATGTTAAAACCCAATCAACCACTGAGATAACCAAACAACCCATCAACCAACCATTTAACCCAAGGCCCCATTTCTCAAATTTCGGAGGTGTTGCCTAACGACCATGTACCAGTTGCAGGAGATGGCTTGACCATAATAATTCAAGGGTAGTGCCAAATTAATTATGGTCAAGCCATCTCCTGCTGTAGGGATCCGGGGCTAAAAGGGTTAACCAAAGACAAAGCAACAAAGAAACAAAACAAATGCCAAACACGCCCTAACATGACCACGTCAGTGACGGACAGTCAATAGCGAACTAAACAGAAACAAAAAAGAGAAACCGGCGCATACAGGGAGTGTCTGCTACCGCAATAAATGAGCACACACACTGTTGAACAAATGAAAGTGTGCTGGTCTGTGACTTTGGACCAAAGGCCGTAAGGTCCAAAGTCACAGACCAGCACAAGCAAGTAAATAATTAAATACATGGATTAAACAGATGAACAAATACAGGCATGTTTGTGGCTGACGCCTTCTCGACTGTAGATTTTTCAGAGCGTCTAGTAGTACCGTTTTGCGCGGCCGGCAATGGACAAGAAACTGTGTTTCCATGTCTGGGTATTTGTCCAGCTGCGTTGCATTTCAGTTTCGGGTCGCACTGCACGCAAACTTCCTCAAAGTATTTACGTCTGGGCATGCACTGACACTGAGTACATCGGTTCTATTGTGAGCCGAGTCGAGTCAGTCCACGCGCTGTAGGGTTCGTGATTATTTTCGCCACATTGTAAATCCAGTGTACCGTAAAAAATAAAAAAAAAAAAAAAAAAAAAAGCTTCACCACTTGACTTGTGCCCTATTCTGCAGGACAAATCTCGAAAAAACTTCTCTATAGCGGTTCTGTCTCTGAGTTGGAAAGGATTATAAAAAAAATGTCAAGTTCGGGTTTTTTTTTATGTGCGCGACGGCATTCAATAGCCGTTTATGTGCATTATTTCTTGGCCCCAGGGGGCCATTTTACGGTGTGTTTATGTGACATCTCACCGCGTTACTTTCTTTTTTCTTTCCGTCTCTACTCATTGGAGATTCCGAGAGCGTTAGGTTCCTGGGGCCAGTTGAATGAGCGAGCTTAGTCCTGAGCTAGCCACTAAGCGATGTGCTCAGCTATAGCGGGGTGAGTGTTGTGGCGCTATAGCGGGGTGAGTGTTGTGGCGCTATAGCGGGGTGAGTGTTGTGGCGCTATAGCGGGGTGAGTGTTGTGGCGCTATAGCGGGGTGAGTGTTGTGGCGCTATAGCGGGGTGAGTGTTGTGGCACTATAGCGGGGTGAGTGTTGTGGCGCTATAGCGGGGTGAGTGTTGTGGCGCTATAGCGGGGTGAGTGTTGTGGCGCTATAGCGGGGTGAGTGTTGTGGCGCTATAGCGGGGTGAGTGTAGTGGCGCTATAGCGGGGTGAGTGTTGTGGCGCTATAGCGGGGTGAGTGTTGTGGCGCTATAGCGGGGTGAGTGTTGTGGCGCTATAGCGGGGTGAGTGTTGTGGCGCTATAGCGGGGTGAGTGTTGTGGCGCTATAGCGGGGTGAGTGTTGTGGCGCTATAGCGGAGCACCTTGCTTAGTGGCTGGCGCAGGACTAAGCTCATTCATGCGGCAACTGGCCGCTGGGTCGTAACGGTGCACGTAGTTGATACGTGGACTGTCAGCACAAGACGACGTAGGCCCACGAACCTTTGGGCGCTCACTGGGGTACTGTTGAGCAGAAACTCGCCGGGCCGTTTAACCCATTACAGCTCGAGGCTGGTTAAAAACTCAAATGCTATTGTCCTATGAAGGCTACCGTCATTACAGATTACAAGATAGATCAACTATTTTAGTTCATGGGTGATGCCAGAAGAGCTTAGCGCCTCTGGCGCCAAGCTATTCTGGCACCATCCTTGAACTATCAGTCAAATTTATTTCAAGCTGTACTGTATCAGGATGAAAAGGGTTAAACTAGACTATAAAGGAAAAAACAGAAAGATAATGAGATCATACTGACATGTCTAACTTGCGGCCACGAAGACATCATCCCTCAGTTAATTACAGTGTGCGAAATGGCATTATTTGTTTGCTGGTCTATGATTTTGGACCTTACGGCTTTGAGCGATGCCAAGGAGTGGGGTGGTCGGTGAGTTAGGACAAAGGACAGTCAAGCTGGGCCGTATCCGCCTCTCAGTGGCTTTGGTTAACCCTTTTCGCCCCAAGGTCCCATTTCTCAAATATTGGCAAATGTTGCCAACGACAAAGTACCAGTTGCAGGGATTGATTGACCATGATAATTCAAGGGTAGTGCCAGATTAGCTTGGCGCCTGAAGGCGTCAAGCTAATCTGGCACTACCCTTGAATTATCATGGTCAATCCATCTCCTGCTGTAGGGACTTGGGGCTAAAGGGGTTAAGCCGTTTAGTGGCCGTTCGGACGGACACTGTGTTAGTCTGCAGTCTTCGTCCGTCAATTCAACATCACCAAGCCCAAGCTGTCCTAGGAACATAGATTCAAAGTGGCGTCAGCAACAGGCATAGATCCTCATCAGCCCCTGCAACTGCGGGGGCTCATGAGGATCTATACCTCTTGCAGTTGGGTGTGTTCGAGTTTTCTCGGCACTTAACGGATTCAAGTGGGACTGGCCGGTTACTCCTGCCGGTAATAGTCTCCTACCCGTCCTTCCCACAGCCAGACCAATTAGCCCAACAGCCACTCAGTCTTCGCCATATCCAAGATACCCCACCCGGGTCTGCCTTGGGGACTTGGGTGGGGTTAACAACTTTTTAGTTCCCAGGGTCACCCTGGTCAGCCCCACATGGTGTTTGTTTTTTCTCCCTCTATTCTGGGGCATGTGTTTCTGTCTACCCTTGGTCCATTCACCGGTAGTTTCCTTTTTTAAACTCTCCCTACTGTCTGAGCTGCCTGTAGCTCTTGATATTGGATGTGTGTTGCTAAATGGCCTTATGTTTATTTAGCGGATTAGACCGGCTGGCGACATACGTTCAATATTCTTTTTTTTTTTTTTTTCACAAGCAGTGCAACTGCCATCTACAAGAGACTAATCTTCCGCCTTTCTTCAACAGCCACTTTGTTTATTGTTCACATACACGTCCTCAAGCGATAGTCAGTCTCTGTGAGCCCTGAACTGAATTCCTGTAGAAGTGACTACTGCTTTAGGGCACCGAGGGTGGCGCCGACCTTTCACTATCCACGTCTCATCCCGTGGGGCCGCCAAAATGGCTCACACGTTCAAATCATCTGCGAAACATTCCAAACTAAAAATGATCTGTGCTTGTTCGGTTAACTCCTTTGTGATTGCAGCCACCGTTACTGTTTACAGCACAGGTGGCAGCACTCACAAGTGGGTTAACTTGAAGAATTGTCGGATTTTAAATAACTACCCATAAGTTGCGGACGATTGATTGAGCATAACAGCTCAAGGGCTGTGCCTGACTATACGGCGGCAGGCTCTTTGAAGGTTTTATTTCGAGACGTCCCCCCCCCCCCCCCCCCGGACAAAATATTCAGCTTTCTAAAGGAAGCCAATTTGTCACAAATTTTGATTCTCTGTAGTCTCCGCTATACATCTGACTTGAGTCTCTGTAGTCTCCGCTATACATCTGACTTGAGTCTCTGTAGTCTCCGCTATACATCTGACTTGAGTCTCTGTAGTCTCCGCTATACATCTGACTTGAGTCTCTGTAGTCTCCGCTATACATCTGACTAGAGTCTCTGTAGTCTCCGCTATACATCTGACTTGAGTCTCTGTAGTCTCCGCTATACATCTGACTTGAGTCTCTGTAGTCTCCGCTATACATCTGACTTGAGTCTCTGTAGTCTCCGCTATACATCTGACTTGAGTCTCTGTAGTCTCCGTTATACATCTGACTTGAGTCTCTGTAGTCTCCGCTATACATCTGACTTGAGTCTCTGTAGTCTCCGCTATACATCTGACTTGAGTCTCTGTAGTCTCCGCTATACATCTGACTTGAGTCTCTGTAGTCTCCGCTATACATCTGACTTGAGTCTCTGTAGTCTCCGCTATACATCTGACTTGAGTCTCTGTAGTCTCCGCTATACATCTGACTTGAGTCTCTGTAGTCTCCGCTATACATCTGACTTGAGTCTCTGTAGTCTCCGCTATACATCTGACTTGAGTCTCTGTAGTCTCCGCTATACATCTGACTTGAGTCTCTGTAGTCTCCGCTATACATCTGACTTGAGTCTCTGTAGTCTCCGCTATACATCTGACTTGAGTCTCTGTAGTCTCCGCTATACATCTGACTTGAGTCTCTGTAGTCTTCGCTATACATCTGACTTGAGTCTCTGTAGTCTCCGCTATACATCTGACTTGAGTCTCTGTAGTCTCCGCTATACATCTGACTTGAGTCTCTGTAGTCTCCGCTATACATTTGACTTGAGTCTCTGTAGTCTCCGCTATACACCTGACTTGAGTCTCTGTAGTCTCCGCTATACACCTGACTTGAGTCTCTGTAGTCTCCGCTATACACCTGACTTGAGTCTCTGTAGTCTCCGCTATACACCTGACTTGAGTCTCTGTAGTCTCCGCTATACACCTGACTTGAGTCTCTGTAGTCTCCGCTATACACCTGACTTGAGTCTCTGTAGTCTCCGCTATACACCTGACTTGAGTCTCTGTAGTCTCCGCTATACACCTGACTTGAGTCTCTGTAGTCTCCGCTATACATCTGACTTGAGTCTCTGTAGTCTCCGCTATACATCTGACTTGAGTCTCTGTAGTCTCCGCTATACATCTGACTTGAGTCTCTGTAGTCTCCGCTATACATCTGACTTGAGTCTCTGTAGTCTTCGCTATACATCTGACTTGAGTCTCTGTAGTCTCCGCTATACATCTGACTTGAGTCTCTGTAGTCTCCGCTATACACCTGACTTGAGTCTCTGTAGTCTCCGCTATACACCTGACTTGAGTCTCTGTAGTCTCCGCTATACACCTGACTTGAGTCTCTGTAGTCTCCGCTATGCATCTGACTTGAGTCTCTGTAGTCTCCTCTATGCATCTGACTTGAGTCTCTGTAGTCTCCGCTATGCATCTGACTTGAGTCTCTGTAGTCTCCGCTATGCATCTGACTTGAGTCTCTGTAGTCTCCGCTATGCATCTGACTTGAGTCTCTGTAGTCTCCGCTATGCATCTGACTTGAGTCTCTGTAGTCTCCGCTATGCATCTGACTTGAGTCTCTGTAGTCTCCGCTATACATCTGACTTGAGTCTCTGTAGTCTCCGCTATACATCTGACTTGAGTCTCTGTAGTCTCCGCTATACATCTGACTTGAGTCTCTGTAGTCTCCGCTATACATCTGACTTGAGTCTCTGTAGTCTCCGCTATACATCTGACTTGAGTCTCTGTAGTCTCCGCTATACATCTGACTTGAGTCTCTGTAGTCTCCGCTATACACCTGACTTGAGTCTCTGTAGTCTCCGCTATACACCTGACTTGAGTCTCTGTAGTCTCCGCTATACACCTGACTTGAGTCTCTGTAGTCTCCGCTATACACCTGACTTGAGTCTCTGTAGTCTCCGCTATACACCTGACTTGAGTCTCTGTAGTCTCCGCTATACACCTGACTTGAGTCTCTGTAGTCTCCGCTATACACCTGACTTGAGTCTCTGTAGTCTCCGCTATACATCTGACTTGAGTCTCTGTAGTCTCCGCTATACATCTGACTTGAGTCTCTGTAGTCTCCGCTATACATCTGACTTGAGTCTCTGTAGTCTCCGCTATACATCTGACTTGAGTCTCTGTAGTCTCCGCTATACATCTGACTTGAGTCTCTGTAGTCTCCGCTATACATCTGACTTGAGTCTCTGTAGTCTCCGCTATACATCTGACTTGAGTCTCTGTAGTCTCCGCTATACATCTGACTTGAGTCTCTGTAGTCTCCGCTATACATCTGACTTGAGTCTCTGTAGTCTTCGCTATACATCTGACTTGAGTCTCTGTAGTGTCCGCTATACATCTGACTTGAGTCTCTGTAGTCTCCGCTATACATCTGACTTGAGTCTCTGTAGTCTCCGCTATACATCTGACTTGAGTCTCTGTAGTCTCCGCTATACATCTGACTTGAGTCTCTGTAGTCTCCGCTATACATCTGACTTGAGTCTCTGTAGTCTCCGCTATACATCTGACTTGAGTCTCTGTAGTCTCCGCTATACATCTGACTTGAGTCTCTGTAGTCTCCGCTATACATCTGACTTGAGTCTCTGTAGTCTTCGCTATACATCTGACTTGAGTCTCTGTAGTGTCCGCTATACATCTGACTTGAGTCTCTGTAGTGTCCGCTATACATCTGACTTGAGTCTCTGTAGTCTCCGCTATACATCTGACTTGAGTCTCTGTAGTCTCCGCTATACATCTGACTTGAGTCTCTGTAGTCTCCGCTATACATCTGACTGTTCTGACGACATTCTAGGTTGTTTTTTTATAGCCAAGAATACTTTTAAACCGTATTTACATCATGTTTTAAGACATTTCTCTTAGTCTGGCTGACCAGCCTTTTACCCTTCCTGCCGTGAGATGGCTTTAGTCGCTTGCTCAACGTTAAACCCAAATAATTAACTAACCGATTCGCTTGGCGCCTTTCCAGGCGCCAAGCAAATCAGGCACAACCCTGAAGCTATCTGAAGGAATGATTATCAGGCACAGCCACTGGGCCATCATGGTCGATCCATCTCCTGCAGTGGGGCATTGATAGGAACCGAGATATGATCTGACTTTGATAATTCAACTATGATATACTATGATTTATTAAATATAATACGATATAATGTATAATTCAAGTATGATAATTCAAGGGTAGTGCCAGATTAGCTTGGCGCCTGATGGCGCCAAGCAAATCTGGCACTACCCTTGAATGATCATTGTCGATTTATCTCCTGCTGTAGTGCTTCTTGGATTATGATGGGTTAAAGTACAGGATTTAGAGATGAGAAGATCCTTTCTTCAGATCTCTGTCTGGAAACAGTGGTTGGGCCTTCATGCAGACAATTGATGCTTTGTGAGAACATTTCAACGCTGTCAGTGAAGATAGCAGATAGCAGACGTGTAAGTCTTCGCGTTGCAGAGTGGAGTTGTTTTTGTTCCACCGCCGCCATAACTTGCTTATTCTGCTTATTAAAACTCAACACACAGCCTTGTATTTTATGTGTGTGCGGCGTTCTCTGTTTAGAAGATATACACCAGTTGTTGTTGTTTTTTTTTCTTTCTCCGCTACACTTGATAAAGTTGCCAGCTTTTAGTCTTTGCGAGAAATAAATGTACGTACACTGACCTGAATTTTGTTACCTTGAGGCTCTGACCAGCTCATAAAAATGTGACCAACAGCCAAAGCGGTACCAAAAACATGGACACAAAGTGGTCTCAGCAAGAGGCATAGATCCTCATGAGCCCCCGCATTCGCGGGGGCTCATGAGGATCTATGTCTCTTGCCGAGACCAATTTATATCCATGTTTTTGGGACTGTTGTGGCTTTTGGTCGTTGAATAAACAAGCCCGGGATTTCACGAAACAAATGACTAGGCGTCCAGTGGTAGGAAGGGATTACATCCTGTGTCTACTTCGAGGCGGGTGCACGCACACACGGCAACGGGTTTTAAAGTGCCATTACGCGTAAATCTGACGACACATTTCAGCGCCATTTGTGTTTGTTATGCCTTGTCGACACACCTGATGAACTTTAACAGCAGTTGGGACACGCAGCAAATGCACACGCGTAATCGCACTTATTTATTCTGCGCTGCCCGGCGTTAGCGTGTCGATCTGTTTTAGCTGTTTCTCGTCAGTATTGAAAGCGTTGTATTTCTAGAACAGAGTAGAGTCATTGGCAGGTTACTTGATATAAAGACGACGTGCGCTGAACCCGGATTGTCCTGTGTGTAAATAAACCATAACTAGACCTGTGTGTAGCGTTGCGTAACCATCTGTTAAGTGTATCTTTAATCAGTAATGGCGGTAGTGGGCCCTTAACGCTATATTTCACCAGATTCACCGTGACATACAAGAGAGGCTAGTGCACAAATTACGCATCACCGAACTTTTCTAAACTTACGTTTTACGGCGATAGGTACGTTCGGTGACGCGTAATTTTCGGGATAGGAAACATTAACCTGCAATACCTTGGCCGGTACATATTGACCCTGACCTGCAATACCTTGGCCGGTACATATTGACCCTGACCTGCAATACCTTGGCCGGTACATATTGACCCTGACAATACCTTGGCCGGTACATATTGACCCTGACAATACCTTGGCCGGTACATATTGACCCTGACAATACCTTGGCCGGTACATATTGACCCTGACAATACCTTGGCCGGTACATATTGACCCTGACAATACCTTGGCCGGTACATATTGACCCTGACAATACCTTGGCCGGTACATATTGACCCTGACAATACCTTGGCCGGTACATATTAACCCTGACAATACCTTGGCCGGTACATATTGACCCTGACCTCAGTGACAGAGCTGCGCGCACTGATTTGTCGACACATAGTGTTGTAATCGATCAAAACCATGTCAGATGTAGAACTGTTCATGTACTGAGTGAACTGAACTGAATGTTATTTTACAAGGATGAAGGCCTTGTTCACTTCATGTCTGTCCTTAATAACATAGTCACGTTATGACGATAGATCAGTTAGGAGAATTAAGATCATAACTGAAGTATTTCACACACACACACACACACACAAACACACACACACACACACACACACACACACACACACACACACACACACACACGCACGCACGCACTGCACGCACACGGCACACACACCGCGGCACACACACACACACACACACACACACACACACACACACACACACACACACACACACACACACACACACACCGGCTTGTGCGTACCAGTAGTGAGGGGCCCAAGGCTCATAAAACAGCTCGAAAGTTCACTTCATAGTAGAGACATGCCACTTGGTATATAAGTAAACAGTACCTCTCCCAACAATATTAGTGTCAGAAACACATTGACAGCGCTCTCAGATGGGAACGGCCATCGATTAATTAGGTCAACTCTTTTGTTCTTGTTCTTAACCATAACTATTGTATATACAACTGGTTTGAAATAAAAGCAGCATGGAAGTTTAATAATGCATACAAAGGAACCTTCATGATATATCATGCAGTCAGAATTTTGCCGGATGTGATATCTGATGGGTCACAGTTAATTAGGTCATGACCATCTGCCCATTTTATCGCGACTACAGATTGATCATTTTAGCAGTATCTGAAAAAAACTGTGATCAAGCACAACGTGAATGCGGCGCTTTGGACCGTTGAAATACGTTTCCTTTCTTATCAGTATTAACAGCATTTCACAATATTTTATTTAGCAGTCATTAATTAGGTCAACATGACCTCTTTCAGGTTTATTGCTTGCTTGTTGTCTCTGCCTTATGGTGTGGTCTGGTTAGTTTTTTTCACACATGTACAAACGTAAACTGGACTTTAAAACCTCTGAGATAATCAAAAATTGACATTAATTTCCTAATAACTCTTTCTCACAGTTTGCATTGATTACGCCTTAAGTCCCACCAGCGTCCCTTCCATGTACACATGTACAACCGCAGTGTGCCAGTCAGTCACAAACATTGAAACAAGTCAGTGTGTTCTTGTTTGAGTTCAGACGCACAAGATGTTTTCCTTTTTGCACGAGCATTTTAGAAGCGTTTTGTGTGTCTACTATGATCACCCGACAGATACCTGTAATAATCATGAGGTCACCACTGTTTATTTTAAACATCCTGTGAACAGTCTCCCATCATGATCACAAACTTTTGTTCACCATAGGTGTCTGACCAAAACCACTGTATTCCCTTTGCGAGGGCATACGGAGGCTGGTCCATTGCGCAAACAGATGTTTGTCAAGGATTCAAATGCTCTGTGGCTTCTTTAATCAAGTTCATGACATGCTTGATCAGTGCTGTCAAATGGGCATTCTCTAGAAGCAGCGGCAAAAGTCTGATGATGGCAGGTGGATCTCCAGCAGACGGTCTTTGCGAGGCATGGTAGAATGCCCAAGATAGTGCTTCCTGGTCGTGGACCAAAGCATTTTCTAAGCATGTGTGAACATTTTGCTTATGAGGACCAGGTGACTAGGGTACAAACTGCTCTGTAGCTGGAATAGCTACAGGTAGGACATTGGTGTACTTCAGTTTCTGGGAGCTGTGGGATGCCCTGGTTGTCCTGTTCTCCGTCAAAGAGTGGCACAGACTGTTCTTGGCCCTCAGTTACTGTGTGTTGAATCAAGGATATACCAGTGCCATAAAAAGAGTCGGACGCTGTTGTTGAGCTAGGATTATGGTCAATGTTGTCCACAACACCTGCTGTGAAGACGCCCTTCATCATATTTATAGGGACAACAACACCGTCCACTTCGAATTGTTTGATGACAGAGTTTGCAATCTGTGATGAGATGGACATCACACGTTTGTGTGAAATTCCTAGCCCTAGAGAAGACAGTGTATCGACCAGCTCTTTCTTTCTTGTCTATGCATGGACTTTGAGACTTAGATACAGAGGCAGTGGTGTTTCCCTCTCCTTGTTGTGACGTTGGAAGGAAGTTTTTTTCCTCGAGAATCTCTGGCAGTTGAAGGCAATAAGCTGTGATATCGTGAGAACAGCTTGTCTCTGAGAATAATCAACAGGTTCAGACTGCTCAACTGCCGCTGGTCCACCCAGAGTAAAACAGACCAAAGCTGTTAAGGATGCTGGCACAGATCTCTCTTGGCACTATTTCTCAAATCTTCCATTGAATGCAGCTTTATATCTGAATATTTCTTTTCTCACCACTTCAGTTGCCTGGCTAACTCAAGGGCTTCAGAGTCACGGGTACAAGCCTTCTTTACGGCATCTCCCAGGTCTCTGTTAAACACAAGAACGACCTCTCTGTCTTGGTAAGATTAAAAAGATCTGGTACAGCTACCAGAAGCTTTTCTCTTAAACGTTTAGAATGTACCCTGTGAGCAACTTTCAGGCCAAGGCCATACAAGTGAGAAGCATACAGACGACAAAGGTTGGGTATTGTGAAGACTGGTGCAGTTTCGGGATCCTCTCTGAAGCTCTCCACGTATGCCACAAGTTCTGCAAAAGCGATCGCATGCAAAGTTGAGGCATCGTCCTCTTCAGGTTCCTCCTTTGAAGTCGTAGGAGAACGTCTGTAGAAGGCTGTAAGACACTTCAAGTGATATTTGGATTCAGAGGGCACCATCTCGTTGTCAGCAAGTTTTCAAAGCAGATGCAGGTCATTGAGTAGATGGGCATAACTGTGGACCTTGAAATCCAATGTTAATGTGCATGCTTCATGTAATCCGGCTGAGCCTGGGGGACCATCACAAAACAAGTACACCGCCTGTATCGCGTTACCCTTCCCGAGTGTTTCTTCTCTTCTGCATTGCCATGTGTTGATAGTGCTGAGGATGTGCTGACTGCTTTCCTAGTTTTCACTGGACTTGCAGAAGGTTCTGTTGTCTTTCTTTTCCAATGCAAAATTGTGCTGCTGACCTTTGTTCAAGATGCACAATGTTTTTTGGAATATTTCTTCAAACCCATCGTCGTAATTAAGAAGGTTCAGGCTGACTGACAGGACAGCATCCAAGTTCTTCAAATCCTTCAAGATAATATTCTCAGCAATTTATTTGTAGCCAGCGCATCTTTTCTTGCTGGACAGACACTGAAGTGCCTCGCTAGTTGTCTTTTGGCACAAGGCACACAATGATCGGTCAATAACTTCCACAGATGAAGCTGGTTGACGGCTTAAATTAGGAGCTTGGACACGTCGATATTTTCTTGGTTTCATCTTTCATAGTGTCGACCAAACACTGCAATAGAAACCAACTAGTCTATTTAGATACGATTGTGATCAGTGTGGGTTTCCATACTTTTTCACTTATTCAGGCGTGCGTGTACTCTATACAGAAACCTGTCTAATTCGACCAATTTTAATTGAGAAAAAGTGAGCGAAAACTATCATAACATCATAACGTTGGAAATTTCTTGTTATTGTCATTCAAGTTCAAACTGAATCAGACGTACAAACAGAAAGCATTTTGACACGGTTTCTTTGTGTTGTTTGAAGTATTCTAGCGGACAAGAGTCTTTGTATTTGTGATCAACATTTTCGTAGACAGTTAACATGTGCCGTAATTATAACAACCATGACACGAGATATCACTTTTGCAGGGGAAAAAAAGAAATACAAAGAAAATGTACTTATAATACAGACGCTGAGTATGAGGACTATTCCGCTGGCTCGACACATGTACACTACATCGAAACGAGTCTAGAATAGCGTGTGCTGTCATCCGGTGCTGTTTTAGATATGATGGCCTGGACTAAAATAATCATCTGATGTTTATAAGATCAGCAGCAAACACAACTAAAAACCAATACGTGTGTATTGACATTTACATTATGGGTGTCCCATCTGCCCTATGTTGAAAAACCATTGTATTCAACGTTTCTTGCAAGAAAGACTCATACCTCCCTCACAACAGGGATTTTTATATGGCAGGGATGCAGCATACCATTACACCGCCGGCGGGTTAAGAGGTGATGACAGAAACAAAACAGGAAACAACGGCGCGTGGGCTGGCGCTATTAGCGCGTAGGTATGGAAACCCAGTGCTGCCACTCTTACAGTTATTGGCAATTTTAATCGACCACTGACCTTCTCATAAACATCTAACAACGTGTTTCTGACGCGCAGGGTGATCATCTAAATTATCTTTATTAGTGAACAAAGTGGCAAGTCTCTACCCTCCAGCGAACAATCATGTTCCTTGGGCCCCTCACTACAGCTCTTTCCCGTACGTTATAAACATCTTTGGGGCCGGCCATGTGGTCAGTCTCCTGCTAAAACCTGACTATGTCCGCTCTGAGAAGAACTGCGCAGTTGGTTTGCGGCAGCAGGTTCTCACTAGTCTTTGTGAATGCAGGGGTTACTGTACATTTATGCTAGGACTAGAAGCGGTATATTGGCCTGTCTCCTCCACGGTTTCAGTTTCAGCAAGCATAGATTCTCATGATTTTTGTTTTACAGGCTAGTCCTACACATTTAGAAGACAACATGGTTCTTGCTAGGACAAATGTACGCCTATTCACCACAGTACGTTCACAGTTGGACATACTGGCCTGCAATACCAGCACAGTACGTTCACAGTTGGACATACTGGCCTGCAATACCAGCTTGGTGAAGATACATAGATTGTAATGCGTCTGTGCACGTTTCAAAAACCTTCCGCGGTAGTAGTAGTAGTAGTAGTAGTATTGTGAGGACAAAATAGGCCGTGAGGCCTTTATAAATGTCCTTTCTTTCTTTAGTTCCTTTATGGGTCTGCTATGCATGCAATTTTCCTATAAAATCATTCATCATAGGAATAAAAAATCTCTTTAAATTTTGGTAATTCGTCCAGCTGGTTTTTAAAAGAATTTATATTAGGTGCTTTTTTTTAATGAAACTGGTAAGTCATTCCAAACAATGGCAACTCTGTTAGTAAAACAAAACTTCCGCAGGTTAGTGTTACAGTGCTGTACAAAGATTTTCCCTTCAGAATTTCGGGTTCTGTCACAGAATGGTGTTGCAAAAAAGTCGTTCCACTTTAGGTCGTCGATGCCATTATAAATTTTAAAAACTTGGATTAAGTCTCCACGTATTCTACGTCCGCGTAAGGAGTGTAATCCAAAGTATCTGAGTCTGTCTGAATAAGTCATATTTCTACATTCTTTGACAAGCTTTGTTGCTCGTCTCTATACCCTTTCGAGTGCCGCTGATTGTTTCTTTAAACCTGGGTACCATACAGTGTTTGCATATTCTAAATGTGGTCTGACTAGTGATTTATACAGTTTAATAAAAAAATATCATTGTCCAAATAATTAAAAGCTCTCTTAATTACTCCAACCTCTCTCGTGATTTATACTATATCTCTCCTCAGTTCCCGCATCAGAGTAGGGTTTTCTACTACGCGTAAACCCCGTCGTATTTGTGGCCAGCCTCGTACGCCGGCGAATTTTCGCAAACGAATGCGGGCGCTGTCGGGTACGTTAGAAGTCTAGTGCCTGGCCCTGAATATGCATACTTTGATTGTGCAGTATAAGATTTCATATCAAATCTAACGCTCGTAGCACGTGAGGTCAACAAAATACACTCAAACAAAAGTAATTTATCAATAGCTGACCATTTAAAGCATTCTAAATAAAACATTTGATTTTAAACACGTCGAAAGATTGTTACAAGTTTCCATGATCATTTTTCATGATATGTTCTTGTAGCGTTTGTTAATGTCTTATATTGTTGTTTCGTGACGAGCCGAAAGGCAAATTTCTGTCGTGCCTTGACTCGAACAGACAATAAAGTTGTATTGTATTGTATTGTATTGTATTGTATTGTATTGTATTGTATTGTATTGTATTGTATCTATGTCTGCTGCAAGTGCAGGAACTGAATTGTGTCTGTACTACTGATTGTCCACCGGCTGTTTCACACTGGCCGCCACTGACGGTCTGGCAGGGCACAACTGAGTAAACAGTCAACATCAGAGATACGATCAACGCCGCCGCCCCGCAAGATGTCTGATTTATTGCGGTCGGCTGTGGGGCTGGTCAGACCCGCTAGACTGATTCGCAAACGGGCCCAGCAAGATGTCTGATTTATTGTGGTCGGCTGTGGGGTTGGTCAGACCCGCTAGACTGATTCGCAAACGGGCCCAGCACGTGTGTTCAATACGTCACTGCTTAGTGCTGTTCCTAAAGTATCAGAAGCTGCAATCTAGAATGATGACGTCACCGCGAACACCATCTAGCTGCGAGAAGCATAGATTGCGTATGTTGCGCGGGCTGATGAGAATCTGTACTGCTGGTAGTGTGTCACTTATGTCTGTGATCTTCAATGAGTCAGGCAGGCGAAGCAAAGGGACGGTCTGTCAGCTAGGGTCTTGCGGAGACACTACTAAGAAGCGAGACTGAATACACAGAGTACGAGAAACACATAGATCTTGATGGACTCCTGGGGCGTCACCAGCCGGCCGAGACTGAATACACAGAGTACGAGAAACACATAGATCTTTATGGACTCCTGGGGCGTCACCAGCCGGCCGTGACTGAATACACAGAGTACGAGAAACGCATAGATCTTTATGGACTCCTGGGGCGTCACCAGCCGGCCGTGACTGAATACACAGAGTACGAGAAACACATAGATCTTTATGGACTCCTGGGGCGTCACCAGCCGGCCGTGACTGAATACACAGAGTACGAGAAACGCATAGATCTTTATGGACTCCTGGGGCGTCACCAGCCGGCCGAGACTGAATACACAGAGTACGAGAAACACATAGATCTTTATGGACTCCTGGGGCGTCACCAGCCGGCCGAGACTGAATACACAGAGTACGAGAAACACATAGATCTTTATGGACTCCTGGGGCGTCACCAGCCGGCCGAGACTGAATACACAGAGTACGAGAAACACATAGATCTTTATGGACTCCTGGGGCGTCACCAGCCGGCCGAGACTGAATACACAGAGTACGAGAAACACATAGATCTTTATGGACTCCTGGGGCGTCACCAGCCGGCCGAGACTGAATACACAGAGTACGAGAAACGCATAGATCTTTATGGACTCCTGGGGCGTCACCAGCCGGCCGAGACTGAATACACAGAGTACGAGAAACACATAGATCTTTATGGACTCCTGGGGCGTCACCAGCCGGCCGAGACTGAATACACAGAGTACGAGAAACGCATAGATCTTTATGGACTCCTGGGGCGTCACCAGCCGGCCGAGACTGAATACACAGAGTACGAGAAACACATAGATCTTTATGGACTCCTGGGGCGTCACCAGCCGGCCGAGACTGAATACACAGAGTACGAGAAACACATAGATCTTTATGGACTCCTGGGGCGTCACCAGCCGGCCGAGACTGAATACACAGAGTACGAGAAACACATAGATCTTTATGGACTCCTGGGGCGTCACCAGCCGGCCGAGACTGAATACACAGAGTACGAGAAACGCATAGATCTTTATGGACTCCTGGGGCGTCACCAGCCGGCCGTGACTGAATACACAGAGTACGAGAAACACATAGATCTTTATGGACTCCTGGGGCGTCACCAGCCGGCCGAGACTGAATACACAGAGTACGAGAAACACATAGATCTTTATGGACTCCTGGGGCGTCACCAGCCGGCCGAGACTGAATACACAGAGTACGAGAAACACATAGATCTTTATGGACTCCTGGGGCGTCACCAGCCGGCCGAGACTGAATACACAGAGTACGAGAAACACATAGATCTTTATGGACTCCTGGGGCGTCACCAGCCGGCCGAGACTGAATACACAGAGTACGAGAAACACATAGATCTTTATGGACTCCTGGGGCGTCACCAGCCGGCCGAGACTGAATACACAGAGTACGAGAAACACATAGATCTTTATGGACTCCTGGGGCGTCACCAGCCGGCCGTGACTGAATACACAGAGTACGAGAAACACATAGATCTTTATGGACTCCTGGGGCGTCACCAGCCGGCCGTGACTGAATACACAGAGTACGAGAAACGCATAGATCTTTATGGACTCCTGGGGCGTCACCAGCCGGCCGAGACTGAATACACAGAGTACGAGAAACACATAGATCTTGATGGACTCCTGGGGCGTCACCAGCCGGCCGTGACTGAATACACAGAGTACGAGAAACGCATAGATCTTGATGGACTCCTGGGGCGTCACCAGCCGGCCGTGACTGAATACACAGAGTACGAGAAACACATAGATCTTTATGGACTCCTGGGGCGTCACCAGCCGGCCGAGACTGAATACACAGAGTACGAGAAACACATAGATCTTTATGGACTCCTGGGGCGTCACCAGCCGGCCGTGACTGAATACACAGAGTACGAGAAACGCATAGATCTTGATGGACTCCTGGGGCGTCACCAGCCGGCCGTGACTGAATACACAGAGTACGAGAAACACATAGATCTTTATGGACTCCTGGGGCGTCACCAGCCGGCCGAGACTGAATACACAGAGTACGAGAAACACATAGATCTTGATGGACTCCTGGGGCGTCACCAGCCGGCCGTGACTGAATACACAGAGTACGAGAAACGCATAGATCTTGATGGACTCCTGGGGCGTCACCAGCCGGCCGTGACTGAATACACAGAGTACGAGAAACACATAGATCTTTATGGACTCCTGGGGCGTCACCAGCCGGCCGAGACTGAATACACAGAGTACGAGAAACACATAGATCTTTATGGACTCCTGGGGCGTCACCAGCCGGCCGTGACTGAATACACAGAGTACGAGAAACGCATAGATCTTGATGGACTCCTGGGGCGTCACCAGCCGGCCGTGACTGAATACACAGAGTACGAGAAACACATAGATCTTTATGGACTCCTGGGGCGTCACCAGCCGGCCGAGACTGAATACACAGAGTACGAGAAACACATAGATCTTGATGGACTCCTGGGGCGTCACCAGCCGGCCGAGACTGAATACACAGAGTACGAGAAACACATAGATCTTTATGGACTCCTGGGGCGTCACCAGCCGGCCGTGACTGAATACACAGAGTACGAGAAACACATAGATCTTTATGGACTCCTGGGGCGTCACCAGCCGGCCGTGACTGAATACACAGAGTACGAGAAACACATAGATCTTTATGGACTCCTGGGGCGTCACCAGCCGGCCGAGACTGAATACACAGAGTACGAGAAACACATAGATCTTTATGGACTCCTGGGGCGTCACCAGCCGGCCGAGACTGAATACACAGAGTACGAGAAACACATAGATCTTGATGGACTCCTGGGGCGTCACCAGCCGGCCGTGACTGAATACACAGAGTACGAGAAACACATAGATCTTTATGGACTCCTGGGGCGTCACCAGCCGGCCGTGACTGAATACACAGAGTACGAGAAACACATAGATCTTTATGGACTCCTGGGGCGTCACCAGCCGGCCGTGACTGAATACACAGAGTACGAGAAACACATAGATCTTTATGGACTCCTGGGGCGTCACCAGCCGGCCGTGACTGAATACACAGAGTACGAGAAACACATAGATCTTGATGGACTCCTGGGGCGTCACCAGCCGGCCGTGACTGAATACACAGAGTACGAGAAACACATAGATCTTGATGGACTCCTGGGGCGTCACCAGCCGGCCGAGACTGAATACACAGAGTACGAGAAACACATAGATCTTTATGGACTCCTGGGGCGTCACCAGCCGGCCGAGACTGAATACACAGAGTACGAGAAACACATAGATCTTGATGGACTCCTGGGGCGTCACCAGCCGGCCGAGACTGAATACACAGAGTACGAGAAACGCATAGATCTTTATGGACTCCTGGGGCGTCACCAGCCGGCCGTGACTGAATACACAGAGTACGAGAAACACATAGATCTTGATGGACTCCTGGGGCGTCACCAGCCGGCCGTGACTGAATACACAGAGTACGAGAAACACATAGATCTTGATGGACTCCTGGGGCGTCACCAGCCGGCCGTGACTGAATACACAGAGTACGAGAAACACATAGATCTTGATGGACTCCTGGGGCGTCACCAGCCGGCCGAGACTGAATACACAGAGTACGAGAAACACATAGATCTTGATGGACTCCTGGGGCGTCACCAGCCGGCCGTGACTGAATACACAGAGTACGAGAAACACATAGATCTTGATGGACTCCTGGGGCGTCACCAGCCGGCCGAGACTGAATACACAGAGTACGAGAAACACATAGATCTTGATGGACTCCTGGGGCGTCACCAGCCGGCCGAGACTGAATACACAGAGTACGAGAAACACATAGATCTTTATGGACTCCTGGGGCGTCACCAGCCGGCCGAGACTGAATACACAGAGTACGAGAAACACATAGATCTTTATGGACTCCTGGGGCGTCACCAGCCGGCCGAGACTGAATACACAGAGTACGAGAAACACATAGATCTTTATGGACTCCTGGGGCGTCACCAGCCGGCCGTGACTGAATACACAGAGTACGAGAAACACATAGATCTTTATGGACTCCTGGGGCGTCACCAGCCGGCCGTGACTGAATACACAGAGTACGAGAAACGCATAGATCTTGATGGACTCCTGGGGCGTCACCAGCCGGCCGTGACTGAATACACAGAGTACGAGAAACACATAGATCTTTATGGACTCCTGGGGCGTCACCAGCCGGCCGAGACTGAATACACAGAGTACGAGAAACACATAGATCTTTATGGACTCCTGGGGCGTCACCAGCCGGCCGTGACTGAATACACAGAGTACGAGAAACACATAGATCTTTATGGACTCCTGGGGCGTCACCAGCCGGCCGTGACTGAATACACAGAGTACGAGAAACGCATAGATCTTTATGGACTCCTGGGGCGTCACCAGCCGGCCGTGACTGAATACACAGAGTACGAGAAACACATAGATCTTTATGGACTCCTGGGGCGTCACCAGCCGGCCGTGACTGAATACACAGAGTACGAGAAACACATAGATCTTTATGGACTCCTGGGGCGTCACCAGCCGGCCGAGACTGAATACACAGAGTACGAGAAACACATAGATCTTTATGGACTCCTGGGGCGTCACCAGCCGGCCGAGACTGAATACACAGAGTACGAGAAACACATAGATCTTTATGGACTCCTGGGGCGTCACCAGCCGGCCGTGACTGAATACACAGAGTACGAGAAACACATAGATCTTTATGGACTCCTGGGGCGTCACCAGCCGGCCGTGACTGAATACACAGAGTACGAGAAACACATAGATCTTTATGGACTCCTGGGGCGTCACCAGCCGGCCGAGACTGAATACACAGAGTACGAGAAACACATAGATCTTTATGGACTCCTGGGGCGTCACCAGCCGGCCGAGACTGAATACACAGAGTACGAGAAACACATAGATCTTTATGGACTCCTGGGGCGTCACCAGCCGGCCGTGACTGAATACACAGAGTACGAGAAACGCATAGATCTTTATGGACTCCTGGGGCGTCACCAGCCGGCCGAGACTGAATACACAGAGTACGAGAAACGCATAGATCTTTATGGACTCCTGGGGCGTCACCAGCCGGCCGAGACTGAATACACAGAGTACGAGAAACACATAGATCTTTATGGACTCCTGGGGCGTCACCAGCCGGCCGAGACTGAATACACAGAGTACGAGAAACACATAGATCTTTATGGACTCCTGGGGCGTCACCAGCCGGCCGTGACTGAATACACAGAGTACGAGAAACGCATAGATCTTTATGGACTCCTGGGGCGTCACCAGCCGGCCGAGACTGAATACACAGAGTACGAGAAACGCATAGATCTTTATGGACTCCTGGGGCGTCACCAGCCGGCCGAGACTGAATACACAGAGTACGAGAAACACATAGATCTTTATGGACTCCTGGGGCGTCACCAGCCGGCCGAGACTGAATACACAGAGTACGAGAAACACATAGATCTTTATGGACTCCTGGGGCGTCACCAGCCGGCCGAGACTGAATACACAGAGTACGAGAAACGCATAGATCTTTATGGACTCCTGGGGCGTCACCAGCCGGCCGTGACTGAATACACAGAGTACGAGAAACACATAGATCTTTATGGACTCCTGGGGCGTCACCAGCCGGCCGTGACTGAATACACAGAGTACGAGAAACACATAGATCTTTATGGACTCCTGGGGCGTCACCAGCCGGCCGAGACTGAATACACAGAGTACGAGAAACGCATAGATCTTTATGGACTCCTGGGGCGTCACCAGCCGGCCGTGACTGAATACACAGAGTACGAGAAACACATAGATCTTTATGGACTCCTGGGGCGTCACCAGCCGGCCGTGACTGAATACACAGAGTACGAGAAACACATAGATCTTTATGGACTCCTGGGGCGTCACCAGCCGGCCGTGAGGCTAATGTTTCTACATCTTTGTCACCTACAGGTTGTGGTAGGACGGAAGGAGATTGTCGGACATCGCAACTAAATGTACTAGTCGGGGCTTTTCACGGGCGGCACCGGCCGTCATGAAGCCACAAAACGTCCCTTCTGCAAGCGGAGACATAGATTCTCATCAGCCCCCGCGGGTGCGCCAGTACAGTACCGCGGGTGCGGGGGCTGATGAGAATCGATGTCTGTTGCTGGTGTTTGTACATCGATGTCACGTTTTCCGTCGTGAGGATGACGCCATCAGGAGTTCAGTACGACCATAGTCCTAGGTCCAACGCCACCGGCCGCCCGCCTCTGTGAAATTTCAGGGAAACCTGATACCCCCTGACCCCCCCCCCCCGGGTGGAAACCTGATACCCCCTGACACCCCCCCCCCCCCGGGTGGAAACCTGATACCCCCTGACCCCCCCCCCCGGGTGGAAACCTGATACCCCCTGACCCCCCCCCCCGGGTGGAAACCTGATACCCCCTGACCCCCCCCCCCCCCCCCCGGGGTGGAAACCTCATCAAGCCAACGTGAGCGCTCGTGTTTATGTTCCTGTCACTCGCAACAATGTTCCCCTGTCAGATTATTTCATCTACACTTGACATAGATCCCCATGCACCTTCACAGGCTGAGTCAGCTCACGAGAATCTGCCATCCACATTAGCTCCCCTAAATGAGTGAATTCTTGTGGTCGTATTTACATATCCAGGACCCCCCGTCTACAAGAGGCATAGATTCTCATGTACAAAAGGCTGTTGAAGATCATACAGCTTCTTGCAGAGATCGACCCTGTGTTCATCCTACGGCTAAGGGAGGATATTTCCGAAAGCGTACGATTACATGCAGACGAGACGGTGCACAGTTGCCTAATAGTAATACATGAAACTATGTGTGGACGGCAGTATATCATTCTGAAACGTATGCGGTGCACATTTCATAAAGTTTCTTCAGTTGCTGGAGATATAATTTCAAAATCAGCTGCGAATTTTCTTTGTTTTTTCTCATATTGTGTGTCATATTCCGATACTTGATATCGCTTCACAAGTCTGAGATTTGCTGCAGTCGCCAACTTGAACTCAGATTTTACTCTGTAAGGCAGTCCTGGCTACCGTCAGTACACCCCCCCCCCCCCACCCCTTGTAAGGCAGTCCTGGCTACCGTCAGTACACCCCCCCCCCCCCCACCCCTTGTAAGGCAGTCCTGGCTACCGTCAGTACACCCCCCACCCCACACCCCTTGTAAGGCAGTCCTGGCTACCGTCAGTACACCCCCCCCCCCACCCCTTGTAAGGCAGTCCTGGCTACCGTCAGTACACACCCCCCCCCCCACTCCTTGTAAGGCAGTCCTGGCTACCGTCAGTACACCCCCCCCCCACCCCTTGTAAGGCAGTCCTGGCTACCGTCAGTACACCCCCCCCAACCCCTTGTAAGGCAGTCCTGGCTACCGTCAGTACACCCCCCCCCCCACCCCTTGTAAGGCAGTCCTGGCTACCGTCAGTACACCCCCCCCCCACCCCTTGTAAGGCAGTCCTGGCTACCGTCAGTACACCCCCCCCCCTACCCCTTGTAAGGCAGTCCTGGCTACCGTCAGTACACCCCCCCTACCCCCACCCCTTGTAAGGCAGTCCTGGCTACCGTCAGTACACCCCCCCTACCCCTACCCCTTGTAAGGCAGTCCTGGCTACCGTCAGTACACCCCCCCCCCCCACCCCCAGTACTCAATAAGATGGGTTTCAAAGTGTACCTTAGTATGTCCTGAGATGTTTAAGCCATTTCCCCTACAATCCTTAGGAACACACCAGAGATATAGCCGATGGCGCAATTCACTTTCTTCGCGGATGTTAAAATGAGAAACATTTTCCTCTAATTAAATCAAAATTCATCCCGGAAGCCCAAATCAGGCAGTATTATGTTAAGGCACACCTTCTACGTTCTCTGCCAAAAAAAAAAAAAAAAAAATGAAAAACAGAACAAAAAAATATTAAATCTCTGGCTCACAGTGAAGGCATTTGTACGCCCAGTAAATGGCCATTTCTGTGAAATCGCCCCCTGCCCCCCCCCCCCCCCCCCCCCCCAAAAAAAAAAAAAAAAAAAAAAAAAAAAAAAAAAAAAAAAAAAAACAAACAAACTTATGTGCCTTCAGACATTTTCTATAGCACTGGCAGTCCATTTTTAGGCTTACATCATTAAAACAACATGTCACAATTATTATAAATTTGACTAGGTGATGGTGTGATCGGAACCTACAATTGCCATTAGACATGACCCCCAACAACTTGACCCCGCAAACAAAACACAACCAAAACGTGACATTTTTTCCTCATTTTGCAACAAAAACAATTTACTCCCTCACACCAATATAACACCCCGGCATGGATAGAGCCATATTGGCTTCATGTGCCAAGCTACTAACCTGGCTCTACCCCTTCATGCTACTAGTCAATTTACTCCCTCACACCAATATAACACCCCGGCATGGATAGAGCCATATTGGCTTCATGTGCCAAGCTACTAACCTGGCTCTACCCCTTCATGCTACTAGTCAATTTACTCCCTCACACCAATATAACACCCCGGCATGGATAGAGCCATATTGGCTTCATGTGCCAAGCTACTAACCTGGCTCTACCCCTTCATGCTACTAGTCAATTTACTCCCTCACACCAATATAACACCCCGGCATGGATAGAGCCATATTGGCTTCATGTGCCAAGCTACTAACCTGGCACTACCCCTTCATGCTACTAGTGAACCAAAATCCGTTTTCCCCTGGATCGTGAATCCAGCTACCGGGGCCGGGACGGGATTCGAACCCAGAACCCGGCGATTCCCTTCAGTCGCTCTCCTGCTCCGACGTTTAAACGCCTGAGCTATTTCAGACTCTAAGGCGCGTGCCACTCTAGGGTCCATGACTCGCAGTGTACAAGAACGCTGAGATGACTGACTAACTTGATAAGAGCGCGGCATCAGTCTGATCTTGAAGCGAGTTGAGTCAGACAGCAAACTGCCCAGGCTTTTTGGAGTCTCAGTGAGCCCGGGTTGAGAACTCAGTGTCCACACCCGATATCGCCCCAGTAAGCAAAGCTCTTTGGGCTGCCGTGGTCAGTCGGCCGCAGTGGGCTGACGTGCGCGGGCCAACCGCTCAGTGCGCCTGACGTCGCCCGAGGGTCTTTTGCGGCTTGCCGGGCTGGGACGCAGCCTTTTTCACAATTACAAATCCGATTGCTTCAGATGTGAACAAGGCCGGCTTGCCAGTCACCCTGCTGTCCCGCGGCCGCGGAGCTGACCGGCCCCGGCAGCTGGACTCGCAATCCAGGGGGGAAAACCGTCGATTTGTTCAATAGCATGTCCGTTGAAAGGTCCTGTAAATCAAAGTGGCACAGTTGGAGTGCGCCTGAGTTGATCAGTGTTCAGGTCGTACTCCATAGCGGGCAATAGATTTCCCTGTCCCCCATAACCCGCCCGTCAGGGCCGTCCATGATCACCTCGGTGCTGTGGACGTTAAACCCGAACTAACCAACCAACCAACCAACCGCGGCGCTGAGTCGGAGGCGCGGCCGGCTAGCGCGCGCAGCTCAACGCGGTCAGTGTGCAAAACTTCAGTGAGGTGGACGGACTCGGACAGGCTATACAAACTTCAGTGAGGTGGACGGACTCGGACAGGCTATATAAACTTCATTCGGTTTTGCCCCAACCACGTCAAACCATTTCAGTAGCAGTTTCGAGGAGACAGAACGTGACTCATTGGACTTAGTCAGTCAGGTACACTACTGTCAGTACACCTGAGATCCCCGCCCGAAATCAGTACTGAGGATGTCAGGACACGGACACGGCGGCATCGTGTCTTCGGCCATCGCGCGATATGATACCGGCGTGGCCGCCTTCTTATTTTAGTGCTGCGTTTGGACAGTCAACCCATAGTGCTGCGTTTGGACACTCGCTTACAAATGTTGATCAACTCATTGGAGACGTGCCACCTACGGATACACGGCGAACCGCCGCCTATCCGCAGTCGGCACATCTTGAATGAGTTAAATTCACCTTGTTCATAATATGTCCAGTCGTTATTACATTTTCATGTTGATCGATCTCTGATGTTTCCAGCCAGTTTCACATTTTTATGTTGATCGATCTCTGATGTTTCCGGCCAGTTTCACATTTTCATGTTGATCGATCTCTGATGTTTCCCTGCAGTTTCACATTTTCATGTTGATCGATCTCTGATGTTTCCGGCCAGTTTCACATTTTCATGTTGATCGATCTCTGATGTTTCCAGGCAGTTTCACATTTTCATGTTGATCGATCTCTGATGTTTCCGGCCAGTTTCACATTTTCATGTTGATCGATCTCTGATGTTTCCAGCCAGTTTCGCCGATGTTTTCTTTTATGTTTAATAACATAAGTTTTAAAAAACATTTCTTTCTGTCCTCAGTGTCCATGTATGTTGTACGTGTGTGTGTGTGTGTGTGTGTGTGTGTGTGTGTGTGTGTGTGTGTGTGCGTGTGTGCGTGTGTGCGTGTGAGTGTGTGTGTGCGTGTGTGCGTGTGTGCGTGTGTGCGTGTGTGTGTGTCTGTGAGTGTGTGTGTGCGTGTGTGCGTGTGTGCGCGTGTGTGTGTGTGTGTGTGTGTGTGTGTGTGTGTGTGTGTGTGTGTATGCGCGCGTGCGTGCGTATGTTGTGACGCATGAGTTGACTACATTATGTTAACTCATTCTACCCCATCACCGAAATCCTTAAATGTTGCCGTTGTCGTCTGAAGACTGCATTGCAGTGCAGGACACAGATCGACCATGATAGTTCAAGGGTGATGCCAGAATAGCTTGGCGCCCATAGGCGCCAAGCTATTCTGGCATCACCCTTGAACTATCATGGTCGATCCTTATCTTCCTGTGGTGTGTCTAGGGTAGAATGAGCGGTTAACTAATTCGTGGCCAGTCGCATCCGGATGCAGTTGCCGCGAATGAGTTAAGGCACTACTCGCACGAATCCATACACATCGCTAAAGACTGAAAGTAGTTAAATCATAAAACACATCACTAACCGTTGACAATTTCCTTGCCTCGGCTACACATCGCTAAACACTGAAACCAGTTAAATCGTAAAACACATCACTAACCGTTGACAATTTCCTTGCTTAGGCTACACATCGCTAAACACTGAAACCAGTTAAATCATAAAACACATCACTAACCTTTGACAATTTTCTTGCCTCGGCTAAACACAGACATAAACGTACTGCAACACAGCTTTTTCACTTATATGAGCCAGTTGCGGTAGATGAATCGACCGTGGGTAGTGTCGGATTAGCTTGGCACCTTTCCAGGTACCTAGCTAATCCGGCACTACCCTTGAGGTACTACGGTCGATCCATCGCGACGCTTTATATGCCAGACGAATTATATGCAGTAAGTAACGTGGTTTTTGAAAGCAAACGAGATGGCTGTAAAACGCACACAGTTGGACACGAGTCGCCAATGGGAAACTGAACTCACAAATAATGATACAATAGTAAATCCTGACCAAAAAGATGACTGCATGCCACGTGTGTAAAATGCAAATAGAATCACACCAAAGAAAGACTTGAAACACGCATCGAAAATCAAGTACAACACTATTTCTTTACTTTTCCGGTTAAAGCGCTTCTTTGAAATGCTCATACAACCGTGTGTGTCTTCTCTTTTTGGAGGGGGGGTTGGGTGGGGCGATGGTTGCAAGGGACCACCCATTTATGTTATCTTGTCGCCCACTAAATAGCTTGCATGCAAATCGCTGCCATTTGATATTTTGCATTCACGCTAATTTCAGTCAGCCAGCCAATCAGCCTACAAACCAGCTAACCGACCGAAAGTCAGTCCTTTTTTTTACACTCCTCTATTTCTCCGCCAAGCATCTTAAACTCTTCTGACAAGATACAGTATATGGATCGACCATGGTAAGTGAAGAGGAGTGGTGCCACAGTAGCTCATGACGACTGTAGGTGCCAAGCTGCTCTGGTTGTTTACCGTTGAAATATCATGTTCGATTTCTCCTAAACTCTAAAAGATAGTCTGAAGGAGACAATTCGTAAAACTGAAAAACCTCGAGCTCAGTGAACAATATATATTTTATAAGTAGATAAATAAATACATAAACACATACATACAAACACATACATACAAACACATACATACATACAAACACATAAACACATACATACAAACACATAAACACATACATACAAACACAAACACATACATACAAACACATACGTACAAACACAAATACATACATACAAACACATAAACACATACATACAAACACATAAACACATACATACAAACACAAACACATACATACAAACACATAAACACATACATACAAACACAAACACATACATACAAACACATAAACACATACATACAAACACAAACACATACATACAAACACATAAACACATACATACAAACACATAAACACATACATACAAACACATAAACACATACATACAAACACAAACACATACATACAAACACAAACACATACATACAAACACATAAACACATACATACAAACACATAAACACATACATACATATTCGTAAATATATTAACTCATTCGAGACATAACGCCTCCGGAAAAGCGGCATAGCTTGAGCCATGTATCCGGAGCCGGCCGCACGTCTCGCTATCAGCCTGTACTGCGTGGAGCCTTATTATTGCTTTATTGTCAGACATACTAGCAACAGTTATGAAACAATAAAGCAATAATAAGGCTCCACGCAGTACAGGCTGATAGCTGTCGGTGTCTCCTTCATAACTGTTGCTAGGCGTATGTCTGACAATAAAGCAATAATAAGGCTCAACTTAACTCATTCAGTCCCGACACACCACAGCAAGACATGGACGCCATAGGCGCCAAGCTATTCTGGCACCATCCTTGAACTATCATGCCTGATCTGTCTCTAGAACTGTAAAACAGTCCTTCAGTGACGTGACACTCAAAGTGACGTCAGCTATAACTGTCGATGTTTACTGTAGAGCCCGTCTCCGCCACTGCTTACCGTGATGTGGCTGAATCACCACAGGCAGTAAGCCACTGCGGCGGAGACAGCATGTCCTGAATGTTCACCAAATGCGAAAGGAGATCAGGTTGTGTCTCACTGCTGGTTAAAGGAGAGGAATTGTACAAAGTAAAATTTAAATCATTCTTGTGTCAACCTCTGCCTGTCGCCACACTGTTGCAGGATTTGGAAGTTCGCGCCAGTTATTCATCAACATATTACATAATTAATTGTAGGATTGTCACATTCTGCCCATGGCCCGGAATCCCCAAATGTTGAAGTTGCCCTCTGAAGGACGGTATTACAATTCTACAGACAGGCCAAGCATGATAGTTCAAGGGTGATGCCAGAATAGCTTGGCGCCTTTTGGCGCCAAGCTATTCTGACACCATCCTTGAACTATCATGCCGTCTCGCTCTATGTGACGTCTTGTTGTGGTGTATCATGCCGGCTCGCTCTATGTGACGTCTTGTTGTGGTGTGTGTCGGGGCTGAATGAGTTAAACATTCCTGTAACTGCGTGCTAGTCTGTGATTTCAGACCTTACTGTTTGAGATCGTAAAGTCCAGATTCACAGACCAGCACACCAATACTTTTCTTCCCACAGCTGTGGGAGACAGAAACTCTCATCAGCACAGTAATATCATTCCACAGACATATATAGATACAAACAGAACACAGACAGACACTGTCATCAGCACAGTAATATCATTCCATAGACATATATAGATACAAACAGAACACAGACAGACACTGTCATCAGCACAGTAAAATCATTCCATAGACATATATAGATACAAACAGAACACAGACAGACACTGTCATCAGCACAGTAATATCAGTGGGAAGTGGCGCAGTGGTTAAGACGTCTGCCTCCAATGCCAAAGGTGCGAGGTTCGATACCGGGTTCCGGCGTTGGATTTTTTCTCCTCTGGTAAGTGTCACCGTCTGGGCAGTGGGCAGATGTTCACATCTGCACGGGACATAGACGAACCCGGCCCCCACGAGTCCCCTGCTGCCTTGCAGGCTTGGCCGCTTGGCTGCGGAAAGGCTAAGGGAGGAAACCCCTGACATCAAAGCCCCCGTGTCTCCGGGGAAGGCTTTTGAGCCAGAGACTAAGACAAGGACAGTCTGATATAAACCTACGACCCGAGGACCTCGATGCCACCGTCCCAGCTTGCTAGGCCATGGCAAACGAACCAAGGGTTTAAAGGGTGGGGCCAGTACTGCGCACACTGCACTCCACCAAAAAGCTCCACCGCGCAGGCTTTAGGAAACGCCCACGGACTATGACACTGAACTTTCCAAGTCCTGTAGCGATGGGCAAGGGGCAAAACCGGCGGCAGGTGAAAGATGTCACTGGAAGCCGCAGTCTCAAACCTGCATGCAGGCGGTTCAGGATATTGGTCGCCTGATGTTGACCTGGGGATGACAACGTCACTCGGCACACCCTGAACGACCAAGCAGCCTTCTCTAGGGACAGCACTGCTTGCTCCACACGGAGAGGGGCCTAGAAAAGGTGGCCTAACCAAAGCTCATCCCCTCGTAACCCAGTTGGCTAGCCGCGGTCAACGGGCATCTTCTCATGCGGTCAGAAAACAAGAAAAAACAATGGATCCACTCTCATGACGACCACGACCGGACTCAACGTTGCATGCTGGAACATCCGAACCATGCTCGACACAGCAGACAGCGGACGCCCTGAACGTCGCTCCGCCCTCATTGCCCATGAATTGCGGAGGTTAAACATCGACATCGCCGCGCTCAGCGAAGTACGCCTCCCGGAGGAAGGCAGCCTCCAAGAACTTGGCGCTGGCTACACACTCTACTGGTCAGGCAGGCCTGCATCAGAAAGACGGCTCTCAGGCGTGGGCTTCATGGTGAAGACCCACATTGCGACTAAGTTGGAAAACCTACCAACGGGTCACTCCGACCGCATCATGTCCATGCGCCTCCCACTGAGACACCAGCAATACGTCACCCTTCTCAGTGTGTACTCCCCAACCCTCCTGGCAGAGCCTGCAGAAAAAGACAAGTTCTACTCTGACCTGCGCAGCCTCCTGCAGAGCACCCCTGCAGACGACAAAGTCATCATCCTTGGCGACTTCAACGCCAGAGTGGGCCAAGACTCTGAAGCCTGGAAAGGAGTCCTCGGCAAGCATGGCGTTGGGAACTGCAATGACAATGGTCGCCTACTGTTGGAGCTCTGTGCAGAGCAGCAACTTGTCATCACCAACACTACTTTCCAGCAAAAGGACAGTCGAAAGACCACCTGGATGCATCCTCGCTCCAAGCACTGGCACCTTATCGACTATGTCCTAGTGCGTCAGAGGGACCGCAGTGACGTCCTCCTCACCAGAGTGATGCCCAGCGCAGAGTGCCACACTGACCACCGCCTTGTTCGCTGCAAACTCAGGCTCCGCCTCAAGCTGAAACCCAAGAAAGGGGGCCCCCCCAAGAAAAAGCTTGATGTTGCCAGCCTTCAGCGTGACGACAAGAAAGCTGCCCTTCAGGCCGATTTACAGCGCATGCTCAAAGACACAGTTGATCCAGCAGACTCCTCCCCTGAAACACTCTGGGAACAACTGAAAACTGCTATTGTAAAATCTTCTGTGGAAGTCTTGGGCTTTGCTAGAAAGAGGAACAAAGACTGGTTTGACGAAAACGACGTAGAGATCCAGGAACTTCTAGCAAAAAAAAAAGAGCCGCCCACCAGGCCCACCTAGCCCAGCCTTCCTGCCCTGTGAAGAAGTCTGCCTTCCGCCTCATCTGCAGCAGTCTCCAGCTCAAGCTTAGAGAGCTCCAGAACGAGTGGTGGTCCAGACTCGCACAGAGGACCCAGCTCTGCGCTGACAACGGTGACTACAGGGGCTTCTACGAAGCACTGAAAGCAGTGTATGGCCCTAGGCACCTGGTACAAAGTCCCCTGCGAAGCGCTGATGGACAGGCACTCCTCACAGATAATACCTCCATCTTGAACCGCTGGTCGGAATACTTTCAGGACCTCTTCGGCGCTGAGCGCACTGTTCAAGAAACAGTCATCCTCCAAATCCCACACCTTCCACTAAAGGTTGAATTGGACGAACCGCCCACCGCCGAAGAGACCCTCACAGCCATCCACCAGCTCAAGAGTGGCAAAGCAGCAGGCATTGACGGAATCCCACCAGAGATCTGGAAACATGGAGGCCCAGCACTGCACAACAAGCTCCACGACCTCTTTCTCTGCTGCTGGGAAAAAGGAACACTACCAAAGGATCTCCGTGATGCAGTCATCATCACCCTGTACAAGAACAAAGGAGAGAAGTCTGCCTGCTCTAATTATCGTGGAATTACCCTGCTGTCCATTGCCGGGAAAATTCTCGCAAGGTTGCTCCTGAATCGGCTGGTACCTGCCATCGCTGAAGACCACCTCCCAGAGGGCCAGTGTGGCTTCAGAGCCAACAGGAGTACCACCGACATGGTCTTTGTGCTGAGACAGCTTCAGGAGAAGTGCCGCGAGCAGAACAAAGGGCTGTATGTAACGTTTGTCGACCTAACAAAAGCGTTTGACACTGTGAGCAGGCAAGGTATGTGGCAGATCCTGAAGCGACTAGGCTGTCCCCCAAAGTTCCTCAACATGATCGTTCAGCTCCACGAGGACCAGCAAGGCCAGGTCAGACTAAACAGTGACCTCTCAGAACCATTCCCCATTCGCAACGGCGTGAAGCAAGGCTGCGTGCTGGCACCGACCCTCTTCACCATCTTCTTCAGCATGATGTTGAAGCAGGCCACAGTGGACCTCGACGATGACGACGCAGTGTACATCAGGTATCGTCTCGATGGCAGCCTGTTCAACCTTAGACGACTGCAGGCCCACACAAAAACCCTAGACCAACTGATTCGTGAGCTGCTCTTTGCTGATGACGCTGCCCTCGTTGCACACACAGAGAGAGCCTTGCAGCGCATTACGTCCTGCTTCGCAGATGCCGCCCAGCTCTTTGGACTTGAGGTCAGTCTGAAAAAGACAGAGGTCCTTCATCAGCCGGCACCCAAAGAAGAGCATCGCCCTCCCCACATCACCATCGGCGAGTCCGAACTGAAGTCTGTACACCAGTTTACCTACCTTGGCTGCATCATCACGTCAGACGCCAAGCTGGACAAGGAGCTGGACAACAGGCTGGCAAAAGCGAACAGTGCTTTTGGGCGACTATTCAAGCGGGTGTGGCACAATCAACAGCTGAAAAAAGGCACCAAGATCAGCGTGTACAGAGCTGTCGTCCTCACCACCCTGCTGTACGGTTCCGAGTCCTCGGCCCTCTACCGCAGCCAACTACGACTCCTCGAACGCTTTCACCAGCGCTGCCTGCGTACCATCCTCAGCATTCACTGGAGTGACTATGTCACCAACGTCGAGGTCCTTGAACAGGTGGAAACTGTGAGCATCGAGGCTTTGCTGCTGAGGACACAGCTTCGCTGGGCGGGGCACGTCTCCAGGATGGAGGATCATCGCCTACCCAAGATCACTCTGTTCGGCGAGCTCGCCACTGGACACCGAGACAGAGGGGCACCAAAGAAGAGATACAAAGACGGTCTCAAGAAGTCACTTAGTGCCTGCCAAATCGACCACCGCCAGTGGTCTTCGCTTGCTGCGGACCGTGACACCTGGCGCTCCACCATTCACAAGGCAGCCGTCTCCTTTGAGGACTCTCGCAGAGCAAACCTTAAGGACAAGCGGCTCAGAAGAAAAAACAGAGCTGTCGTAACTCAGAACCCTGACCAGACCTTCCCCTGCAGCCACTGCGGTCGAACCTGCCTGTCCCGGATTGGCCTCCGCAGCCACGAAAATGCCTGCAGACGACGTGGGCAAGCCCTATAGAATCTTCGTTCGCGAAGTCAAAGCCAAGAATATCATTCCATAGACATATAAAGATACAAACACAAGAACACAGACAGACACTGTCATCAGCACAGTAATATTATTCCATAGACATATATAGATACAAACAGAAGGACACAGACAGACACTGTCATCAGCACAGTAATATCATTCCATAGACATATATAGATACAAACAGAACACAGACAGACACTGTCATCAGCACAGTAATATCATTCCATAGACATATATAGATAGAAACAGGACACAGACAGACACTGTCATCAGCACAGTAATATCATTCCATAGACATATATAGATACAAACAGAAGGACACAGACAGACACGGTCATCAGCACAGTAATATCATTCCATAGACATATATAGATACAAACAGAACACAGACAGACACTGTCATCAGCACAGTAATATCATTCCATAGACATATATAGATACAAACAGAACACAGACAGACACTGTCATCAGCACAGTAATATCATTCCATAGACATATATAGATACAAACAGAAGGACACAGACAGACACTGTCATCAGCACAGTAATATCATTCCATAGACATATATAGATACAAACAGAACACAGACACTGTCATCAGCACAGTAATATCATTCCATAGACATATATAGATACAAACAGAAGGACACAGACACTGTCATCATCACAGTAATATCATTTCATAGACATATATAGATACAAACAGAACACAGACAGACACTGTCATCAGCACAGTAATATCATTCCATAGACATATTATATAGATACGAACAGAACACAGACAGACACTGTCATCAGCACAGTAATATCATTCCATAGACATATATAGATACAAACAGAAGGACACAGACAGACACTGTCATCAGCACAGTAATATCATTCCATAGACAAATATAGATACAAACAGAACACAGACACTGTCATCAGCACAGTAATATCATTCCATAGACATAATATATAGATACAAACAGAAGGACACAGACACTGTCATCATCACAGTAATATCATTCCATAGACATATATAGATACAAACAGAACACAGACAGACACTGTCATCAGCACAGTAATATCATTCCATAGACATATTATATAGATACAAACAGAACACAGACAGACATTGTCATCAGCACAGTAATATCATTCCATAGACATATTATATAGATACAAACAGAACACAGACAGACATTGTCATCAGCACAGTAATATCATTCCATAGACATATTATATAGATACAAACAGAACACAGACAGACATTGTCATCAGCACAGTAATATTATTCCAAGATCAGCGTGTGCAGAGCTGTGGTCCTCACCACCCTGCTGTATGGGTCCGAGTCCTGGGCCCTCTACCGCAGCCAACTACGACTCCTCGAACGCTTCCACCAGCGCTGCCTGCGCACCATCCTGGGCATTCACTGGAGTGACTATGTCACCAACGTCGAGGTCCTTGAACAGGCTGAAACTGTGAGCATCGAGGCTTTGCTGCTGCGGACACAGCTCCGCTGGGCGGGGCATGTCTCCAGGATGGAGGATCATCGCCTACCAAAGATCACCCTGTTCGGCGAGCTTGCTACTGGACACCGTGACAAAGAAGAGATACAAAGACTGTCTCAAGAAGTCACTTAGTGCCTGCCAAATCGACCACCACCAGTGGTCTTCGCTTGCTGTGGACCGTGACACCTGGCGCTCCACCATTTACAAGGCAGCTGTCTCCTTTGAGGACTCTCGCAGAGCTAGCCTTAAGGACAAGCGGCTCAGGAGAAAAAAACAGAGATGCCGCAACCTCAGAACCCTGGCCATACCTCCCCCTGCGGCAGCCACTGCGGTCGAACCTGCCTGTCCCGGATTGGCCTCCGCAGCCACAAACAAGCCTGCAGACGTCGTGGGCAACTCCTATAAAATCTTCGTTCGCGAAGTCAAGCAAAGAGAGAGAGATCATTCCATAGACATATTATATAGATACAAACAGAACACACAGACACTGTCATCAGCATAGTAAGTATGATATCATTCCATAGACATATATAGATACAAACAGAACACAGACAGACACTGTCATCAGCACAGTAATATCATTCCATAGACATATATAGATACAAACAGAACACAAACAGACACTGTCATCAGCACAGTAATATCATTCCGTATATATACATATATATATATATATATATATATATATATATATATATATATATATATTATATATATATATATATATATATATATATATATATATATATATATATATATATATATATATATATATATACAGAGAGAGAGAGAGAGAGAGAGAGAGAGAGAGAGGAGAGAGAGAGAGAGAGAGAGAGAGAGAGAGAGAGAGAGAGATACAAACAGAAGAACACAGCCTTGGAACAGCCGGTAACACGATGCGTAGGGGAGAGTCTTCGAAACTGGAACGCGGCCGTTGGAGAAAAATCGACCAATACCAGAGATACAATTTGGCACACATTACAGAACAGACGGCGCCACTGCAACCAGACACCAGAAAAATATACATCGCCGCATGCAAGGAGAATGCGATTAAGTTTTGCATTATTGTCATGACCTTTGGCTAACTTTGTGTTGATGAAAAGTACATGTACAGTGCCATTCACGGACACATATCAGTGAAAGTAAGTGAAGTGTATAAAGAGCGTTTCCTTGTTGATAACAAAGCGTATACTGAGACCAAAGAGTGTGTGAACTTCGTGACTGTCTTTAGCTCAGGCAGGTTAACTCATTCAGCCCGCCGGGACACTCCACAGCAAGACATGGATCGAGCACAACCCTTGAACTATCATGCTCGATCTGTCTCTAGAATTGTCATACAGTCGTATGAGAGACTGCCACACACAGTACTAGCGTCATCTGCTGTACACGGCGTTCGACTGCGTAAAACAAGAGATAGCGGCCTTCATTTATTACGGATAAAATGTATACCGCCCATAATGATCATGTAACGCGAACACACACACTGACAGTCAAAGGGAGACAACAAATGTACAACTCAACAGTAACCTCTACACACTGCTACATAAACCCGTTGACTTCCTCAAACTTATAACGTAAATGAGGCCGATCTTTTGGCAGGAAGGGACATAGATTCTCATCAACACCCGCAGTGACTGTGGCTGATGACTATCTATGTCTCATACAGACGAGACGGGTTAGATAAGGTCGAACTAAACAGGTCGCAGGTTAGATCAAGTTACGTCGGGCTGCGTTCAGTCTAATCTCGCTGCAGACCGTCCCGGTAGATATGTATATTCGAAAGCAGGTACTCAGTCGAATTAGCGAGTGCACTGAACGTATTATGCCTAATGTTACGACGCTGCATGTACTTCCGGGTTGCGTGCGGTCACCTGTACAACTTCACAACTCGACGTCTGTATTCCGGATGCAAGGCGGGCTACAGCGGACAGTCATAACTACAGCTTTGTACAAGGTGAGTTCTCTTTGCCGCTTTGAAATGGCTGTCATTATCACCGACACTCAACACTACGGACTGACAATTATTGTGTACAGTGTCAGACACACATACAGTGTGTTGCTAAAGGTGAAGCCTGTTAGGACTGACTGTGTGTGTTAGCAAACTCAGCAGGACAGCCTTGAGTGTGTGCAAGTGAATGAAGGCTAAACAGGACAGTGCCTGAAACGCCAGTGTAGTGAATGTGACGCCATAGTGGGCGGGGTCAAGGTAGGCTGCACTGTCCGTTTCCTTGTCAGTGTGTGTAGTGTTGCCGATACAGTCCCTCTCCCACCACCTTCCATCTGAAACGCCAGTGTAGTGAATGTGACGTCATAGTGGGCGGGGTCAAGCTAGGCTGTACTGTCGGTTTCCTTGTCAGTGTGTGTAGTGTTGCCGATACAGTCCCTCTCCCACCACCTTCCATCTGATACGCCAGTGTAGTGAATGTGACGTCATAGTGGGCGGGGTCAAGCTAGGCTGTACTGTCGGTTTCCTTGTCAGTGTGTGTAGTGTTGCCGATACAGTCCCTCTCCCACCACCTTCCATCTGCAAGAGGCATAGATTCTCATCAGCCCCTGTATTGGCGGGGTGCAGTGGCAAGGGCTCATGAGGATCAATGTCTCTTGCTGACCAAGATTGCGTTAAGTGTGTCATTCCGGTTAGAGCGTGGTGCTTGACAAGTGTGTGTGGCTGAGTGACAAGCAAACAAAAAACAAATGTCATGCTGTGGGGCAGATAGCTGTTGTCGTTTTTTATTGAAACATTATTCTCGTCATTGTTGGCAGTCAGCCTTGTTGTTTGTGAACACTGATACCCGTCTAATAATGTCTACACTGTTAGTGCACGCCTGATTTTCGTCATTGTTGGCAGTCAGCCTTGCTGTTTGTGAACACTGATACCCGTCTAATAATGTCTACACTGTTAGTGCACGCCTGATTTTCGTCATTGTTGGCAGTCAGCCTTGCTGTTTGTGAACACTGATACCTGTCTAATAATGTCTACACTGTTAGTGCACGCCTGATTCTCGTCATTGTTGGCAGCCAGCCTTACTGTTTGTGAACACTGATACCCGTCTAATAATGTCTACACTGTTAGTGCAGGCCTGAGCGAGAGGGGTCTAGGCCTAATGGGGGTGTTTCAGTTGTTAGAGTACACTGATGACGATGCTGACCTTGTGAAGGTCTCATGTTCCTTCTATAAAATGGAGTGGTCGGTACAACGCTGTATGTGTGTGTGTGTGTGTGGGAGGGGTGGTGGTGGGGGGGGGGGGGGGGGGGGGCAATAAAACGCGCCTCTTCACTGCCGAGAAAACGTGAACATGATCCAGCTGCAAGGGGCACAGATCCTCATGAGCCCCCGCAACAGCTGATGAGGATCTATGCCTCTTGCTGACGTCACATTGCACCCAAGTTCCGTGGACGGGGTAGGAGGGGGGGGGGGGGGGAAGCAGGGGGGATTTATCAACGTTTGTTTCCTAACGTATTCCGACATTCCTGTCGGCATCTTGTGAACTTCACTGTTGTAGCGGGCTTTAGTCCAGTCCACCACCAAGGTGATTTCAAAGACGGGGCGCCGAGAAAGGACTGAGACATATTTGACCCCAGCTATGTTCTGACCCCCTACGTGTTGGACAAAGTCACACGCTCTACGGCCTGAGCTACCCAGCTGTCCTTATAGCTCATTGATTGATTGATTGATTGATTGATTGATTGATTGATCAGATACCGTTTTTTACGACATATTTAACAGACTCGGTTTACACTGGTTTGACAGTCTTTGCAACATGCGTTGCTTGTAGACGTGATATCAGTTAGTTATTTGGGTTTAACGCCGAGCAGGCAACTAAGGCCATCGCACGGAGGACGTGATATCAGGAAACACTTTCTGTCACCAAACCGCACGACCAATATCGATATAAACCGGTCCGTATTGCTGCTTAGCTGACGTGCAGTTTGATTATATTTTCTAATTAAAAAAAATAAATTCCTAACAGTATATGCCATTTGAATACAACCATTCACGATTTATTTGTAGAACTGAAATTCCTCAGCACTGAATGGCATTTCTAAGCACCTGTGTCACTGTTTAGACTTGAAGCAGTATAGTTGACGTAGTCAGGACTGACAACAGATTTTCGAAAAATACTGTGTTACAGAAATGGCGTCCTCGACTGACTGCGTGGATGTGGAATGTCCCGTATGTCACGAGGATTTCACGGAAGCCAAGTTTCTACCTTGTGGTCACGTGACCTGTCGGAAGTGCATCTTGTCCTGGCTGTCGGCCAGGGGGCAGGGTGGGTGTCCGTTATGTCGTGCCCCCATCCTGCCCACCCCCCAGCCTGGCCAGGAGGAGATGCTAACTGCTATGGTGGACAAGTTCCCCACCGATCTGGTTACTATGGCGCTGGTGGAGAGCAAGCAAGCGCTGAGCGGCAAATTCGTCTGTGCAGTGTGTGACGTCAACGCTGCTGCCACGTCATTTTGCCTGGATTGCAGGTCAGCTGTCTTTCACACTCCTAATACAGTGAAACATCTGATGATCCTTAACTGACATGAGGTTGAATCCGAAAATCACGTCAGTTCATTAGTTGCCTGTGGACGAGCTTGAATGATTAATATCTGAGCACATCCAGATGCTTATTCTGAAGTACGCATCTCAACATCTCATGTCGTGCTACAATACTCAAGATGGGTGTAAGTTTCAACATGGAATCAAGGACGATAAATGTAGCAAAACAAGCCACTGTACCGATCTCAAAATGGCCCGCAGGAGTAGATCTCCTGTGGGCTGTCTTGACGTCATCGTGTATCGTGACGTATACCTGCCACAGACGTAATTCTATGACGATATATACATACGTGACACGGTCATTTGATGTATTGATGCCAAGGTGTAACGGATTTTACGTTACACGCTTAATTGATGGACTGGTTGATTGATATCATAATGTAACGGATTATAGTGACGCATTTGATTGATGGATTGATTGATTGATTGATCTGAAGGTATCTGAAGGTGTAACAAATTATACGTAACACTGGTTGACCTGTGTCCTGCAGCTTTAAGCTGTGCTCGTCATGCACCAAGGCTCACAAGAAACTGCCATGCTCACGTGATCACAGACTGGAAGAGCTGGAAACGCTGACTCCAGGTCGTCTGGTTGTTAGTCGCCGGTCGCCGTGTGTGAGCCACCCCGGCCGTCCTAGGGACATATTCTGTCCTGCTCACCTCAGTCTCATCTGTGTGGAATGTTTTTTTGCTTCCCATCACTCTTGTGGAGTGAAACCTGTGGCCAGTACAGCCAAACAAGAACGGGCGGCTCTGTCTAAACAAGCTAGAAGATTTCGTGACAAGGGGTCGGCAATGGGCGAACAGGTTAGACAATGAATGTCACCCACTTCTATCTATCTATCTATCTATCTATCTATCTATCTATCTATCTATCTATCTATCTATCTATCTATCTGTCTGTCTGTCTGTCTGTCTGTCTGTCTGTCTGTCTGTCTGTCTGTCTGTCTGTCTGTCTGTCTGTCTGTCCGTCGTCTGTCTGTCTGTCCGTCCGTCCGTCCGTCCGTCCGTCCGTCCGTCCGTCCGTCCGTCCGTCCGTCCGTCCGTCCGTCCGTCCGTCCATCCATCCATCTCATCTAATCTAATCCAATCTAATCCATCAATCCAATCCATCCATCTATCTATCCATCCATCCATCCATCCATCCTATCTATCCATCCATCCATCCATCCATCCATCCATCCATCCATCTATCTATCTATCTATCTATCTATCTATCTATCTATCTATCTATCTATCATCTATCGTTTTGCCGACCGTTCGGGCACCACTGATGACTGGGCAACCAGCTCCCTCCATTCCTCTCTGTTCTCTGCCATTCTTAGCGTATCACCCAGCTTCAGTCCTGTCCACTCTGAGATGTTGTCCTCCCATCTTTTCCTCTGTCTTCCTCTCCTTCGTCCTCGTTGCACAGTGCCTTTCAGGATTGTTTTGGCAAGCCCTGCTGAACGCGTGACATGCCCATAACACTTCAGTTTGCGTTTTTTACAATGGCTAATAAGTCTTCATATGGCCCGGTGTCTTGCCTGATTCTGCTTCCCAATTCCACGTTCCTCTGTATGAAATTACAAGCAGCCTTCAAAAACACCTCATTTCAGTGGCTTGTATCTTCCTTTCAAGGTCTGCTGTGAGGGTCCATGACTTGCAGGCATACAAAAACACTGAGATGACTAAGGAGCGCATTAGTCTGATCTTGGAGCAGAGTGTGACGTTTCTGTCCTTCCATATGGTCTTTAATCTTGTCAGTGCTGTTGTTGTCTGCGCAATCCTGGACAGTATTTCTGGTTTTGATCCCTCATCTGTCACATTGGCTCCCAAGTATTTGAATTTATTAACGGTCCCCAGTTTTTGGCCTCCAACTATGATTTCAGTGCCAATGCCACTGGTGTTATTGGTCATCAGTTTGGTCTTCTCTGCACTGATTTCCATCCCATACGCAATGGCTGTGCTGTCCAGCTTTTCTACCAGGTGAACTAGTTCCTTCTCTGTTCCTGCAAGGCCATCAATGTCGTCTGCAAAGCGCAAGTTCGTGATTGTTCTGCCTCCAATACTGACAGATCCTTCATGATCTTTCAGAGCGTCTGTCATGATTCTTTCCAGGAAGATGTTGAAAAGAGTAGGCGAGAGCAAGCAGCCTTGTCTGACTCCGACAGTAGTCCCCAGTTTCCTATTTTGCCATTGAAGCAGACTGCGATAGTGGCCTTGTTGTAAAGGTTTGCTATGACTTTGATCAGGTTGGCATTGATGTTGTATAGCTTCAAGGTGGACCAAAGGGCTGCATGCCACGCCCTGTCAACGCTTTCTTAAAATCCACAAAGACATAATAGAGGTCTTGCTGGTGCTGAAGGTATCTCTCACATAGAACATACGTTGAAGATCTGCTCAGTTGTGCTGCGCCCTGGTCTGAAGCATGCCTGTTCCTCGGCTATGATTTCCTCTGCCTGTGGCTTCAGCCTGTTCAGTAGGATCTTTAACATGACTTTGCTTTGCTAAGACTGATCGTGCGATAATTCTGACATTGATGTAAGTTGCCTTTTTTGGGGAGAGTTATTATAAGTGATTGGGTCCATGGTGTGGGCCAATCCCCTGACTGCCAGATCTTATTTCAGATTGTTAGTAAGTCGCTAATCATGTCTTCTCCCCCTTCTTGGACTAGTTCTGCAGGGATGTTGTCTGCTCCTGCTGCCTTCCCTTTTTTTCAGCGACTTCACTGCAGCCTCAACGTCTTCTCGGAGGATGGGATAGTTGCCATTGTTGGTCACGGGTGGGTTGACAAGTATGCCTGGGTCCCATGTAGCTCGGTGGTTGTACAAATCTGAGCAGTACTCTGTCCATCTCTTCAGTATGTCTTGGTCTTCCGTAAGACAGTTCCCTTTACTATCTTGAATGATAGAGGAGCGTCCTTGTGTTACACTGGTCAGGTCAGCTGGTATGCTTTTTTGCTATTATTTTTGTTCAGATTTTCTTCTACGTGTTTACACTGATCTTCAATCCACTTATTGTTTGCCTTTTTCATTTTGCACTTGCCTTGCTCAAATGAATTTCGTTTTATATGAAAGCATAGAAATGATCAATAAGTTGACAACAACTTTCTTGTAATTTGTCTTGACAGCCAGCAGAATGTAAACCGTGCAGTGTAAACGATTCCAGTGTTGATGTTTTCTCATTGAGAGAACTCTCTAGCTGTGTTGGCTGGTTCATGGCACACTCATCATTCAGATGTAAGCTCTCTGTAGGTAATTAAACAAACACATTTCAATGTCAAGATTTCTATGAGTTCGAACACCGATCTATTTCGTTTGTTACATGACAGGAATAACAGGAACGGAACCCAAATAGTTGATGACATGTATTTCAGATATCTCGCTTGTCACTGTGTGCAGTTTTCTGCTGTAAGTAACGAGTTGGGTTCCGAGTCAAATATTATTCCTATCAGTTTCGGTTTTATTGTGTCTTCTTCAGATCACAAAGCTGAAGAAGGAAGTTGGTACTGCGCAGGCGCACTTCAGCACTCTGAGATCCGAGGTCAAGGCCAGCTTTGATCGTCTGCAACAACGTGTGGAAAAGCGGTGCCACGAGATTCTCGCCCAGCTACAGCGAGAAGAAGATGAAGTCGTGGGCCCGAAGCGAGCTGAGATAGCCTCCCTTGAAGAGCAGAAAGCGGCCCTGACAGCACACGCTGGCTCAGTGGAGCGATTGGTGGTGCCCGCCACTGATGAGGCCTTTTTAGGGATGCTGGCGCAACTGAAAGCGCGCTTAGACGGCCTGGAAAAGAAGAGTGAGGTGACTAAGGTCAGTACAGATGTCACTCTGGTGTCGGTCAGCTGGGATTCCGGGATGATAACACGTCTGGAACAAGCCATTGCCGCCTTGGGACACGTCACACACAAGGTACTCACGGTGACTCACGCGGTGATACTAAACCTGCTGTTTTACTGGATAATCTAGCAATTTCCACTTATTAAAATCATGCTTTTTTTTTGGCTAGTATTTGTGTGTCGGATTAAATTCATGCTATATTTTGCTAGTGTTTATGAGTGGGATTAAATTCATGCTATATCATACTAAAGCAAATGTTTCTGTGCTGGAGTGGTTTCAAACCAGTGTTTTGTTTTATTGTGTGGGCAGACATCCAAAGCTATCGCAACACAGGAGGACCTGGTGTGTGGTATGAACACATGATTTTCCTTCAAAACGTTTCTATATTTGTTATAATATTAGGGTGTCCACACGCGTGTTGATTATCGTCCTTGGCGTTCAGTTCCCCCGCATGCGTAATATCCCCTGCCCACTTGGAGCAGCATGTTCCACTAGAACCGTATCGGCAGATCACAATAGCATCTGAGTGCACACAACTTGAACACGATACCTTGCTTACTGAGGTCATTGTTGTTTTAATATACATATGGCAACAAGTTGACTGACAGCAGGAAATCAAACATGCGCCATGAAAGTCCATAGGGAAGGGGGTTGGCGGGAGTGGGGGGGGGGGGGGGCCGGGGGTGGCTGGGAGAAGGGGAAGTAGGGTCGAGTGTTCACTTTGGTTGTCGGTAGCGCTTATCGTTCCGACAGGAATCACCTCGATAAAAAGCGCTACCGACAGCCAAAGGGTTAATATTTTAATTATTTAACTCATTCTACCCCAACACCGAAATCCTTAAATTTTGCCGTTGTCCTCTGAAGACTGCATTGCCCGTGCATGACACAGCTCGACCATGATAGTTCAAGGGTGATGCCAGAATAGCTTGGCGCCCACAGGCATCACCCTTGAACTATCATAGTCGATCTTTATCTTGCTGTGGTGTGTCTGGGGTAGAACGAGTTAAAAGACGAACATAACTGAATTTGCTTTTGAAGATTGGCTGTAATACTTTCCACAGGCCATAAACCAGAGCCAGTGAGAGCGAAAGCCACAGGAGCTGAGCTGGCAGAAACCATGAAGGTTGGGGACCGTGTCAGACGGGGACGGGACTGGGACGAGGGACAGTGCGGTAATGCGGTAAATGTGACTTTCATGTGTCCGTCATCATATACATTGTGTCTATTTTGATTATTACAACGTTTGTTCTGATTCCGCCATCTGATGTACTGTGTGTATGATGATTATTGCAACCGTTTGTTCTGAGTCGATCCACATATGTTTATTGGTCTTTGATTCTGGACGTTACGGCCTCAAGCCTTAAGGTTCAAAATCACAGACCAGCACACATATGGATGTACAATGTGGTTTTCCCGCTAAATGTCTAAACATCTCTCCCGTCGACATGTTCATTTTTTATCCATCAGTTTTTATTTGCCTGATGGCCGTCCTCCTTTTCATCATCATCGCCACTAACGCCACTGTCGATAACTGTTGAGTGGTGACTGTCCACAGGACGGGGCGCCACCAGCACTAGTGATCGCCATCGTCAGTGTCGTCATTATCAACTATAAAAGATCGTCGTCGTCATTACTGTTTATTATGACGATGGTCGTCATTCTCATTTGCATTGCCTTCATAATGATAATGGAAATGGTCCCCATCGTCGTCGCCATCATCAACATTATAAACTTCAGTACTACATTCGATAATGATGACGATGACGACGACGATTGCTATATTAGATAATGATGAAGATGACGACGGACGATGACGACCATTGTTCCCCAACAGTTGTGTTAATTGATGGTGAGTGTTGACTGTCCACAGGACGGTGGAGGACCCGGTACAGTGACAAGTGTATTGTCAGGCTGTGAAGCAGGCTGGGTGGAGGTGAAGTGGGATGCTGGAGACGAGTACTGTCACCGTATGGGTGCTGGGGGCCGCTACGAGCTGGACCTGGTGTGATCTTGACTGCTGACAACACTGGACACAGTGGAAACTGACATAAACAGTACATTTGTTATTGTCAGTCAAAGGCAGGATGCTGCTGCTGCTTCCGCTGCTCATGATTTAAATTTGACAGTTGCAGGAGACATAGATCCTCATGAGCCCCCGTAATTGCGGGGGCTCACGAGAATATAATTATGTCTCTTGCTGACACTAGTTAATATCCAGGTTCCCTGGACTGCTTGGTCTGTGTGACACCATTGTCTATGGTGCCCTGGACTGCTTGGTCTGTGTGACACCATTGTCTATGGTGCCCTGGACTGCTTGGTCTGTGTGACACCATTGTCTATGGTGCCCTGGACTGCTTGGTCTGTGTGACACCATTGTCTATGGTGCCCTGGACTGCTTGGTCTGTGTGACACCATTGTCTATGGTGCCCTGGACTGCTTGGTCTGTGTGACGTTGAATGAACAAAGAGTGTAGAAACACAATCTGCGATCACTGTCAGTGAAGGGGTTAAGCGCCCCTCTCCCCTCTCTTATCATTGTGGTCACCACTATTTTCACATCAGATATTACACACACAATCTGCGGTCACTGGCAGTGAAGGTGTTAGCGCCCCGCCTCTCCCCTCTCTTATCATTGTGGTCACCACTATTTTCACATCAGATATTACACACACAATCTGCGATCACTGGCAGTGAAGGTGTTAAGCGCCCCTCTCCCCTCTCTTATCATTGTGGTCACCACTATTTTCACATCAGATATTACACACACAATCTGCGATCACTGGCAGTGAAGGTGTTAAGCGCCCCTCTCCCCTCTCTTATCATTGTGGTCACCACTATTGTCACACGACCATGAAAGCAATTATTTTTGTTGGTGATCCATTTGTTGGCGCAAGTCAGTTAATTATTTTTATCGACAGTGGAAGATGGGTTCTTGAATGTTAGGACTGACATGCTACTTATCCTTTCCATCGCCCCTCACCTTTCCACTCCACACCGCACCCCTTCCCCCATCTTAGCCCTTCCCCTGTCCCCTCACCCCTCACAGTACATTCTAATAACACTTATTCTACAAAGGCCGTATTAATATCCCGAAGTGTCCGAAGTTATTTCGCGAGGTGGACATCGCCATGTTCTTGCGTATTAATATGTCTAAGCTTTTTCTTCGCCCGCAGTCCACAGAGTGCCGACATATTGCGGTGCCTTCCCTTGCACGCCCGCTCCGTTTGAAATTACTCTTGATAATACTGGCTGTACTATAGCATTTTGTGTGTTGTCTTGTTGTCGTATGGGTACCTAGGTATCATTTTTACCGCTGCATATACGTGTGTAACCCCCTCAGTTTAATTAATCTTCCTTTTTGTATCCGGCGGTGTAACGCTGTAGCCCTATCTCCCAGTGGAAAGCGTCTGCAAACCGACTGTGGACAGCCCTTGGCCCTGGGAAAGCGTAACGCTGTAGCCCAATCTCCCAGTGGAAAGCGTCTGCAAGCCGACTGTGGACAGCCCTTGGCCCTGGGAAAGCGTAACGCTGTAGCCCAATCTCCCAGTGGAAAGCGTCTGCAAACCGACTGTAGACAGCCCTTGGCCCTGGGAAAGCGTAACGCTGTTGCCCAATCTCCCAGTGGAAGGCGTGTGCAAACCGACTGTAGACAGCCCTTGGCCCTGGGAAAGCGTAACGCTGTAGCCCAATCTCCCAGTGGAAAGCGTCTGCAAGCCGACTGTGGACAGCCCTTGGCCCTGGGAAAGCGTAACGCTGTAGCCCAATCTCCCAGTCGAAAGCCGCGTTTACAAGCCGACTGTAGACGGCCCTTGGCCCTGGGAAAGCGTAACGCTGTAGCCCGGGCAATCTCCCAGTGGAAAGCGTCTACAAACCGACTGTAGACAGCCCTTGGCCCTGGGAAAGCGTAACGCTGTTGCCCAATCTCCCAGTGGAAGGCGTCTACAAGCCGACTGTAGACAGCCCTTGGCCCTGGCCCTTCTACTTTTGTATCCAGCATCAGTCGTATTCCAACTTTTAAACACTACATAACTCTCTCTCTCTCTCTCTCTTGGCTTGACTTCGCGAACGAAGATTTTATAGGAGTTGCCCACGACGTCTGCAGGCTTGTTCGTGGCTGCGGAGGCCAATCCGAGACAGGCAGGTTCGACCGCAGTGGCTGCAGGGGAAGGTATGGCCAGGGTTCTGAGCTGCGGCATCTCTGTTTTTTCTCCTGAGCCGCTTGTCCTTAAGGCTAGCTCTGTGAGAGTCCTCAAAGGAGACAGCTGCCTTGTAAATGGTGGAGCGCCAGGTGTCACGGTCCGCAGCAAGCGAAGACCACTGGTGGTGGTCGATTTGGCAGGCACTAAGTGACTTCTTGAGACAGTCTTTGTATCTCTTCTTTGGTGCCCCTCTGTCACGGTGTCCAGTAGCAAGCTCGCCGAACAGGGTGATCTTTGGTAGGCGATGATCCTCCATCCTGGAGACATGCCCCGCCCAGCGGAGCTGTGTCCGCAGCAGCAAAGCCTCGATGCTCACAGTTTCAGCCTGTTCAAGGACCTCGACGTTGGTGACATAGTCACTCCAGTGAATGCCCAGGATGGTACGCATGCAGCGCTGGTGGAAGCGTTCGAGGAGTCGTAGTTGGCTGCGGTAGAGGGCCCAGGACTCGGAACCATACAGCAGGGTGGTGAGGACCACAGCTCTGTACACGCTGATCTTGGTGCCTGTTTTCAGCTGTTGATTGTGCCACACCCGCTTGAAAAGTCGCCCGAAAGCGCTGTTCGCTTTTGCCAGCCTGCTGTCAAGCTCCTTGTCCAGCTTGGCGTCCGACGTGATAATGCAGCCAAGGTAAGTAAACTGGTGCGCTGACTTTAGTTCAGACTCGCCAATGGTGATGTGAGGAGGGCGATACACTGTCTTGGGTGCCGGCTGATGGAGGACCTCTGTCTTTTTCAGACTGACCTCGAGTCCAAAGAGCTGGGCAGCATCTGCAAAGCAAGACGTGGTGCGCTGCAGGGCTCTCTCTGTGTGTGCAACGAGGGCAGCATCATCAGCAAAAAGCAGCTCACGAATCAGTTGGTCTAGGGTTTTCGTGTGGGCCTGCAGTCGTCTGAGGTTGAACAGGCTGCCATCGAGACGATACCTGATGTACACTGCATCGTCATCATCCAGGTCCACTGTGGCCTGCTTCAACATCATGCTAAAAAAGATGGTGAAGAGGGTCGGTGCCAGCACGCAGCCCTGCTTTACGCCGTTGAGAATAGGGAATGGTTCTGAGAGGTCAAAAAAAAACCCTACATAACTGACTATCCCACAAATCACAAAAGAGTCACCAAAGGTGATTCCCCGGCAGTAACTGAGACGGGATTTCACTGAACAACGCCGAGCAGCCGACTCATTCGCCATTTTGAGTGTCCCTTGGTTGAATAGTCCCGGTTTGATAGACCAATCGGACGCGGCCAAAGCAAATTCACTGAGCATGTTCAACGATGTTCCAAGATGCTTCGATATCTTCGCCGAAGTCACCAAAGTAGATTCGCTGAAGTCTCCGATGTGCCCTACAAGCAGTCTCCGAAGTGAAACTTCGGGATATTAAGACGCGGCTTTACATTACCTTGTCAAAACTTAAAGTACCATTACGCAAAGATCTGAAGACACGTTTCTGCACCATGTTGACACACCTAATGAACTTTAACAGCAGTTTGGACAGGCAGCAACAGCACATGCGTAATCGCACTTATTTATTATGTGCACACGTTAGCGTTTCAAACTATTTTAGTTGTTTCTCATATTGACAGCACTGTACATATAGAAAGGAGTGGAGTCGTTGTCAGGTTACTTGATATCAAGACGACGTATGCTGAACTGGATTGCCCTGTGTCTAAATGAACCATAACTACGTGTGTAGCGTTTCGCAACCGTTTGTTACAGAAGTGTATCTTTGAACGGTTACCGGCGGTAGTGGGCCTTCAAGTCTATTACAATGATAGACTATCACTTGCATTGACATCCACCTTCCGATTTTAAGACTTGGCCCAAGCTGCCTTGTCTTTCATTATTATTTGTATTTCCTGCAATAGTAAGTACACAACACTAACTCATTCACAGCTGATCAACTACAGCGGCAGATAGCTGGACCGTGACAGTTCAAGAGTAGCACCAGATCACACTTGGAGGCGCCAAGCTAGGGTGTTACCGTGACAGCTCAAGGCTAGCACCAGACTAACTTGGCGTCTCAAAGGATGTACGTGGTTGTCATTTTTGTGCAGTATAATACCAGCACTGGAAAATCCACAGACGCTTAGGTTTGTTTCTAAACAGCGTATTGCCACATACTGTGTGTCACGTGTCAAGCCGTGTACTGCATTTGCATTCTACAGATCTCTCTTTGGCTGTCGGTAGCCACATGCTGTGTGTCACGTGACAAGCGTGTACTGCATTTGCATCAGTTATACATTATCTCCCTTTGGCTGTCGGTAGCCACATACTGTGTGTCACGTGTCAAGAGTGTACTGCATTTGCATTATACAGATCTCCCTTTGGCTGTCGGTAGCGCGTTTTGTCGCCGTGATTCCTGCAGGACAAACACAGCTAGAGTTATGTTCGCCGCATATCTGCATAATGCCAATGTAGTTAGCGCTATAGACTTGCCGCATCATGCGCTAACTTCATTTGCTGCGTGTATCTGTACAAGTATGAAGAACACGCGCCTTGTTTGTGATGCTCGTTTGTGTGCACTGTGTTGAATCGTTTGATTTAGATTGCAAAATATTCCTTGTAGATTTGTTTATGACTATCAGTGTCACTATGCTGTCAATTTGCATTGTGTGTGGCATGTGTAAAACCAGTAGTCTATTACTACATGTATTATAGTAACAGACTCGTAGCTTGCGTCAGCATGTGCAGGGGCCGACTCACAGACGTGGTCACACCCTGGACCTTCTAATCACAGGGGAGGGCTCCTCTCTTGTTCAGGACGTTCAGGTGTGTGATTCGCTGTTGTCGGATCATGCAAGTGTTTTCTTTCATGTGCTTGCGTCTCAGCCTCGTTCCACAAAACGCTCGATCACTTCCAGAAACATTCGTCGCATTGACATAGATGTTTTCAGCTCCGATGTAAAGGTGGCTTGTGACGGTGTATTGACAGACTGCACAGTACATGAACTGCTGGACACTTACAACTGTACACTCTCTGACATTCTCAACAAGCATGCGCCACTCACCACCAGACGCGTAACCTCACGTCCCCCGGCCCATTGGCTAAGGAAAGAGCTGAAAGACGCCAAGCGTGAACTTCGAAGCACTGAGAGACTGTGGAGGTGTAGTGGTCTTACAGTACATAGAGACATGTTGGTGAAGCAGCGTGCTGCACTGAAGTCCTCACGGCGTGCAGCTAAGAAAGACTTTGTTTGTGCCAAACTTGAAGACTGCATATCTAGTCGTCAGCTGTTTGGCCTTACAAATGAACTTCTTGGGAAACAAAATGCACCTGTACTCCCGAATACCATTCCTATGAATGATTTACCTGATAAGTTTTGTCAGTATTTTGATTCTAAGATAAGCACGATCCGTCAGGAACTGGACAACTGTTCTGATGCTGTGTCCTATTTACCATATGACGGGCCTGTGTTACATGAGTTTACTGCTGTCACAGAGGAGACTGTAAAGAAACTAATTATTTCCTCACCCACCAAATCTTGTTCCCTTGACCCCATTCCCACCTCTATACTCAAGCTATGCCCTGATGAGCTTGTCAGTGTGATAACCAGAATTATTAACTTGTCTCTGGAGTCAGGGTCTGTGCCTCGGCATTTTAAGCAGGCTGTGGTAATTCCATTGTTGAAGAAGGCAGGGATGGATGCAAACTTGCTGAAAAATTATAGACCAGTGTCTAATCTTCCCTTTCTTTCCAAGATTCTGGAGAAAGTTGTGCTGAGTCAGTTCATGTCACATCTCAGTAGTAATGATTTACTTGAACTGTATCAGTCTGCATATCGAAGAAATCACAGTACTGAGACAGCCTTGCTTCACATTACCAATAGCCTGCTTACACATGCTGACGTCGGACATGTCTCTTTGCTATCATTATTAGACCTGTCTGCGGCGTTTGACACGCTGGATCATGGGATTCTTTTAGAACGCCTACGCGTGTCTTTTGGTATTTCCGGTCCAGCGCTGTCATGGCTCAGGTCTTACCTTTTTGAAAGATATCAGTCTGTATGTGTGAATGGGATCATGTCTCAGCCTGTGCTTTTGAAGTATGGTGTCCCACAGGGGTCAGTTTTGGGTCCTCTGCTGTTCTCTCTGTACACTAAACCAGTTTCCCGAATCATCAGCCAGAATAGCTGTGAGTATCACAAGTATGCTGATGACACTCAGATCTCTAAGTCTGACCATCCTGGTAAACTGCAGACCATTGTCTCCAATGTGGAGAAGTGTATAGTTGAAGTCAAAGACTGGATGACTTGCAACAGACTCAAGTTAAATGATGACAAAACAGAGAGCATGCTTGTTGGTACTCGAGCTAGAACATTCGCCTCCAGCAGTGATCATATTTCCATAGGTGGCCAAGACATTTCTTTCAAATCCGATGTAAAAGATCTGGGTGTATTCCTGGATTCAAGTTTATCGATGGAAAAACAGGTTAGCCATCTTTGCCGCACTGCCTACCTGGAGCTCCGCAGAATAGGCATGATCAGATGCTTTTTGACAGAAAAGGCTACTGCCCAGCTCGTATGCTCTCGCATTCTGTCCCGTCTAGATTACTGTAATTCCCTCCTTGATGGTATCTCATCTGATCAACTCACTCGCATTCAGCGTATCCAGAATAACGCAGCCCGGTTAGTCCTTCGCAAAAAACGTACTGATCATGTCACACCACTGCTAAAGCATCTCCACTGGCTACCTGTCAAACAGAGAATAGAGTACAAGCTGGCCACTTTGGCATACAAACACTATGACAATACGCTTCCTGCATATCTGTCTTCTTCCCTTGCCTCACACAATCCTAGTAGAAGTCTACGCTCAAGTTCACAAAAACTGCTTGTTCAGCCCAGAGGCAGCCTAAAAACTGCTGGTGCCCGTTCTTTCAGTTATCAGGCCCCTCACGTCTGGAACTCACTTCCACTGCATGTCCGTCTTTCCCCTACCCTGTTGACCTTCAAAACAAATTTGAAGACCCATCTTTTCCAGGTAGCATATCAAGATTAGCTTAGTCTGGATGTGCTGCCTGGAAATGTTGGTTGTTTTCCCCATGTAGATAGGCTATGTGTGTGTGTGTGTGTGTGTATGTGTGTGTGTGTGTGTGTGTGTGTGTGTGTGTGTGTGTGTGTGTGTGTGTGTCTGTGTGTGTGTGTGTGTGTGTGTGTGTGTGTGTGTGTGTTTCGTGTTAGGAATGCGCCTACATGGTGCGAGCAGATGTTTATTTAAAGAGTGAGTGCGTTCTAATTTTTCTCCTTTATAATATTATTTTTTTGTTGTGCTGTAAAGCGCTCCGAGCTTGCTGTTCGTGGGGAAGGGCGCTATATAAAAACTATGTATTATTATTATTATTACTTATGGTAAAACTAAATCAAGTTTGAAGAATGCAGAAACTGTTTTTATTGGTGAACTGTATCCAGCTTTGAAAAAAGGTTTTATTGTAATTTTATCCTTTTTTTCGCATCCTGTAAACTTGCAATGTTCAATTGTTTATGGATCGACATAATCGACTTTGAAAAATGCAGATGCTAACTCGACTTTGAATGCGTTTTCTATGTAATTTGACCAGTTGTTTTGAACGCTGTAATTGTGAATTGTTTGCGGCATGTGTAAACTAACACCGACTGTGAAGATGCAAATATTGTGTTGTAACGTGACTGGTTGTTCTGAGTGTGGCAGGTCTGTATCATTTTTACACGTGTGAACTGAACTGACTTTTATCTCATTCAGTTCTGACACACTACAACAAGATATGAACCGACCATGATAGTTCAAGGGTAGTGCCGAAATAGCTTCATCGTAAACTGAACTGATTTTTATCTCATTCAGACCTGACACACTACAACAAAATATTAATCGACCACGATATTTCAAGGGTGGTGTCAGAATAGCTTGGCGCATATAGGCGCCAAGCTATTCTGGCACCACCCTTGAAATATCATGGTCGATATATCTCCTAACCTGTAATATGGTCTTCAAATTAGGGAATTTCGACCTCATGTCTTATAGTGTGAAGAATGAGAAACATTTCATTGTACACTTTTTAAAATCATTATTATTTGTTTGCATGTCGTAACGTGGCATCCTTTGTGGTCTGCAGGCTCTATCCAAGCTGTCATTTCTCACACTTAGATTTCCACGTGTGTATTTGTCCAAGCCGGTCAGCCCAAAGGACTTATACCTACCCGGTAGTAAGCACAAGGTGCTTGGGCCAAGTCAGCCTTATGTGTCCCAATGCAGGGCTCGGGCCGATGTCACTCGGATTTAGCCTGTGTGTGGCCAACTAAGGCTAACATCGGCCCAAGGACCTTTTGCTTTCTTCAGGCCGTACGTGCCCACACTGGTTGTCTGGCTGTATTTGGTAGCAAATGGAGGGAGACAACCAGTGTGGTACGTAGCAGGAGATGTACTTTCAGAATGTGTTAGAATACAGAAATAACAATACACATTGCAATGTTTATATTGGGTAGCCTGTCTTTCACTGTTGTACAGTCAGTCGTTGACTTGACCCGTAATTCTACCTTCAATCTGAGGTACAGCTGGAGCCGATCACTTAACCCGTAATTCTACCTTCAATCTGAGGTACAGCTGGAGCCGATCACTTAACCCGTAATTCTACCTTCAATCTGAGGTACAGCTGGAGCCGATCACTTGACCCTTTTCAGCCTGATATACTTTTGCATGAAATAAATTTGAATATAATAGTTCAAGGGTGGTGCATGAATAGCTTGGCGCCTGAGACGCCAAGCTATTTTGGCACCACACTTTAACTAGAATGGTTCTCTAATCTCTAAAGTAGCCTTCTTGAGATATTAAGAAAATTAAACAAATGTAGCCTGAGGCGCCAAGCTATTCTGGCACCACACTTGAACTAGAATGGTTCTCTAATCTCTAAAGTAGCCTTCTTGAGATATTAAGAAAATTAAACAAATGTAGCCTGAGGCGCCAAGCTATTCTGGCACCACACTTGAACTAGAATGGTTCTCTAATCTCTAAAGTAGCCTTCTTGAGATATTAAGAAAATTAAACAAATGTAGCCTGAGGATTTAATCTGTTGACCCGTAATTCTACCTTCAATCTGAGGCACAGCTGGAGCCGATCACGTAACCCGTAATTCTACCTTCAATCTGAGGTACAGCTGGAGCCGATCACTTAACCCGTAATTCTACCTTCAATCTGAGGTACAGCTGGAGCCGATCACTTAACTCGTAATTCTACCTTCAATCTGAGGCACAGCTGGAGCCGATCACTTAACCCGTAATTCTACCTTCAATCTGAGGTACAGCTGGAGCCGATCACTTAACCCGTAATTCTACCTTCAATCTGAGGTACAGCTGGAGCCGATCACTTAACCCGTAATTCTACCTTCAATCTGAGGCACAGCTGGAGCCGATCACTTAACTCATTCTACCCCAGACACACCACAGCAAGATAAGGATCGACCATGATAGTTCAAGGGCGATGCCTCAATAGCTTGGCGCCTGTGGGCGCCAAGCTATTCTGGCATCACCCTTGAACTATCATGGTCGATCTGTGTCGTGCACTGCAAGACAGTCTTCAGAGGAACACGGCAAAATTTGGGGATTTCGGTGTTGGGGTAGAATGAGTTAACCCGTAATTCTACCTTCAATCTGAGGTACAGCTGGAGCCGATCACAACCCGTAATTCTACCTTCAATCTGAGGTACAGCTGGAGTCGATCACAACCCGTAATTCTACCTTCAATCTGAGGTACAGCTGGAGCCGATCACAACCCGTAATTCTACCTTCAATCTGAGGTACAGCTGGAGCCGATCACTTAACCCGTAATTCTACCTTAATAATAATAATAATAATAATAATAATACCGTTATTATATAGGCGCTTTTTCTCAATTTTGGGCCAATCGACTCAAAGCGCCGCGAACTGAAACCCAACACGCACACCCACGTAAAAGACACGGATTTACGCCATTTAAGACAAACACGGTACAAGACAGACGAAGGGCCAGTTCAGCTACTGAAGTTACAGAGATTTTTTTATCGCTTGTATTTGAAATTTGTAAAGTGGCCTGAGACCGGTACCAAAGTGTGGGGGGTGGGGGGGGGGGGTGGAAGATCCGGAGTACCCGGAGAAAGAACCCCCGACGGTCCGCCCGAATTAACGGTGTCACTTACCAGAGGAGAAAAGTCCAACGCCGGAACCCGGTATCGAACCTCGCACCTTTGGCATTGGTGGCAGGCGCCTTAACCACTGCGCCACGGACCGCCCCAATATTCAATCTGAGGTACAGCTGGAACCGATCACTTATCCCGTAATTCTGCCTTCAATCTGAGGTACAGCTGGAACCGATCACTTATCCCGTAATTCTACCTTCAATCTGAGGTACAGCTGGAGCCGATCACAAACAGTAATTTTACTGGAGCCGATCTGTGAGCAGGAGACATAGATATTCTCTCTGTACACTGCGCCGCCTGTAGTCCTTGCTGTTGGATGTGTGTTGCTAAATGGTCTGCTGTACTTGAGACATGATAAGCTGTGTTCTTGCTGTTAATCCATTGAAAACATCATTTCCCAGTACATATGTTGTACTTGTATATGATTTTGTACTCTTTTTTTATAAACAGGGGTACGATAAACAGGGGTACGATAAATTAGGATTGAGTTGCGGCGTCCCCAGCACGTCTTAGGTTTATTTTGCATGTTCAGTCGGCTGGCAAACATACATTACATTTTCTGGCTTTTTTCACGCGCAGCAAAGCCACCTCATTGTATTTTTTGTTCTTTTGATTTTGTTCAGCATTGTACAACCAACCAAATAAGAGTAATAAAACCAGTGACTGGACTTTGACGTGCTGTATGCCCTATAGATAATACAGTATTCAAACTATTTAGTGACGAGTGTGACGTGACTTTGACTTGCTGTATGCCCTATAGATAATACAGTATTCAAACTATTTAGTGACGAGTGTGACGTGACTTTGACTTGCTGTATGCCCTATAGATAATACAGTATTCAAACTATTTAGTGACGAGTGTGACTGGACTTTGACTTGCTGTATGCCCTATAGATAATACAGTATTCAAACTATTTAGTGACGAGTGTGACTGGACTTTGACTTGCTGTATGCCCTATAGATAATACAGTATTCAAACTATTTAGTGACGAGTGTGACTGGACTTTGACTTGCTGTATGCCCTATAGATAATACAGTATTCAAACTATTTAGTGACGAGTGTGACTGGACTTTGACTTGCTGTATGCCCTATAGATAATACAGTATTCAAACTATTTAGTGACGAGTGTGACGTGACTTTGACTTGCTGTATGCCCTATAGATAATACAGTATTCAAACTATTTAGTGACGAGTGTGACTGGACTTTGACTTGCTGTATGCTCTATAGATAATACAGTATTCAAACTATTTAGTGACGAGTGTGACTGGACTTTGACTTGCTGTATGCTCTATAGATAATACAGTATTCAAACTATTTAGTGACGAGTGTGCAGTATCGTATGATGTAGATGGAGAAGTATTCACTGTATACCTTTATCTGCCGATAATGAGCTGTTCCCATGGTGATGTCAGCTTAGCTTTCATGTCCTGTACGCTGTATAGCTACGTAGACAACGAGCTGTTCCCATGGTGATGTCAGCTTAGCTTTCATGTTCTGTATGCTGTATAGCTACGTAGATAATGAGCTGTTCCCATGGTGATGTCAGCTTAGCTTTCATGTCCTGTACGCTGTATAGCTACGTAGACAACGAGCTGTTCCCATGGTGATGTCAGCTTAGCTTTCATGTCCTGTATGCTGTATAGCTACGTAGACAATGAGCTGTTCCCATGGTGATGTCAGCTTAGCCTTCATGTCCTGTATGCTGTATAGCTACGTAGATAATGACCTGTTCCCATGGTGATGTCAGCATAGCTTTCATGTCCTGTATGGTGTATAGCTACGTAGATAAGAAGTGTGGACAGTCAGATGTTGAACGTGTACTAGACACACGCCGTATCAACGCGAAAACCAGTGGACGGCCCTCAGACAAAAATAGACAAACGGGAAAAAAAAAACCCACTAACTGACGCTTATCTTACCCCTGTTGCTGCCAGCGGTCACGAATTTCGCGTGTGAAGCCAGTGCACAATGCCCGACATTGGCGTGTGAAGCCAGTGCACAATGCTCGACATTGGCGTGTGAAGCCAGTGCACAATGCCCGACATTGGCGTGTGAAGCCAGTGCACAATGCCCGACGTTGGCGTGAACAACACTGATGTAACTGGCACCATTACACAGGCGTCAACAACACAGGACTAACAAGCGACATAGATCCTCATGAGTCCCCGCGACTGCGGTAAGTTAGTGCGACTGCGGGGGAACATGAGGGTTTATGTCTCTTGCAGCTAGGTAGTGAAGGGGTTAAATTTGAAATTTCTTTGAGTGCTCTACGACCGAGCTTCTTAGCATCATACACTAGACTTTTTACAATTAAACGATTTGGGAACTTTTACTGAATTCTCTAAATCCTTTTTTAAAAAATGTAAAGGGTTTATTATCAACTGATCATCATTCTTTAGCACAGAATACAGTCGTCATTATTACTTGATTAACCCATTGAGAAAGGAACACGCTTGGAGATGACGGGTACAATTTATTAATATTTCAAAATGTTCATCATTGTAGACAACCAGTACACAATGCGCAGATCATCTTGACGTGGGCCGGGGAAGAAGCAACTGCCAACAAACATCCCCAGTACACAGTGTGCAGATCATCTTGACGTGGGCCGGGGAAGAAGCAACTGCCAACAAACATCCCCAGTGCACAATGTGCAGATCATCTTGACGTGGGCCGGGGAAGCAGCAACTGCCAACAAACATCCTCAGTGCACAATGTGCAGATCATCTTGACGTGGGCCGGGGAAGAAGCAACTGCCAACAAACATCCCCAGGGTTTTAATTGGAAGTATTAAGTCGTTGTGCCCGAGGTACGAAATACCCACATATTTTAGTTACCCTCTGAGGACTGTCATTGAAATTCAGGAGACAGATCGACCATGAAAGTTCAAGGGTGGTGGCAGAATAGCTTGGCGCCTATAGGCGCCAAGCTATTCTGCCACCACCCTTGAACTAACATGGTGGAGCTATATCTTGCTGTGGCGTGTGGCGGGCAGAATGAGTGAATAATGTCTGGTGTAGTAACTGTCATTGGGTCCTTCTCAGTATTGTACACGCTTAGCGCTCACTATCATGTGGAGCCAGATCTTGCTGTGGCGTGTGGCGGGCAGAATGAGTGAATAATGTCTGGTGTAGAAACTGTCATTGGCTTCTTCTCTACATTGTACACGCTTAGCGCTCACCTTGGTCTTGTTTTAACATCAGATGTGCACAGTGTGTTTTATTTGATATTTGATATTAGGTTGTGTGGGCTGTCCTGCAGCATTAAGAAAAGTCTTCCTGTTGTTTGACGGGACTGGATGTTGGAAGTATGAAACTGTGCAGCAATATTGTCAGACAAACTCACAACAGTAATAAAGGACATGTGGCAAACTGTTCACCCTTTCTGGCCTGATGCATTTCTCTTTAACCCTTAGTCTGTTGTCACGTGAATCGTTACATTAACAACATCAACTAATATGCATGAGTCATTCTTTTAATAACTATAGTCAAACCCAGTACAAGAGCAATCCCCGCTAGACGGCAAGACGGCATTCTTGGCCGCACCACTCTTCTCGTCTGCGCACTACAAGGAGGCAAAGGACAGTACTACCATGTCACAGTGAGGTCTGATATCCGGGTACAGTGCTACCCTGACACAGTGTTGTCTGATATCCGGGTACAGTGCTACCCTGTCACAGTGTGGTCTGATATCCAGATACAGCCCTTTCACTTCCACGTGCCAAGTTGCTTCCAAGTTTATAGCCGTCTGCACACCACATTAACAGCCGACAACAACAAAATGCCCGCAAGTATACGTGCAAACACACGAACACACACCATCATGCATGTACACACGCGTGCACCCCTCCCACTCACCCCTTCTCCCCCCCCCCCCCAACACACACACACACATGCTCTCACACGTGCACCCACTCATACACACACGTAAACACGTACACACACACGCACACACACACGAACACACTCAGGACGATCGCTATGCCCCTCCCTCCTCCCACGCCAAACACACCCACACGCACACACACCCAAGAATAAACGCCAACAAACAAACAATTCAGCGGAAGCTGTGCGCCGCGGGAGGTGGATCAACCGTTTCAACTCATTGACGAGATACCGACCCAATCTAGCACTGTCCCTGAGCTGTCATGGAGTAGCCGCTTTTCGCTGTTGGCGCCAGAAACAAAATCCAGAAGGCAGGTATAGAACCACGCCGTCAACCAGGAAGAAAAATGGTGTTTTGTTCAGGCGCAGTGTACCACCGGTCTTCTCCTTGAGCAACAGGTCCTCGGGCCGACACAAGTGTTGTCAATCTTCTGCTAGCAAGGTATTCTCATCAACACCTACAGTCGCAGTGACTGACGACAGTCTATGTCTCCTGCAGACTATCATGTTGGATCAGGACGAACTAAACAGATCGTAGGTTAGATCAGGTTACGCCGGGCTGCGTTCAGTCCAATCTCCCCGCAGATCCGCCCAGCAGATGTGCATATTACGCTGGTACTAGACTACGTTCAGTGGATTTAGCAAGTGCACTGAACGTATTATGCCCAGTGATGCGACGTTACAAGTACATCCGTGTTGCGTGCGATCACCTGTCCTCGCTTGACAACTCGACGTCTGTTTTCATTGCCGGGATGCAAGTCTACAGGCCGTCATCACTACAACTTTGGTTGTCTTTGTTTAGAAATGGCTGTCATTATCACCTACACCCAACACTACGGACTGACAGTCATTGTGTACAGTGTGAGACAAGCTTGTTTTCGTCCGATCCCAACTATGTTGGCCACTGTTGACGAGCGGTCTTTCTACTGTCAGTATTCTGTTTGTCTGTGTACGGTACGGAACTCAACATAAATGCCTTGAGTGAGATGTACGGGACTCAACAGGGATGCCTTGAGTGAGCGTTACGGAACTCAACAGGAATGCCTTGAGTGAGATGTACGGAACTCAACATGAATGCCTTGAGTGAGCGTTACGGAACTCAACAGGAATGCCTTGAGTGAGCGTTACGGAACTCAACAGGAATGCCTTGAGTGAGCGTTACGGAACTCAGAAGGAATGCATTGAGTGAGCGTTACGGAACTCAGCAGGAATGCCTTGAGTGAGCGGTACGGAACTCAACAGGAATGCCTTGAGTGAGCGGTACGGAACTCAACAGGAATGCCTTGAGTGAGCGTTACGGAACTCAACAGGAATGCCTTGAGTGAGCGGTACGGAACTCCACAGGAATGCCTTGAGTGAGCGGTACGGAACTCCACAGGAATGCCTTGAGTGAGCGGTACGGAACTCCACAGGAATGCCTTGAGTGAGCGGTACGGCTCAACAGGAATGCCTTGAGTGAGCGGTACGGAACTCAACAGGAATGCCTTGAGTGAGCGGTACGGAACTCAACAGGAATGCCTTGAGTGAGCGGTACGGAACTCAACAGGAATGCCTTGAGTGAGCGGTACGGAACTCAACAGGAATGCCTTGAGTGAGCGGTACGGAACTCAACAGGAATGCCTTGAGTGAGCGCAAATGAATGAAGAACTGAGATAGAAAACAACACTTGCGTCGACCCGAGGACCTGTTGCTCAAGGAGAAGATCGTTGGTACAGTGCGCCTGAACAAAACACCATTTTTCTTCCTGGTTGACGGCGTGGTTCTATACCTGCCTTCTGGATTTCGTGTCTGGCGCTAACAGCGAAAAGCGGCTACTCCATGACAGCTCAGGGACAGTGCTAGATTGGGTCGGTATCTCGTCAATGAGTTGAAACGGTTGATCCACCTCCCGCGGCGCACAGCTTCCGCTGAACTGTTTGTTTGTTGGCGTTTATTCTTGGGTGTGTGTGCGTGTGGGTGTGTTTGGCGTGTGGGTGTGTGTGCGTGTGGGTGTGTGTGCGTGTGGGTGTGTTTGGCGTGTGGGTGTGTTTGGCGTGGGAGCCGGAGTAGGGTTTTTGTATAGGTGTGTCTTGTATTCTCCGTCAGCCCCTCCAGCCTTCATTGTGTACAAACAACTGTACTGAACTTAATAATAATAATAATAATAATAATAATAATAATAATAATAATAATAATAATAATAGTAATAATAACAATAAGAAGAAGAAGAAGAATGGCTACTTATATAGCACTTATCATAAAATAAGCTCTAAGCGCTTTACAAATAAAGAGTGGGAGTGGAGGGGGTATAAAGCCAGAGAAACAAAGGATTCTGCAATACACACGCGCACACACAGACAAACACACAGGTACATAATCGCGAAGAACTGAGCTACACTAAGGTATCGAACATGTGGGTCTTAAGGGCAGATTCAAAGGCAGTGAATGAGGCAGAATGACTAATGTCGATGGGGAAAGACCTTGGCGCCTTAGTGGGGAGTGGGGGTGGCGGGAATCTTGTGGGTACTTTCGGTTTCCTTGTCAGTGTGTGTAGTGTTCCCGATACAGTCTCTCTCCTACCACCTTCCTTCTGCAAGAGGCATAGATTCTCATCAGCCCCTGTAGTGGCGGGGTGCAGTGGCAGGGCTCATGAGGATCTATGTGTCTTGCTGACCAAGATTGAGTTTAGCAGTCACTCAAAATAAGGGTGTCATTCCGGGTAGAGTGTGTTGCTTGACAATCGGTGTGTGTGGCTGTGTGACAAGCAAAACAAAACAAATGTCATGAACTGTGGCCTGCTGTAGGGCAGATAACTGTTGTCATCGTTCACTGGAGTATTGTAGTCAATAGTGGCCGGGTGTAGGGCAGATAACTGTTGTCATCGTTCACTGGAGTATTGTAGACAATAGTGACCTGGTGTCGGGCAGATAACTGTTGTCATTGTTCACTGGAACATTATTCCAGCCACTCTTGACTGTCAGCGTGTTGAAAACAACAAATGTCTACACTGTGTACAGCTGACCCGGGGAATGAGGGCTGGTTAGCCACGTACTCCGTGCAACACGTGCAGTACAGATCATAATGACCAGTGTCTACACTGTGTGGCAGTGGGCAGATGCTTACATCTGCACGGGACATAGACGACCCCGCCCTCCACGAGTCCACTGCTGCCTTGCAGGCCTGGCCACTTGGCTGCAGCAAGGCTAAGGAAGGAAAATACTGACATCAAGGCCCCCGTGTCTCCGGGGAAGGCGTTTGAGCCAGAGACTAGGACAAGGACAGTCTGATATAAAACCTACGACCCGAGGACCTCGATGCCACCGTCCCAGCTTGCTAGGCAATAGCAAACGAACTAAGGGTTTAAAGGGTGGGGCCAGTACTGCGCACACTGCACTCCACCAAAAAGCTCCACCGCGCAGGCTTTAGGAAACGCCCACGGACCATTACACAGACCATTACAAGTCCTGTAGCGACGGGCGAGGGGAAAAACGGCAGATGAAAGATGTCGCTGGAAGCCGCAGTCTCAAACCTGCATGCAGGCGGTTCAGGATATTGGTCGCCTGATGTTGACCTGGGGATGACAACATCACTCGGCACACCCTGAACGACCAAGCAGACTTCACTAGGGACAGTACTGCTTGCTCCACACGGAGAGGGGCCTAGAAAAGGTGGCCTAACCAAAGCTCATCCCCTCGTAACCTCAGTTGGCTAGCCGCGGTCAACGGGCATCTTCTCCTGCGGTCAGAAAACAAGAAATAGCAACGGATCCACTCTCATAACGACCACGACCGGACTCAACGTAGCATGTTGGAACATCCGAACCATGCTCGACACAGCAGACAGCGGACGCCCTGAACGTCGTTCCGCCCTCATTGCTCATGAATTGCGGAGGTTAAACATCGACATCGCCGCGCTCAGCGAAGTACGCCTCCCGGAGGAAGGCAGCCTCCAAGAACTTGGCGCTGGCTACACCCTCTACTGGTCAGGCAGGCCTGCATCAGAAAGACGGCTCTCAGGCGTGGGCTTCATGGTCAAGACCCCCATTGTGACTAAGTTGGAAAACCTACCAACGGGTCACTCCGACCGCATCATGTCCATGCGCCTCCCACTGAGACACCAGCAATACGTCACCCTTCTCAGCGTGTACTCCCCAGCCCTTCTGGCAGAACCTGCAGAAAAAGACAAGTTTTACTCTGACCTGCGCAGCCTCCTACAGAGCACCCCTGCAGACGACAAAGTCATCATCCTTGGCGACTTCAACGCCAGAGTGGGCCAGGACTCTGAAGCCTGGAAAGGAGTCCTCGGCAAGCATGGCGTTGGGAACTGCAATGACAATGGCCGCATACTGTTGGAGTTCTGTGCAGAGCAACAGCCTGTCATCACCAACCCTACTTTTCAGCAAAAGGACAGTCGAAAGACCACCTGGATGCATCCTCGCTCCAAGCACTGGCACCTTATCGACTATGTCCTAGTGCGTCAGAGGGACCGCAGTGACGTCCTCCTCACCAGAGTGATGCCCAGCGCGGAGTGCCACACTAACCACCGCCTTGTCCGCTGCAAACTTAGGCTCCGCCTCAAGCTGAAACCCAACCCCCCCCCCCCCCCCCCCCCCCCACCAAGAAAAAGCTTGATGTTGCCAGCCTTCAGCGTGACGACAAGAAAGCTGCCCTTCAGACAGATTTACAGCGCATGCTCAAAGATACAGTTGATCCAGCAGACCCCTCCCCTGAAACACTCTGGGAACAACTGAAAACTGCTATTGTAAAATCTTCTGTGGAAGTCTTGGGCTTTGTTAGAAAGAGGAACAAAGACTGGTTTGACGAAAACGACGTAGAGATCCAGGAACTTCTAGCAAAAAAAAAAAAAAGAGCCTCCCACCAGGCCCACCTAGCTCAGCCTTCCTGCCCTGTGAAGAAGTCTGCCTTCTGCCTCATCTGCAGCAATCTCCAGCTCAAGCTTAGAGAGCTCCAAAACGAGTGGTGGTCCAGACTCGCACAGAAGACCCAGCTTTGCGCTGACAACGGTGACTACAGGGGCTTCTACGAAGCACTGAAAGCAGTGTATGGCCCTAGGCACCTTGTACAAAGTCCTCTGCGAAGCGCTGATGGTCAGGCACTCCTGACAGATAATACCTCCATCTTGAACCGCTGGTCGGAATACTTTCAGGACCTCTTCGGCGCTGAGCGCACTGTTCAAGAAGCAGTCATCTTCCAAATCCCACACCTCCCACTAAAGGTTGAATTGGACGAACCGCCCACCGCCGAAGAGACCCTGGCAGCCATCCACCAGCTCAAGAGTGGCAAAGCAGCAGGCATTGACGGAATCCCACCAGAGATCTGGAAACATGGAGGCCCAGCACTGCACAACAAGCTCCATGACCTTTTTCTCTGCTGCTGGGAGAAAGGAACACTACCAAAGGATCTCCGTGATGCAGTCATCATCACCCTGTACAAGAACAAAGGAGAGAAGTCTGCCTGCTCTAATTATCGTGGAATTACCCTGCTGTCCATTGCTGGGAAAATTCTTGCAAGGCTGTTCCTGAATCGGCTGGTACCTGCCATCGCTGAAGACCACCTCCCAGAGGGCCAGTGTGGCTTCGGAGCCAACAGGAGTACCACCGATATGGTCTTTGTGCTGAGACAGCTTCAGGAGAAGTGCCGCGACCAGAACAAAGGGCTGTACGTAACGTTTGTCGACCTAACAAAAGCGTTCGACACGGTGAGCAGGTAAGGCATGTGGCAGATCCTGGAGCGACTAGGCTGTCCCCCAAAGTTTCTCAGCATGATCGTCCAGCTCCACGAGGACCAGCAAGGTCAGGTCAGACTCAACAGTGACCTCTCAGAACCATTCCCCATTCTGAGCGGCGTGAAGCAGGGCTGCGTGCTGGCACCGACCCTCTTCACCATCTTCTTTAGCATGATGTTGAAGCAGGCCACAGAGAACCTCGACGATGACGACGCAGTGTAATCAGGTATCGTCTCGATGGCAGCCTGTTCAACCTCAGACGACTGCTCTCTCTCTTGGCTTGACTTCGCGAACGAAGATTTTATAGGAGTTGCCCACGACGTCTGCAGGCTTGTTCGTGGCTGCGGAGGCCAATCCAAGACAGGCAGGTTCGACCGCAGTGGCTGCAGGGGAAGGTATGGCCAGGGTTCTGAGCTGCGGCATCTCTGTTTTTTCTCCTGAGCCGCTTGTCCTTAAGGCTAGCTCTGCGAGAGTCCTCAAAGGAGACAGCTGCCTTGTAAATGGTGGAGCGCCAGGTGTCACGGTCCGCAGCAAGCGAAGACCACTGGTGGTGGTCGATTTGGCAGGCACTAAGTGACTTCTTGAGACAGTCTTTGTATCTCTTCTTTGGTGCCCCTCTGTCACGGTGTCCAGTAGCAAGCTCGCCGAACAGGGTGACCTTTGGTAGGCGATGATCCTCCATCCTGGAGACATGCCCCGCCCAGCGGAGCTGTGTCCGCAGCAGCAAAGCCTCGATGCTCACAGTTTCAGCCTGTTCAAGGACCTCGACGTTGGTGACATAGTCACTCCAGTGAATGCCCAGGATGGTTCGCAGGCAGCGCTGGTGGAAGCGTTCGAGGAGTCGTAGTTGGCTGCGGTAGAGGGCCCAGGACTCGGAACCATACAGCAGGGTGGTGAGGACCACAGCTCTGTACACGCTGATCTTGGTGCCTGTTTTCAGCTGTTGATTGTGCCACACCCGCTTGAAAAGTCGCCCGAAAGCGCTGTTCGCTTTTGCCAGCCTGCTGTCAAGCTCCTTGTCCAGCTTGGCGTCCGACGTGATAATGCAGCCAAGGTAAGTAAACTGGTGCACTGACTTTAGTTCAGACTCGCCGATGGTGATGTGAGGAGGGCGGTACACTGTCTTGGGTGCCGGCTGATGGAGGACCTCTGTCTTTTTAAGACTGACCTCGAGTCCAAAGAGCTGGGCAGCATCTGCGAAGCAAGACGTGATGCGCTGCAGGGCTCTCTCTGTGTGTGCAACGAGGGCAGCATCATCAGCAAAAAGCAGCTCACGAATCAGTTGGTCTAGGGTTTTCGTGTGGGCTTGCAGTCGTCTGAGGTTGAACAGGCTGCCATCGAGACGATACCTGATGTACACTGCATCGTCATCATCGAGGTCCACTGTGGCCTGCTTCAACATCATGCTAAAAAAGATGGTGAAGAGGGTCGGTGCCAGCACGCAGCCCTGCTTTACACCGTTGAGAATAGGGAATGGTTCTGAGAGGTCATTGTTGAGTCTGACCTGGCCTTGCTGGTCCTCGTGTAGCTGGACAATCATGTTGAGGAACTTTGGGGGACAGCCAAGTCGCTCCAGGATCTGCCACATGCCTTGCCTGCTCACAGTGTCGAACGCTTTTGTTAAGTCGACAAATGTTACATACAGCCCTTTGTTCTGCTCGCGGCACTTCTCCTGTAGCTGTCTCAGCACAAAGACCATATCGGTGGTGCTCCTGTTTGCTCTGAAGCCACACTGGCCCTCTGGGAGTTGGTCTTCAGCGATGGCAGGTACCAGCCGATTCAGGAGCAGCCTTGCAAGGATTTTCCCAGCAATGGACAGCAGGGTAATTCCCCGATAGTTGGAACAGTCAGACTTCTCGCCTTTGTTCTTGTACAGGGTGATAACGACTGCATCACGGAGATCTTTTGGTAGTGTTCCTTCCTCCCAGCAGCAGAGAAAGAGGTCATGGAGCTTGTTGTGCAGTGCTGTGCCTCCATGTTTCCAGATCTCTGGCGGTATTCCATCAATGCCTGCTGCTTTGCCACTCTTGAGCTGGTGGATGGCTGTGAGGGTCTCTTCAGCGGTGGGCGGTTCGTCCAATTCAACCTTTACTGGGAGGTGTGGGATTTGTAGGACGACTGCTTCTTGAACAGTGCGCTCAGCGCTGAAGAGGCTCTGAAAGTATTCCGACCAGCGGTTCAAGATGGAGGTATTATCTGTGAGGAGTGCCTGGCCGTTCGCGCTTCGCAGGGGACTTTGTACCAGGTGCCTGGGGCCATACACTGCTTTCAGTGCTTCGTAGAAACCCCTGTAGTCACCATTGTCAGCGCAAAGCTGGGTCCTCTGTGCAAGTCTGGTCCACCACTCATTCTGGAGATCTCTGAGCTTGCGCTGGAGACTGCTGCAGACGAGGCGGAAGGCAGACTTCTTCACTGGGCAGGAAGGCTGGGCTAGGTGAGCCTGATGGGCGGCTCTTTTTTTTGCTAGGTGTTCCTGGATCTCTACATCGTTTTCGTCAAACCAGTCTTTGTTCTTCTTTCTGGCGAAACCCAAGACTTCTGCAGAGGATTTTGCAATAGCAGTTTTTAGTTGTTCCCAAAGTGTTTCAGGGGAGGAGTCTACTGGGTCTGCTGTGTCTTTGAGCCTGCGCTGTAAATCTGTCTGAAAGGCAGCTTTCACATCGTCACGCTGAAGTCTGGCAACATCAAGCTTTTTCTTGGGGGGCCCCCATTTCTTGGGTTTTGGCTTGAAGTGGAGCCTGAGTTTGCAGCGGACAAGGCGGTGGTCAGTGTGGCACTCTGCGCTGGGCATCACTCTGGTGAGGAGGACGTCACTGCGGTCCCTCTGCCGCACTAGGACATAGTCGATAAGGTGCCAGTGTTTGGAGCGAGGATGCATCCAGGTGGTCTTTCGACTGTCCTTTTGCTGAAAAGTAGTGTTGGTGATGACCAGTTGCTGCTCCGCACAGAACTCCAACAGTAGGCGGCCATTGTCATTGCAGTTTCCCACGCCATGCTTGCCGAGGACTCCTTTCCAGGCTTCAGAGTCCTGGCCCACTCTGGCGTTGAAGTCGCCAAGGATGATGACTTTGTCGTCTGCTGGGGTACTCTGTAGGAGGCTGCGCAGGTCAGTGTAAAACTTGTCCTTTTCAGCAGGCTCTGCCAGGAGGGTTGGGGAGTACACACTGAGAAGGGTGACGTGTTGCTGGTGTCTCAGTGGGAGGCGCATGGACATGATGCGGTCTGAGTGGCCCGTTGGTAGGTTTTCCAGCTTAGTCGCAATGGATGTCTTGACCATGAAACCCACGCCTGAGAGCCGTCTTTCTGATGCAGGCCTGCCTGACCAGTAGAGGGTGTACCCAGCACCAAGTTCTTGGAGGCTGCCTTCGTCCGGAAGGCGTACTTCGCTGAGTGCGGCGATGTCGATGTTTAACCTCCGCAATTCATGGGCAATGAGGGCGGAGCGACGTTCAGGGCGTCCGCTGTCTGCTTTGTCGAGCATGGTTCGGACGTTCCAGCATGCTACGTTGAGTCCGGTCGTGGTCGTCATGAGAGTAGATCCGTTATTCTTTCTTGTTTTTTGACCGCAGGAGAAGATGCCCGTTGACCGCGGCTAGCCAACTGGGGTTGCGAGGGGACGAGCTTTGGTTAGGCCACCTTTTCTAGGCCCCTCTCCGTATGGAGCAAGCAGTGCTGTCCCTAGAGAAGGCTGCTTGGTCGTTCAGGGTGTGCCGAGTGATGTTGTCATCCCCAGGTCAACATCAGGCGACCAATATCCTGAACCGCCTGCATGCAGGTTTGAGACTGCGGCTTCCAGTGACATCTTTCACCTGCCGTTTCGCCCCTCGCCCATCGCTACAGGACTTGGAATGGTCAGTGTCATGGTCCGTGGACGTTTCCTAAAGCCTGCGCGGTGGAGCTTTTTGGTGGAGTGCAGTGTGCGCAGTACTGGCCCCACCCTTTAAACCCTTGGTTCTTCTGCCATGGCCTAGCAAGCTGGGACGATGGCATCGAGGTCCTCGGGTCGTAGGTTTTATATCAGACTGTCCTTGTCCTAGTCTCTGGCTCAAAAGCCTTCCCCGGAGACACGGGGGCTTTGATGTCAGGGGTTTCCTCCCTTAGCCTTTCCGCAGCCAAGCGGCCAGGCCTGCAAGGCAGCAGGCGACTCGTGGAGGGCGGGGTCATCTATGTCCCGTGCAGATGTGAACATCTGCCCACTGCCCACGACTGCAGGCCCACACCAAAACCCTAGACCGACTGATTCGTGAGCTGCTCTTTGCTGATGACGCTGCCCTCGTTGCACACACAGAGAGAGCCTTGCAGCGCATCACGACCTGCTTCGCAGATGCTGCCCAGCTCTTTGGTCTTGAGGTCAGTCTGAAAAAGACAGAGGTCCTTCATCAGCCGGCACCCAAGGAAGAGCATCGCCCTCCCCACATCACCATCGACGAGTCCGAACTGAAGTCCGTACACCAGTTCACCTACCTTGGCTGCATCATCACGTCAGACGGCAAGCTGGACAAGGAGCTGGACAACAGGCTGGCAAAAGCAAACAGTGCTTTCGGGCGACTATTCAAGCGGGTGTGGCACAATCAACAGCTGAAAAAAGGCACCAAGATCAGCGTGTACAGAGCTGTCGTCCTCACTACCCTGCTGTACGGTTCCGAGTCCTGGGTCCTCTACCGCAGCGAACTACGACTCCTCGAACGCTTCCACCAGCGCTGCCTGCGTACCATCCTGGGCATTCACTGGAGTGACTATGTCACCAACGTCGAGGTCCTTGAACAGGCGGAAACTGTAAACATCGAGGCTTTGCTGCTGCGTACACAGCTTCGCTGGGCGGGGCACGTCTCCAGGATGGAGGATCATAGCATACCCAAGATCACTCTGTTCGGCGAGCTCGCCACTGGACACCGAGACAGAGTGGCACCAAAGAAGAGGTACAAAGATGGTCTCAAGAAGTCACTTAGTGTCTGCCAAATCGACCACCGCCAGTGGTCTTCGCTTGCTGCGGACCGCGACACCTGGCGCTCCACCATTTACAAGGCAGACGTCTCCTTTGAGGACTCTCGCAGAGCTAACCTTAAGGACAAGCGCCTGAGGAGAAAAAACAGAGTTGTCGCAACTCAGAAACCTGACCAGACCTTCCCCTGCAGCCACTGCGGTCGAACCTGCCTGTCCCGGATTGGCCTCCGCAGCCACGAAAATGCCTGCAGAAGACGTGGGCAAGCCCTATAGAATCTTCGTTCGCGAAGCAAAGCCAAGAGACACTGTGTACAACTGACCCGGGGAATGAGGGCTGGTTAGCCACGTACTCCATGCAACACGTGCAGTACAGATCATAATGACCAGTGTCTAGACTGTGTACAACTGACCCGGGAAATGAGGGCTGGTTAGCCACGTACTCCATGCAACACGTGCAGTACAGATCATAATGACCAGTGTCTACACTGTGTATAACTGACCCGGGAAATGAGGGCTGGTTAGCCACGTACTCCATGCAACATGTGCAGTACAGATCATAATGACCAGTGTCTACACTGTGTACAACTGACCCGGGAAATGAGGGCTGGTTAGCCACGTACTCCATGCAACACGTGCAGTACAGATCATAATGACCAGTGTCTACACTGTGTACAACTGACCCGGGAAATGAGAGCTGGTTAGCCACGTACTCCATGCAACACGTGCAGTACAGATCATAATGACCAGTGTCTACACTGTGTACAACTGACCCGGGAAATGAGGGCTGGTTAGCCACGTACTCCATGCAACACGTGCAGTACAGATCATAATGACCAGTGTCTACACTGTGTACAACTGACCCGGGAAATGAGGGCTGGTTAGCCACGTACTCCATGCAACACGTGCAGTACAGATCATAATGACCAGTGTCTACACTGTGTACAACTGACCCGGGAAATGAGGGCTGGTTAGCCACGTACTCCATGCAACACGTGCAGTACAGATCATAATGACCAGTGTCTACACTGTGTACAACTGACCCGGGAAATGAGGGCTGGTTAGCCACGTACTCCATGCAACACGTGCAGTACAGATCATAATGACCAGTGTCTACACTGTGTACAACTGACCCGGGAAATGAGAGCTGGTTAGCCACGTACTCCATGCAACACGTGCAGTACAGATCATAATGACCAGTGTCTACACTGTGTACAACTGACCCGGGAAATGAGGGCTGGTTAGCCACGTACTCCATGCAACACGTGCAGTATAGATCATAATGACCAGTGTCTACACTGTGTACAACTGACCCGGGAAATGAGGGCTGGTTAGGCACGTACTCCATGCAACACGTGCAGTACAGATCATAATGACCAGTGTCTACACTGTGTACAACTGACCCGGGAAATGAGGGCTGGTTAGCCACGTACTCCATGCAACACGTGCAGTATAGATCATAATGACCAGTGTCTACACTGTGTACAACTGACCCGGGAAATGAGGGCTGGTTAGCCACGTACTCCATGCTATAAAGGGTTAACCCTTTTAATGCGGAGAAAAAGCAAACACGATCCAACTGCAAGAGACATAGATCCTCATGAGCCCCCGCAACTGCGGGGGCTCATGAGGATCTATGCCTCTTGCTGACACCAATTTGTACCTATGTTTCTTGGACGGTTGTGGCTTTTGGTCGTTGGATGAACAAGGATTTCACAAACAGAAGTGTAGGTATAATAAACAAGGATTTCACAAACAGAAGTGTACGTATAATAAACAAGGATTTCACAAACAGAAGTGTAGGTATAATAAACAAGGATTTCACAAACAGAAGTGTACGTATAATAAACAAGGATTTCACAAACAGAAGTGTACGTATAATAAACAAGGATTTCACAAACAGAAGTGTACGTATAATAAACAAGGATTTCACAAACAGAAGTGTACGTATAATAAACAAGGATTTCACAAACAGAAGTGTACGTATAATAAACAAGGATTTCACAAACAGAAGTGTACGTATAATAAACAAGGATTTCACAAACAGAAGTGTACGTATAATAAACAAGGATTTCACAAACAGAAGTGTACGTGTAATAAACAAGGATTTCACAAACAGAAGTGTACGTATAATAAACAAGGATTTCACAAACAGAAGTGTACGTATAATAAACAAGGATTTCACAAACAGAAGTGTACGTATAATAAACAAGGATTTCACAAACAGAAGTGTACGTATAATAAACAAGGATTTCACAAACAGAAGTGTACGTATAATAAACAAGGATTTCACAAACAGAAGTGTACGTATAATAAACAAGGATTTCACAAACAGAAGTGTACGTATAATAAACAAGGATTTCACAAACAGAAGTGTACGTATAATAAACAAGGATTTCACAAACAGAAGTGTACGTATAATAAACAAGGATTTCACAAACAGAAGTGTACGTATAATAAACAAGGATTTCACAAACAGAAGTGTACGTATAATAAACAAGGATTTCACAAACAGAAGTGTACGTATAATAAACAAGGATTTCACAAACAGAAGTGTACGTATAATAAACAAGGATTTCACAAACAGAAGTGTACGTATAATAAACAAGGATTTCACAAACAGAAGTGTACGTATAATAAACAAGGATTTCACAAACAGAAGTGTACGTATAATAAACAATGATTTCACAAACAGAAGTGTACGTATAATAAACAAGGATTTCACAAACAGAAGTGTACGTATAATAAACAAGGATTTCACAAACAGAAGTGTACGTATAATAAACAAGGATTTCACAAACAGAAGTGTACGTATAATAAACAAGGATTTCACAAACAGAAGTGTACGTATAATAAACAAGGATTTCACAAACAGAAGTGTACGTATAATAAACAAGGATTTCACAAACAGAAGTGTACGTTTAATAAACAAAGATTTCACAAACAGAAGTGTACGTATAATAAACAAGGATTTCACAAACAGAAGTGTACGTATAATAAACAAGGATTTCACAAACAGAAGTGTACGTATAATAAACAAGGATTTCACAAACAGAAGTGTACGTATAATAAACAAGGATTTCACAAACAGAAGTGTACGTATAATAAACAAGGATTTCACAAACAGAAGTGTACGTATAATAAACAAGGATTTCACAAACAGACGTGTACGTATAATAAACAAGGATTTCACAAACAGAAGTGTACGTATAATAAACAAGGATTTCAGAAACAGAAGTGTACGTATAATAAACAAGGATTTCACAAACAGACGTGTACGTATAATAAACAAGGATTTCACAAACAGAAGTGTACGTATAATAAACAAGGATTTCACAAACAGAAGTGTACGTATAATAAACAAGGATTTCACAAACAGAAGTGTACGTATAATAAACAAGGATTTCACAAACAGAAGTGTACGTATAATAAACAAGGATTTCACAAACAGAAGTGTACGTATAATAAACAAGGATTTCACAAACAGAAGTGTACGTATAATAAACAAGGATTTCACAAACAGAAGTGTACGTATAATAAACAAGGATTTCACAAACAGAAGTGTACGTATAATAAACAAGGATTTCACAAACAGAAGTGTACGTATAATAAACAAGGATTTCACGAACAGAAGTGTACGTATAATAAACAAGGATTTCACAAACAGAAGTGTACGTATAATAAACAAGGATTTCACAAACAGAAGTGTACGTATAATTAACAAGGATTTCACAAACAGAAGTGTACGTATAATAAACAAGGATTTCACAAACAGAAGTGTACGTATAATAAACAAGGATTTCACAAACAGAAGTGTACGTATAATAAACAAGGATTTCACAAACAGAAGTGTACGTATAATAAACAAGGATTTCACAAACAGAAGTGTACGTATAATAAACAAGGATTTCACAAACAGAAGTGTACGTATAATAAACAAGGATTTCACAAACAGAAGTGTACGTATAATAAACAAGGATTTCACAAACAGAAGTGTACGTATAATAGCAGGGAAGAAGTGAACAGTTGGCACTATGTCCTGTATTGGCGTGTTTAGTATGACTTACAATAAAGCTGGACAAAAGGGTTAATTTAAATTGGCTTATAAAGTCTGTGCGTCGTATGATGAAAGACCTTTCTGCTCTTCTTCTCCTCTACACGTAAAAGAGTGTTTGCCCTTCCACGCACCAGGGCCAGGAGGACGTAAATTCGTGTGTCTACGTTTAACTAGATATTATTATTTAGGGTGATGTCAGGTATCTATAAAGACTTGTCCTGAAACGATATAATGTCGGAGTGGCTTTAACGTCGTGTGGGGGTGAGTTCCACAGTGTGGAACCCGCAAATGACAAAGAGAGAGAGAGAGAGAGAGAGAGAGAGAGAGAGAGAGAGAGAGAGAGAGAGAGAGAGAGAGAATGACAATGACAATGACAATGAATCTTTATTTTCCAAGGATAAAAAGATTTAGGTCTGAAGAGAGAGAGAGAGAGAGAGAGAGAGAGAGAGAGAGAGAGAGAGAGAGAGAGAGAGAGAGAGAGAGAGAGAGAGAGAGACAGACAGAGAGACAGACAGACAGACAGACAGACACACAGACACACAGACACACAGACACACAGACAGACAGACAGAGACAGAGAGACAGAGAATTACGTCATATTGAGAGTATTATGTCAATGTCTGCGTGGTGATTGAGTTGCCTCGTTTACGTTACCTCCACTGTCTGACTTTCTATAGAGTTTTAATTCTTTTCTGAAAAGAATTCATTTGTACTAAAGAGGTTGAAAGTATTCAAAGCTGGTTAACGAACTCATCCAATATCTTTCTTCAAACTAACTATATTCAAAATTTCAAATAAATATGACAAAACGTACGCACTCTAATCTGGGTCAACAGACTTGCTATAAACGGTTGTTTATGTCTTCATTGAGACATTCAATTACGATATGCTAGGAGGCTCTCTTTGCCACCCCTTTACGAAAATATTTTGCCACGTTTCAAGCTTGTGTGTACAGAAGAGTCGGAGATTCTCTTGTTTATCAACATGCGCTTACACATACATACATACGCACATACGGCGTTTCGCGCCAAATGTACCTGCAGCAGCGAGGTTAGCTTAACTAGACATGACGTCATTTGTATCCTGTTACTTCAACTGTGAGAGGTTTGGGCCTGCCCGCCTTTGACATCATGGATATGCTATTACATTCGCCCCACCGCGACCCGTCCTAAAAAGTCCCTTCTGTAAAAAAAAAAGACTTAAAAAAGAAAGAATGCTCGCAATCACATCTTGTTATCTCTTCAAAGAGAACTAACACAAAATCTAGTACAGTTCCCTCTGCTCAAGAGAAACAATTAAGATTGCAGTTATTTTCACTAAAAGATGTGTATCGTTGAATGATACATTCTCTGGAAAAGGCGGTTATGAGCTGTCTGCTTCTGCAGTATCCGTAGTTTTTACCCTCCGCAAGTCAGTGCAGAAAGAGTTAAAACTCCTCCTCAGCCTCTATGTCATTATTCTTGGGTGCTGCTGACAGAACAGACCTGGACGTAATTTGTGAATTGCGCTTATATGGCATGGGTCCTGATTTGCTTTCTTGTTTCTTAAAACAGCAAATCAGTCGTAGAAACTCCTTGCGAAATTGTGATCCTGTAAGACAATACAGGTAAAAATTGACAGCACTGTTCGTGTACCAGAACGCACTGCCAAGATAGAAGAAAAAATACATCGTAGGAGCAAAATCGCCGTCTTCCCAATTTGTACCCTGGAGAAAATAACCTTCATATATGATAACGATGACAATCGGAAGTGTCAGTAATAGGAAAGCTGCTGAAAGCATCACAAGTGTCTTTGTGATTGAGGAAGCTTTTTTTTCGCGGTCAGAAGCCTGGTCTGTATGACCTGCCGCAAGCTTCATCCGGGCCACTCGCACAGACACTGTTAGTTTCCACACCAGTATGGCGTTACTAATGGCAAGGAGGCAGAAAGGGACCAGAGAAGAAATGCACAGATCTACAACAGACCACACTTGTTGTACAAATAGGCCGTACCCAGTGCGTCCAACACAGTTAACAATCGTGCCATTTCCGACGTTAACCAGGACATATCCGTAGAGAAAATGAGCGTGAAGACAGAAAACACAGAGAATCATGCCCGATAAGAACACATATGACTTTTGGCTAGTGCAGATCACCTTAATGCGATGCGGCCAGACAACAGAGGCAGCTCTCTGTACGGTCATAACCACTAGCAGCCAAGCTGATAATACGCTAAAAGTGTACAAAGACCATACGCCCATTTTACATGCAAACTCATTTGAATCAAAAACATCGAAAGTATAGTTTGTCAGGTACATCATCCACCCCCTTAAAAGACCAGAGTACAAAAGACACATGTCAGAAAGTGTCAAAGTTATGAAGAACAAATTCATGGAATTGTGTTTGATCCCCATCCGACAGAGAATAACGATGGTCATCACGTTGCCAAACGTCCCAAACGTCATAATTATAGGAGTGCAAATGTTTCCCATCAACATTCGTACATAAGTAAGAATGTGAAATTCGCTAACAGCCAGCGCATTAGTGGATATGTTTGTTGTAGTTTCAGTAGAGAGTTCCATCTCTTTGACTGATTCAAACCAATTCAGTCTGTGAAAACGCAAGCACTAACACGGTGCAACGACTAAAATCCCGCGCGTCGACAATAGCTCAAATCTGTAGATTATTTGTTTGGAGGTAAAGCAGCCGCTAACTGTTATCACTGTGCACAGTCAAGGATCCTGCTAGGCCACAGAAAGTAGAACACTTAGGTGTCGATCTTGAACTGAGTCTCTCCTTCAGTGATGAGGCCAGGGGAACGGTCAAGTATTAAGTGTTAGCACACTGGCCTGTCGAGTGAAACAAAGAAAACAATTAAATAGAGACATTTGTAAAACGGATACAGTTAGGGAAAAAGCAAGAAACTTATAACGTCGTATTTGTGCTTCGGTGTCAGAATACATAGGCAAAACAGTTTGTTTTCATCCCTACGTCACACGACCAATCACTTTATTGCAAACAGTACCATGTGACCTTGGTACAAAAACCATTGTCGCGACTAATGGCTCATGACGGGTTATGACCTCATTTTCGACAATCGAGTACCAGCTTTGTTCAACAAAAAGGGAATAACAAACGCCGAAAGACGAAGTTCTTGACATAGTTCGAAACAGTACGCACTGTAGAGGGGTTTTTAAGACGTCAGCATCCAATTTTCAACAATATGTTTCGTCGAAACGCGCGAGGCTAAAAACTGAGCAGGGCTTCCCCGGATAGAAAATGGCGCACCAAGGTCAATGTCACACGACCGTCACCTCAATGCCGAATATTAAATTTTGAACTATTTTTGTTGTTGTGAAAGACCATCGGAAAAAGACGTCCTCTGTTAAATCGCATTACTCTAACAATATGTAGAGAGTAGGGCGCATAAAGCGCTTTCCAAAAGTCAAACCGAAATTGACAACCTGCCAACTAGATCGGTGTTTGCGCATGACAATTGCCCCTTGCAACTGCAGGGGCTTGCTCAGCAGAAACCACAAACGTTTAAGTTTGATCAAACTACTTTTGTTTTGAATATAGCCGTTCGACCTTCAGGGTAAAGTGGTTCCTTTGACCTCCCTAAGGCCTACACGGGACCGTGTAGCAAACCCCTGCTACCAATAACTTACTTTTAACAAAGGCGTCGCCCAAAGCCAAAAATGCACTCAATCAGATTAGCTCCATGATCCAAGGGACGTAATTTTGTATTCAATTCCGAGAATGCTCATGCTGTGCTAATGCAAAGAATTCCAGGCTGGTAAGCTTGCATTGTGTCATCAGGACATCAGCTGCACTTTCCAAGATCTGTTTGGGAATATTTGCACCACAAAATTGCCTAGGTGTTGCCTTTGGCAAAATTAGTCTGTCTTCTTCCACTACAACACCTAATAAAGCTTTTATGGATGCAATCCGCGCTGTACTAGAGGTGCTACCAGTAAATTCTGGAGGCGGCTTCTAGTACATGCGCTGTGTTTGCAATTTGTCGTATGCCTACCTGAAGAGTCTGACCCCCCCCCCCCACCCCCCCCCCCACCCACCCCCCTCCCACTCCCACATCACGTTAAAGCCACTCCGACATTATCTCGTTTCAAAGCAAGTCTTTATAAGTATCTGACATTACTCAAATAATAATATCTAGTTATTCGTAGACACACGAATGTCCGTGTATATTATAACAATCATGTGTATGTGTGTGTGCGTGTGTGTGTGTGTGTGTGTGTGTGTGTGTGTGTGCGTGCGTGTGTGTGTGTGTGTGTGTGTGTGTGTGTGTGTGGACGCGTGAGTGCGTTTGTGCGCGGCGTATGCGCTTATTTGTGTTTAGTGGACTATATATTTTGTATTATTGTGTTTTGATGTCTCTTTTTATGTATACTTTGTACTTAGTTAGTCGTAGTTGTAGCAACGGCAGGTACGAAAAATGACATAGTCACTGACTGTGTTAATATCTTCACCGTTGTAAAATAAAGATTCATTGATTCATTGATTCATTGATTCCCTCCCCCCCCCCACCCTCCCTCCCCCCCCCCCCCCCCCCCCGCCTGAAAAAAAAAATCACAAAAAACAACGGTCTTAGGCGGCAAAAACAAAACAAAGATCTACCCAGCAGGTCCAAGTTCTGTTTGGGAATATTCATGTACTACTCCCCTTTCAGGCGGAGATCAGGATATTCTCCAGCGGATTGCGAGATGCCTGGGGGTAGTCCCTATTGCTATATGCAGTATTATTTTTTATTTATTTACGCCTGTCACCCCTACCCGGGTATAGGCCGTCGACGAGAGACCTCCAGCAACTCCTGTCCTGTGCTTCTCCTTCGATTCTACTCCAGGTGGTTCCCAGTCTCTTGATGTCTGCTTGGAGGTCTCGACGCCAGGAGTTTCTCGGCCTGCCTCTTTTCCTCTTTCCCTGGGGGTTCCATGACAATGCCTGCCTAGTGATACTGGAAGCTGGCTTTCTCAGACTGACCGATCCATCCCGATCTTCTTCGCCCAATTTCATTCTCTGCTGTTATCTGCTCTGTTCTCTCCCACAGTCTGACGTTGCAGATCTTCTCTGGCCAGTGGAATTTCAAAATTCTTCTAAGGCAACTGTTCATGAAGGTCTCTGTTCACTGTGGTTTTTGTCAATCTCCAAGTCTCTGCTCCATATAGGAGAACTGCTTTTACATTGGAGTTGTAAATCCGGACTTTGGTGTGTTGTGACAGCTCTCTGGAAATCCACACTTTTTTCAACTGGAGAAAGGCTGCTCTGGCTTTACCGATTCGTGCTCTGACATCTGCATCAGTGCCGTCTTTTTTGTCTATGATGCTCCCGAGATAGATGAAGGACTCCACCTCCTCCAACGGGGTGCCAGCAAGCAAGACTGGTTCTTCCCTGGTTGCGTTCAGCCTCATTGTCTTTGTTTTCTGTTTGTGAATGGTGAGGCCCACTTGGGACGAGATGTCAGCGAGCCTCGTGGTCTTGTCCTGCATTTGTTGATGAGTGTGGGACAGTAATGCCAAGTCGCCTGCAAAATCGAGGTCGTCAAGCTGTGTCCACAGTGTCCACTGTATTCCACTTCGTCTGTGCTCTGTGGTCATCTTCATGACCCAGTCTATGGCCAGTAGGAAGAGGAACGGAGACAGCAGACACCCCTGCCTGACACTAGTTCTGACCTGGAGCTCCTTGGTGAACTGCCCTTCGTGGATCACGCGACATGTCATGCCATCGTAGCTGCTCTTGATCAGGCGGACGAGCTTTGTGGGTACACCGTAGTGTCGTAGGAGTTTCCATAGAGTCTCTCGGTCCACACTGTCAAATGCTTTCTCATAATCCACAAAGTTGACGTACAGCAGGGAGCTCCACTCCAGAGACTGTTCCACGATGATGCGGAGAGTGGCGATCTGGTCTGTACATAATCGGTTCTTCCTGAATCCTGCTTGCTGGTCTCTCAGCTGGTGGTCAACGGAGCTCTTCATTCTCTCCAGGATGATCCTGTTGAAGACCTTTCCTGGTACTGACAGCAAGGTGATTCCTCTGTAGTTGGAACACTTGCTGAGGTCGCCTTTCTTGGGAAGCTTGATTAGGTACCCCTCCTTCCAGTCAGCCGGCATCACCTCCTCTTCCCAGATCTTTCCAAACAGTGGGTACAGCATCTCTACTGTTGTCTCTAGGTCTGCTTTCAGAGACTCCGCTGGGATGCCATCTTGGCCTGCTGCTTTGCCGTTCTTCAAAAATGCCACTGCTCTTCTGATCTCTTCCCGGCTGGGTCTGTCACAGCTGATGGGTAGGTCGGTCTCTGCCGGCTGGATGTCTGGGGGGTCGGGTGGGCTAGGTCTGTTCAGTAACTCTTCAAAATACTCGGCCCATCTGTCGAGTTGGTCTGCTCTGTCTGCAATAGGCTTGCCTTCTTTGTCTTTTACTGGTCTTTCTGTATGGCCATACTTGCCTGACAATCTTCTGGTAATGTCGTAGAGCTGTTTCATGTTGCCGCTGCCTGCTGCCTTTTCTGCCTCTGCTGCCAGGCTGTCTGTGTAGGCCCTCTTGTCTGCCTTGATACTCCTCTTCAATTCGCGGTGGGCTTCTGAGTATTCCCCCTGTGCCCTTACTTTGGCTGCTCTCGTGCGACTGTTGTTGACTGTAACGAACGCCTTTGGGGCAGTTTTCGGTCGGACGATGGTGTGACGTCATTAGCAGTTGGACCGAATGTACACATGCGAATAATGTAGAGATAAGCATTGTTCACGAGCGGTAATGTACAGATAAGCCATGTTCACGTGCGGTAATGTAGGTGAGCGATGTTCACGTGTCACGTGTGGGAGTGACAGTGTAGTATCGGGAATAATTGCCAGTTAGAGATGCTATACCAGTCGAGCCGAGCGGTCGTTTTCGCTAGGGCTCTGAGGAAGAATTCTGGCTAGAGAATTCGATAGCTGTATATTGAATACAGGTATTTATTCTTTATTACCGGTATTTAAAATGACCCGTAACGCTATTCAGATGAAAAAGAAAGTATTGTTTTATGAATTATTATTAGAGTGCAGAAGAGCCATGTTTGAAGGAAATGCGATGGCTCGTGTCAATACTTGTTTAGTCATGTAATTATGTGATATAGTTTATAACCAGGATGTCATGTTGTATTCATTCATATGTGAAGATGTGGAACTGAAATAGGCATAGAATTCAGTATATATTTAGTGATCTAATGATGAAATGTGCAGTAATATGTTACGAATTGAAGGTGAGCTGTAATTGTAATATTTGGCTTATAATCCATTGGGTGTAGGTACGTAAAATGTGTGTACAGTGTTAAAGTGGCTATAGGAATTGTGTGCACTGTGTTAAAGTGGCTATAGGAATTGTCATAAGAATTATGACAATAGTGATTGTAGAATGGTGGCATAAAGAAGACATTTTTCAGAGGAAATGATCTAGAGCGCTCTGAAGAATAATAATGTGTCGAGGACACATTCAGACTTTTGGGTATGAGAGCGAACATTTATGAGTGTATAAATGTTGTGTACAGCGGGACCGGTACGGAGCGGAAACCCCTGGTGTAGGGCCGATGCAGCTGTCCTGAAGGCATCACGTACGTGAACAGATGCGGACATCATCAAGCCTTCATCTCTCCTTCGTCCTACCATCACTGGTGCTACGAGCAGCAACGGTAGCGAAGTACTAAGCCACATATTCGTGCTACAGGACCACATGCAGTGTTCCGTCAGTGTAGCTATTGTCGCCTAGCGCCGTTAATTTCACGCCTAGGAATGTTCTAAATCTGTGAGTAGTCATTGAATAGTAATATTCAGTTCGGGAATCTCCGTCAAGTCGTCAATGTGATATTGACTGTGTCGACACTAGTATAAAGAGGAGTCGAGTGACGTCTCTCGAGAGAGACAACGACCTCTACGGTAGCGAGTGAATGTGTGAGCGCTGAAGTTGTGAATAACCTGTATGCCACTTGTTACTGTTAGTTATTTGGGCAGATTGGTTTATATGATGTGAATTGTTATTTGTGTAGATTGGTTTATATGATGTGAATTGTGTGGTTTAATGTATGTTATGAGTGTATGAGAAATAGTTAAAGAGGGCAAAGAGAAATAACTGTGTGGCCTTTGTCCTTCGTTTGTAAGCGCGTGTGTGGTGGATGAAAGAGTATAGTGAACAGAGATAGTGCACCCACCGTTATACTGATTATCAGAACAAACCCACGCACACACTCATTCCATTAGAATAAACGTTTATATATGTAATAATTTAAGTACGACACGAAAACACCGTCGTTACATTGACAACTGCTTTCTTCTGCTTCCTCACTTCTATCTTCTTCAAGGTCTGTGCCGACAGCCAGTCCTTGTGATGGTGTTTCCTGAACCCTACAGTGTCTTTGCAGGTTGAGTTCAGCGCCTCTCTAACTGCCTTCCACTGCTGCTCTGTGGTGACCGCCTCCTCTTCATTTACTAGCTCCTGTAGCGCTTGAAACCGGTTGGACAGCACCAGTTTGAACTCTTCTCTAACTCCAGTTTCTCTCAGGAGGCCTACATTATAGCGCTGTCTTCTTGTTGTCTCTGTGCGGATTTTCTTTAGCTTGAGCTTCATTCTTAAGGTAAGCAGATGGTGGTCGGAGGCGACATCTGCTCCCCTCCTCACTCGAACATCTTGAAGGGATCTTCTAAATTTCTTGCTAATGCAGATATGGTCTATTTGGTTCTCTGTTGTATGGTCAGGTGAGACACAAGTTGCTTTGTGTATCCTTCTGTGTGGGAAGATGCTGCCTCCAATGACAAGTCGGTTTAGAGCACAAAAGTCTACAAACCTCTCCCCGTTCTCACTCATCTCCGAGCCTAGTCCCTGTCTCCCCATCACCTCTTCGTATCCGGTGTTGTCCTTCCCTATTTTGGCATTAAAATCGCCCATGACGATGGTGATGTCTCGCTCCGCACATTTGTCCAAGGCACTCTGGAGTCAGTCGTAGAACTCTTGTTTCTCTTCCTCGTCCCTGTCATTAGTGGGCGCATAACACTGGATGACGTTCAGCTTGAGCTTTTTCTTGGTTATATGCAGTATGTGTTCAGGTAGCAGATACGGTGGCTGGACGGTTCATTTTTTCTTATTTTTCTAACAAGAGATATATTCAAGCTACATGCTTGAAATTTGGCATGGTATTGCAGGAGACATGTCTGCAACTAGGAAAAATGTTTGTTTGATACAGTTTAAAGTTTTAATATTAATTTTAATTAATTATGCTAATTTATTCTAAATTTTCAAGGGCCCAAAAACCCAAACTTTTTGCCAGTGCCAATTCTAAACAGTTGTTTTTTTCCCCTTAATTCTTTTTTAGTTTTAAACTACACCATAAAATGAAGCTTTTGTCATACCAGAATTTTTATATCAGTATTTGTTTGTTTTGTACAGGCACATGAAATTTGACACTTCAAGTTTGTAATTTTGTTAATTAAAAAATTTAATATCAAAAAAACAAAAACAGCTATACTAATTTTGGTATGACAATAGCTAGGTATTGGTATGAAGAAGCTGCACACCAAATATTATGGTAATTGGTTAATATTTGTGAGTACAGTGTGGGAAAAATGAACAATACCTGGCAAATTTCGCAAACTTCAGCGAAGGAAAAATAATACACAAAACAGCACATGATCCTACCTTATGTCCACTAATGCCCCCCTGCCAAGTAAGGAAATCCTTCAGCTTCATCCTGCTGGTCCTCCAGTGCCAGCCTGCACCTTCTCCTTGCTCTTCGTTGCTCATATGTTGCCCTGTTGGCTTGACGCTGAGCATTTTGAACGCGCAAAGTATCTTTCAACATCAGAAAGTCTTTGGTAAATTTGCCAACACACAATCCCAGTTTAGACAGAATGTTTCCCAGAGCTGAAGCTCCATCATTGAAGACTGCTACAGCAATATGGACTGAAGTATTTACAGAAACAAGTCCATGATTACCTCTTTTGGGGCAATATTTCCAAATAAGTCCATTGAGCGACTCGTTGGCGTTTTGAGTGTAACCTTCAAGACACTTTTTCAAGAGCTGTGTGTTTGATAAATCTTTAAAAATAGGTTTAATTTCATCTAAAACTGCCCTAGGTAAACTAGAAGTGTGCCTGTACCTGTCTACAGTGCCTGATGCAACTGCTTGTCTGTATGGACACCAAGAATCTTTGCAAAAATTGTGCGTTGGTTCAACATCTGTTGAATTGTAATGAAAGAAGATGGCCCATACTGCTTGTCTCATTGCCACTAAATTATTTTTATTTCCCCTGATTGCATTTCCATAATGAGTCTGAATGCTATCTATTTTATCCTTTGTCAGCCTAGCTTTCCCTCCAATTGTTTTTCCATCTGCTAATTTCCTGTTTCCCATGTTTTTTTTCAGCTGTCGCAGTCGTGTGCCCATTCGTTTCTGAATATGCCCGACACATTCAATTTTTTCAACCTGTATTTCCTCGCCATAGGGTTTTGCATCATGTACACATTTGAAAGAGTGTGTATCACCATCACCAATATATCTAGTGTATCTGAGTTTGTGATTGTCAACAGAGGAACAGAATATGTCTTTGATGATGCCTTGTTCCATAGACCCTGATGTGCCCATGTGATTTTTTGTACAGCTGTCAGCATGATTGGCTTGCCATGTCTGATATTTTTCACTGTTTTTATCTACCTTTTCATACTTTTCACAGGATTTGCACACTTTTGACCTTGTTCCCATGCCCAACACCTTCCCAGTTACACACCCAATGACACTTGCAGCCCCTATCTTTGAAGAATGACCCCTAGTCATCCAGGTACCATCACCGCTTACATCTATGTTACGGCACTGGTCATCTTCTATTTCATCTGCAAGATCATATTCTTTTTTTCCAGCATCTTTCATGCTTTCTTCCATGGTGCATTTAGTAGTCTTTTCTAAAGTGTCCATAATGCACTGATGAGTATTCTTTGCAGCAGGGGGTGGCATGTTCATCATACCACAGAATGTTCTAAGATCACTATGATCACAGCCTATGCAACGCATCGCAAATGTGGCTCTTCTATTGATTGAATTTACTGTAAGATTTGTTGTTGTTTGGATTTGTGGACAGGAAGGAAAAGATTGCCCCCCTTTGCATCTAGCATTGCTGCAGTGAAAAGCAAATGTGCTTGCTAAACCTTCCCTCTGTAATTCTATTAGTGAAACTTCACTATGACATAAACTGCACACCAGCTGAGAGGAGATGTTCTGTCCTAGCAGTTCAATATCAATTATCCTATTTCCATGTACAGAATCTTGTTCTACTGTTTCTGTCTCTGCCTCACTTGTTTCACTTTCACTAGTTTCAGATTCATAATATAGCTTGTAAATGCCAGACAGCTTTCTTTCAGAACATGTCGAAGTGGGCGTGGCAGTGTCTTGAGATTGTTCGGCACTTGCACTATTATTTATGTTTTGCGATGATGTGGGTTCATTGTCATCGTTCTGATCAAAGCTAGCATTTTCACAGACTCGTTTTGCCTTGACAAATCTATTTTTAGGAGGTTTCTTCTTCTTACGCTTCTCACCTCTCCTTTTGAGATCTGTAGACATGATCAAACTATCACAACACACGATGAATATAATAATCCCAGTCAAGAATCACATGCTTTCACATGGAGGTGGCCATTTGCAAAGAAACAGTAACTCTCGGGGTGTATTAATTGCAGGGAGAGGCTCATTATTTCCCTTGGAGTTTAGTAATTGCAGGGAGAGGCTCATTATTTCAAGCTAAACGGTGTTACTGAAGACAAAATAGATTTCTCAGCTGCCATCTTGTTTTTCGGACCAAAACTGTCGACACCCTACCCTACGAAAAAATTCATAACAAAAAAACTATCAAATTTTGAATAAAACCCTGTTAGAGAATGATGCAAAAATGATTTTTCTATTGAAAGAAATATGTATTAAACACTACTTCCAAAACATGAATTTTGACCCTTTGCCCACTGTATCTGCTACCTTCAGTGAAAGGCTAAAAAAGATAGGTCTGTTATTCCTTCGCTCCCACTACCCTTTCTGTCTAGATCTCGTGAGCGATGCAGTCACAAAAAGGGCAGCTGATGTCTTGATGACACAATGCAAGCTTACCAGCCTGGAATTCCATGGCATTAGCACAGCAAGAGCATTCTCAGAATTGAATGAAAAATTACGTCAATGGTTGAGTGCATTTTTGGGCTTTGGGCGACGCTTTTGTTACATATATATATAAAGTAAAGTAAAGATATCTATATATATATATATATATATATATAATGTTTTGTTACCTGTTACCTGGGCATTCCCCTGAAGAAGCCCTCGCTGAGAGGGCGAAAATTTGTGCATAGATTAAAAGTGTAACTCCTTCTAAACTACGTGGTGTTTGTGGATCCTTTCTTCACATTTTAAGTATATATATATATATATATATATATATATATATTATATATATATATATATATATATATATATATATATATATATATATATATATATATATATATATTATATATATATATATATATATATATATATATATATATATATATATATATATATATTATATATATATATATATATATATATATATATATATATATATATATATATATATATATATAATATATATATATATATATATATATATATATATATATATATATATATATATAATATATATATATATATATATATATATATATTATATATATATATATTATATATATATATATATATATATATATATATTATATATATATATATATATATATATATATATATATATTATATATATATATATATATATATATATTATATATATATATATATATATATTGGGCAGTGGGCAGATGTTCACATCTGCAAGGGACATAGACGACCCCGCCTCCACGAGTCCCCTGCTGCCTTGCAGGCCTGGCTGCTTGGCTGCGGAAAGGCTAAGGAAGGAAACCCCTGACATCAAAGCCCCCGTGTCTCCGGGGAAGGCTTTTAAGCCAGAGACTAAGACAAGGACAGTCTGATATAAAACCTACGAACCGAGGACCTCGATGCCACCGTCCCAGCTTGCTAGACCATGGCAAACGAACCAAGGGTTTAAAGGGTGGGCCCAGCACTGCGCACACTGCACTCCACCAAAAAGCTCCACCGCGCAGGCTTTAGGAAACGCCCACGGACTATGACACTGAACTCAGCGCTGCCTGCGTACCATCCTCAGCATTCACTGGAGTGACTATGTCACCAACGTCGAGGTCCTTGAACAGGCTGAAACAGGCTTTGCTGCTGCGGACACAGCTCCGCTGGGCGGGACACGTCTCCAGGATGGAGGATCATCGCCTACCCAAGATCACCCTGTTCGGCGAACTCGCCACTGGACACCGAGACAGAGGGGCACCAAAGAAGAGCTACAAAGACGGTCTCAAGAAGTCACTTAGTGCCTGCCAAATCGACCACCGCCAGTGGTCTTCGCTTGCTGCGGACCGTGACACCTGGCGCTCCACCATTCACAAGGCAGCCGTCTCCTTTGAGGACGCTCGCAGAGCTAACCTTAACGACAAGCGGCTCAGGAGAAAAAAACAGAGTTGTCGTAACTCAGAACCCTGACCAGACCTTCCCCTGCAGCCACTGCGGTCGAACCTGCCTGTCCCGGATTGGCCTCCGCAGCCACGAAAATGCCTGCAGACGACGTGGGCAAGCCCTATAGAATCTTCGTTCGCGAAGTCAAGCCAAGATATATATATATATATATATATATATATATAATATATATATAATATATATATATATATATATATATATATATATATATATATATATATATTATATATATATATATATATATATATATATATATATTCTTCTTTATTTTTAACAAAGGTGTCGCCCAAAGCCAAAAATTGCACTTATTCAGAGTAGCTCCAAGGGACGTAATTTTTCAATAAATTCTGGGAATGCTGTGCTAATGCCATGGAATTCCAGGCTGGTAAGCTTGCATTGTGTCATCAGGACATCAGCTGTCCTTGTGTGACTGCACCGCTTATTAGATCTTTTGAGCTTTCCACTGAACACCTATCACATAAAGCAATAGGGACTACCCCCAGGCGCCCCGCCACCCGCTGGAGAATATCCAGTCCTCCCCCCGAGAGGGGAGGCTAGTGCATGAATATTCCCAAACAGATCTTGGACCTGCCGCCTACAACCGGTTTCGCCCCAAGGGGGGGGGGGGGTGGGGGGGGGGGGGGGGGCTCATCAGGTAGGCATACGGCGTAACCTGAAATTGCAAACACAACGCATGTACTAGAAGCCGCCTCCAGAATTTTACTGGTAGCACCACTAGTACAAAGTGGATTGCATCCCTAAAAACTTAAATCTATCCAGCAGGTCCAAGATCTGTTTGGGAATATTCATGCATGCAAGACTGGATTATTTTCCAGCGGGTTGCGGGGCGCCTGGGGGTAGTCCCTATTACCTTATGTAGTAGGTGTTCAGTTGAAGGCTCAAAAGATCTAATAAGCGATGCAGTCACAAAAGGACAGCTGATGTCCTGATGACACAATGCAAGTTTACCAGCCTGGAATTTCATGGCATTAGCACAGCATTCTCAGAATTCATTGAAAAATTTTATATATATATATATATATATATATATATATATATATATATATATATATATATATATATATATAATATATATATATATATATATATATATATATATATATATATATATATATAAAATTTTTATCTCTACGTGATATGACCAAGACCAAATGATTTAGCGCAAACAGTACCATATTACCTTGCAACGAAAACCCTTGTAGCGACTAATGGTGGATTTCTTGTAGCCCGCTGTATGACACATTATGACCTCATTTTCGACTCACGATTACCAGCTTTGTTCGACAAAATGGGAAAAAAACAACAACAATCCAAGCAACGAAGCTTCTTAGCATAGTTCGAACCAATACAGACTATGCATTTTTTTTTTTTTTTTACGACAACGTCGTGTGATTTTCAACAGAATGTTTCGTCGAAGCGCGCGAGACTTAAAACTGAGCAGGCCTTCGCCCGATTGAGAATGGCGCACCAAGGTCTATGTCACACGATCGTCGCGTCAATACTAAATATTAAATTCTGAACTATTTTTTAGTGAACAACAATCTGGAAAAACCTACTCACTGTTAACTCATTCAGCCCGACGGCCGTATTTCCCAAATTTTTTAGGTGTCATCTAATGATTATGCACCAGTTGCAGGAGATGGATCGACCATATTAATTTAAGGGCAGTGCCTGATTAGCTTGGCGCCGACAGGCGTCATGCTAATCTGGCGCTACCCTCGAATTATCATGGTCGTCCCATCTCATGCTGTGTTGTCAGGGCTGAATGGTTAAATCTCATTACCCTGACAATATGTAGACCGTGCGGCACGTAGAACGTTTCCAAAGTCAAACTGAAATTGACAAGCTGCTAGCAAGAGCGGTGTTTGCGCATGACTGTGACCCCTTACAACTGCGGGGGCTCCCTCAGAACATGTATTTAGGCCAAATACAGCAGACGCAGCAGAATTTCGGAGTTTGATCAACTTGACTACTTTTACGAATCTAGAGGGGAGAATGAAAACAAATACGTTATTAGTAGCAGGGGCTTGCTACACGAACCTTTGTAGGCCTTCTTGTTGTCAAAGTAGTATTATGCCTGCGGGATACAATGGTGACTCAGGCCTACTAGATGGGTTTAGCAAACCACTGCTAACGATAACTTAGACTGTCTTGTGGTGGTGTGCTGAACTGTCAGTACTCAAACCAAGGGGAATCACAGCGCTGGTCAGACAACAGTTAGATCCCCTGCCCCCGCCTATCAGGCATCCAATCGCCAGCCCACAGAGAAATACGCAGGTATAGAATAAGACGATCATTTCCATCCTCAAAAAGAATGGATCAGGTCTCTTATATAACCCATGTCTTTCTCCGGAACTTAGGAAGTAGTAACCCCTTCATGGGTGGATCATGAGGATCTATGCTTCTTGCAGAAAACAAATTTGTATCTATGTTTTGTGGACGGGTTTTCTGCTTTTGGCAGTTGAATGACCCAAGATTTCAGGAACAAATATGTACGTACAGAAGAAGGTGTGCTGAACACTTTCCCTGGAATAGCACATACACTGTACGTACATACTTGTTCCTGAAATCTTGGGTCATTCAACTGCCAAAAGCAGAAAACCCGTCCACGAAACATAGATACAAATTTGTTTTCTGCAAGAAGCATAGATCCTCATGATCCACCCATGAAGGGGTTAAACAAAGGGAACATGACTGCACAACATAAAATATCTTCGTCGAAATTCTAAATGTAAATTACATCTTTAGTAGTCTCCAGAAACGATGAAGTCAAAGAGGATGATTTGCACTGCGCGTATTTGATTAATATTTCGTGTCTTCCGTGTTTGCTTGTTTTTTTTTTTTTTTATAGCCGAGTGTATTTTATATACTAAGCGAAAGTATATATATATATATTTTTTTTAAATGTCACATTTTAAAAACAAATGTAAATTATTGTAATGTAATGTGTGTGTGTATGTGTGTGTGTGTGTGTGTGTGTGTGTGTGTGTGTGTGTGTGTGTGTGTGTGTGTGCGTGTGTGTCTGTGTGTGTGGGTGTGTGCGTGTAAAACAATGCCTGCACCATGCTGCAACACATATTTATATGTCGTTTAAGTGGAAAATAAAGCTTATTCAATTCAATCATTCTAAAACTATAGACAATGAAATATAACCGCAGTGTTTTACATCAACAACACGAATCCTGCAGTCCCATTCATCAACTGTTGTATGATAATACATCAATGTGTCAGTGTGATGTGATAATAAATTGTTTGTTGATCATAAACCAAATAATAATAACTTATGATAAAATATTATGTCAGATGAGAAATGCATTTAAATTAAACATATCCAAAAATGTCTGTGACTTTCTACAGTTTACCATCTTAACCCCTTCACTGCAGAGAAAAATGAACACCACCGAACTGCAAAAGATTTAGATCCTCATGAGCCCCGCAATTGCAGGGGCCATGAGGCTCTATGCCTCTTGCTGTCACCACTTCTGAGAAATAAACGTGTCAGTAAATTTGCGCTGGTCTAGTTTATTGTTTATCCTATGGCTGTTTCATGCTAATTCACACACCATAACACCAATTGGTCTTCATTGTTGAACAAAATGATAATACAAAAAATACCAATATTTGAAAAGTCGCTAAGAGAGTAAAAACAACTCAGATTTATGCTCATTGTTACTAGCTAAACTTGGGACACATGGCAAACAATACAGAGAGAAAAAGATATATTTGTACAGGTGTATGTTCATTGACATAAATAAATATGAAAATAGATTTATGTTTGTTGAATACCATTACTGAAGAAAATACTTTTGAATAATAAAATAGCACTTTGTGTTGACTCGCTTATTGTTTTCTTAACATCAATGCCTCTCATAAAAGGCAGCATCAAAATAGTTACGAGGACTCCACACTCCATAAGGGGACTCTACAATCTGGATCAGCCGGACTCAGACGAGTACAGTTTGTGTATTTTCCGTTGTTCATGATAACTTCTGTGTCGATGTATTGTTTTAAAGTCCCTTCTATTTACAGAAGGGACTTTTTAAGACGGGTCGCGGTGGGGCGAATGTAATAGCATGTCCATGATGTCAAAGGCGGGCAGGCCTAAACCTCTCACAGTTGAAGTAACAAGATAAAAAATACGTCTTGTCTAGTTACGCTAACTTTGCTGCTGAACGTACATTTGGCGCGAAGAGCCATATGTGCGATTGTATGTATGCATGTATGTATGTATGTATGTATGTATGTATGTATGTATGTATGTATGTATGTATGTATGTATGTATGTATGTATGTATGTATGTATGTATGTATGTATGTATGTATGTATGTATGTATGTATGTATGTATCATGCAGTGGGCAGATGTTGACATCTGCACGGGACATAGACGACCCCGCCCTCCACGAGTCCCCTGCTGCCTTGCAGGCCTGGCCGCTTGGCTGCGGAAAGGCTAAGGGAGGAAACCCCTGACATCAAAGCCCCCGTGTCTCCGGGGAAGGCTTTTGAGCCAGAGACTAGGACAAGGACAGTCTGATATAAAACCTACGACCCGAGGACCTCGATGCCATCGTCCCAGCTTGCTAGGCCATGGCAGACGAACCAGGGGTTTAAAGGGTGGGGCCAGTACTGTGCACACTGCACTCCACCAAAAAGATCCACCGCGCAGGCTTTAGGAAACGTCCACGGACCATGACACTGACCATTCCAAGTCCTGTAGCGACGGGCGAGAGGCAAAACGGCAGGTGAAAGATGTCACTGGAAGCCGCAGTCTCAAACCTGCATGCAGGCGGTTCAGGATATTGGTCGCATGATGTTGACCTGGGGATGGCAACATCGCTCGGCACACCCTGAACGACCAAGCAGCCTTCTCTAGGGACAGCACTGCTTGCTCCACACGGAGAGGGGCCTAGAAAAGGTGGCCTAACCAAAGCTCGTCCCCTCGCATCCCCATTTGGCTAGCCGCGGTCAACGGGCATCTTCTCCTGCGGTCAAAAAACAAGAAAGAATAACGGATCCACTCTCATGACGACCACGACCGGACTCAACGTAGCATGCTGGAACATCCGAACCATGCGCGACAAAGCAGACAGTGGACGCCCTGAACGTCGCTCCGCCCTCATTGCCCATGAATTGCGGAGGTTAAACATCGACATCGCCGCGTTCAGTGAAGTACGCCTTCCGGACAAAGGCAGCTTCCAAGAACTTGGCGCTGGGTACACCCTCTACTGGTCAGGCAGGCCTGAATCAGAAAGACGGCTCTCAGGCGTGGGTTTCATGGTCAAGACCTCCATTGCGACTATGCTGGGAAACCTACCAACGGGTCACTCAGACCGCATCATGTCCATGCGCCTCCCACTGAGACACCAGCAACACGTCACCCTTCTCAGTGTGTACTCCCCAGCCCTCCTGGCAGAGCCTGCTGAAAAGGACAAGTTTTACACTGACCTGCGCAGCCTCATACAGAGCACCCCTGCAGACGACAAAGTCATCATCCTTGGCGACTTCAACGCCAGAGTGGGCCAGGACTCTGAAGCCTGGAAAGGAGTCCTCGGCAAGCATGGAATCGGGAACTGCAATGACAATGGCCGCCTACTGTTGGAGTTCTGTGCAGAGCAGCAACTGGTCATCACCAACACTACTTTTCAGCAAAAGGACAGTCGAAAGACCACCTGGATGCATCCTCGCTCCAAACACTGGCACCTTATCGACTATGTCCTAGTGAGTCAGAGGGACCGCAGTGACGTCCTCCTCACCAGAGTGATGCCCAGCGCAGAGTGCCACACTGACCACCGCCTTGTCCGCTGCAAACTCAGGCTCCACGTCAAGCCAAAACCCAAGAAATGGGGGCCCCCAAGAAAAAGCTTGATGTTGCCAGCCTTCAGCGTGACGACGTGAAAGCTGCCTTTCAGACAGATTTACAACGCAGGCTAAGACACAGCGGACCCAGCAGACTCCTCCCCTGAAACACTCTGGGAACAACTGAAAACTGCTATTGCAAAATCCTCTGCAGAAGTCTTTGGTTTCACTAGAAAGAAGAACAAAGACTGGTTTGACGAAAACGATGTTGAGATCCAGGAAAACCTAGCAAAAAAAAAAAAAGAGCCGCCCATCAGGCCCACCTAGCCCAGCCTTCCTGCCCTGTGAAGAAGTCTGCCTTCCGCCTCGTCTGCAGCAGTCTCCAGCGCAAGCTCAGAGATCTCCAGAATGAGTGGTGGACCAAACTTGCACAGAGGACCCAGCTTTGCGCTGACAATGGTGACTACAGGGGCTTCCACGAAGACTGAAAGCAGTGTATGGCCCCAGGCACCTGGTACAAAGTTCACTGCGAAGCGCGAATGGCCAGGCACTCTTTACAGATAATACCTCCATCTTGAACCGCTGGTCGGAGTACTTTCAGAGCCTCTTCAGCGATGAGCGCACTGTTCAAGAAGCAGTCGTCCTACAAATCCCACAACTCCCAGTAAAGGTTGAATTGGACGAACCGCTCACCGCTGAAGAGACCCTCACAGCTCAAGAGTGGCAAAGCAGCAGGCATTGATGGAATACCGCCAGAGATCTGGAAACATGGAGGCACAGCACTGCACAACAAGCTCCATGACCTCTTTCTCTGCTGCTTGGAGGAAGGAACACTACCAAATGATCTCCGTGATGCTGTCGTTATCACCCTGTACAAGAACAAAGGCGAGAAGTCTGACTGTTCCAACTATCGGAGAATTACCCTGCTGTCCATTGCTGGGAAAATTCTTGCAAGGCTGCTCCTGAATCGGCTGGTACCTGCCATCGCTGAAGACCAACTCCCAGGGGGCCAGTGTGGCTTCAGAGCAAACAGGAGCACCACCGATATGGTCTTTGTGCTGAGACAGCTTCAGGAGAAGTGCCGCGAGCAGAACAAAGGGCTGTACGTAACGTTTGTCGACCTAACAAAAGCGTTCGACACTGTGAGCAGGCAAGGCATGTGGCAGATCCTGGAGCGACTTGGCTGTCCCCCAAAGATACTCAGCATGATTGTCCAGCTACACGAGGACCAGCAAGGCCAGGTCAGACTCAACAATGACCTCTGAGAACCATTCCCTATTCTCAACAGCGTAAAGCAGGGCTGCGTGCTGGCACCGACCCTCTTCGCCATCCTTTTTTAGCATGATGTTGAAGCAGGCCACAGTGGACCTCGATGATGACGATGCAATGTACATCAGGTTTCGTCTCGATGGCAGCCTGTTCAACCTCAGACGACTGCAGGCCCACACGAAAACCCTAGACCAACTGATTCGTGAGCTGCTTTTTGCTGATGACGCTGCCCTCGTTGCACACACAGAGAGAGCCCTGCAGCGCATCACGTACTGCTTCACAGACGCTGCCCAGCTCTTTGGACCCGAGGTCAGTCTGAAAAGGACAGAGGTCCTCCATCAGCCGGCACCCAAGACAGTGTATCGCCCTCCTCACATCACCATTGGCGAGTCT
>BTPG01000007.1:184518024-184594192 GCA_036245525.1 Semisulcospira habei | reverse complement strand
TCTCATATTTATAATATAACTCAATGCGCAAAATGTAGCCGCGAACTGAACCCAACAAGCACGCTCACGTGAACCACGCGCATTCACTCACACACTGTACGTAAACACAGAACATTCACGTGGTGCTAAGGGAAAGCTCAAGCTAGCTACTGAAGTGACGGTATTTGGAAATCGTTTTGCATTTGAAATTTCCATAAGTTGCCTGAAACTGATACCAAAGTGGAGGGGGAGGTAGAACCGGGGTACCCGGAGAAAGAACCCCCGACGGTCCGCCCGAATTAACGGTGACACTTACTAGAGCAGAAAAGTCCGACGCCGGAACCCGGACTCGAACCTCGCACCTTTAGCATTGGTGGCAGGCGCCTTAACCACTGCGCCACGGACCGCCCCAATACATCCCCCCCCCCCCCCCCGAAAACTCTACGGCAGAGACCATACCGCGGGTTCTGGGATAAACTACAGCAGGATATTGATTATTTTTCGTCATCCGGCAACATTATACAGCTCTGTTCGCATGCCGACTTCATCCACCTAGACAGCGTAGGAAACCAAAACCACCTGCCGGAACACTACCAGTTCGATAACATACATGCCAGAACATCCATGGACGCCACGGTCCACAAGTAGGGCAGGCGGCTAACGAATATATGTCTGGATAGCAACCTCTTCATCCTAAACGGCCGGACCCTTGGCGACCTGACAGGTAGATTCACCTGTCACACGCCACAGGGGAGTAGCGTTGTCGACTACTTTGTTTGCAGCCAGCAGCTCTCCGTGGACACAACCTTTGCCCCACTGAGTGTCGTATCGTATGCCTGGCAAGCCGGCCCCTGGGATTTCATCGCTTCGTGACCCTGGCCGCCCGTCGCCAAGTTTCGCCAGCTCAGGAGTAAATTTCGATCGTTTCACTCTTGAATTCTTTGCTGTAGGAATGTTAGTTATTTGGGTTTAACGCCGAGCACGCGACTAAGGCCATCACACAGCGGTGGGAATGTTAACCTCTATTAGTCGATTTATCTCACACAACACCAGGAGCTACACTCAAACTGAATGATGCGTCCAATACCATCTGTTTTTGTTGTTGTTGTTGTTTTTTCTCCATCAAGCTGAAAAATCAGTCCACTGGGAGGGAAGCGGGGCTGGGGGAAAGGGGCCCAGTAAACAAAGGACCCTTGGGCCGTTCTCGGTCGCAGTGGGCCCGTGAACAGCCGTGCACTCACACACACTCACACACACACACACACACACACACACACACACACACACACACACACACACACACACACACACACACACACACGCACACACACACACACACACACACACACACACGAGTGCACGAGTTCTAAGCGTGTTTGCGTGTGCAGTATCTAATCTCTCCTTTTTGTCCTAGATCCGAAATCAGCTTGCGACACAGGCAAGACAGAGGGTCAAGGACTTTAACACGATACTGAAAGAACCCTAGCGTAGTCCAGTCACCCCTAATTCTCTACACCTGGGGACGGCCGGAGCGACGATGATTGTTCAAGTGTAGTGCTATGTAAGTAGGTCAACGGGAAATTAGCTCTTTTGCTGTCGGTAGCGGTTTTTGTCGAGATAATTTATAAAGAATGGTTTCTAAAGAATGATAATGATTTTTTTAAGAATAGTTTCTAAAGAATAATTTCTAAACAATGGTTAGTAAAGAATGGTTTCTAAAGAATTATTTCTAAAGAATGATTTCTAAAAAAAATGGTTTCTAAAGAATGATTTCTAGACAATGATTTGTAAAGAAATCGTCATGACAAAAATGCGCTACAGACAACCAAAGGGCTATACTAAATAATAATAATTATTATATTGATGTGCAAAAAAATGCGACATTTTTGAAATCATCGGAAACACTTCAGTGTGTGATGTAGAGTAGGCCTACACTTCAGTGTGTGATGTAGAGTAGGCCTACACTTCAGTGTGTGATGTAGAGTAGGCCTACACTTCAGTGTGTGATGTAGAGTAGGCCTACACTTCAGTGTTTCCGATGATTCCCAAAATGTCGCGTTTCTTTTGCTCGTCAGTATCGTCTTATTGTCATTGTCTTATGGTCATACTGTTTATGCCCGAGCGACTGTCTAATAGCCGGGACTGTTCTTATAGCCACGGCCCAGGTAACAACTGTGAAAGTATATTCATCTCTTCCCCCTCCCCTCCCCTTCCCCCCTACCCCCCCCCCCTCCCCACACCCGCCCCCCATTAAAAAAAATATTGTTTATGCGTATTTACTCATTTGTGTAACTAGTCTCAGCCAAGCAGAAAGTTCAAACTCATTCTACCCCTGACACACCACAGCAAGATAAGGTTCGACCATGATAGTTCAAGGGTGATGCCAGAATATGGGCGCCAAGCTATTCTGGCATCACCTTTGAACTATCATGGTCGATCTATGTCCTGCACTGCAATGCAGTCTTCAGAGGACAACGGTAAAATTTAAGGATTTCGGTGTTGGGGTAGAAAGAGTTAAACAACATTCTATTACGTCATACGTCGGGTCTTACATCTGCTTTGTGTGAGGGAGGTTCAGGTCGGGTTGGGGCCGTTGGCGCCGGCCATGAGACGCCTTGGCGACGGGCTTCACCCGTCCCGAGCCATTGTCCATTTGTTGTTTGTAAACTGTTGTGTGAGTGAGAGTGATTGCGAGTTGCACCTGAGGTGGCGAGACAAATTTCCTTTTATGGATAATAAAGTTGTCCAAATCTGAGTTCGAGTCTGAATCGTCATCGCCATTTGTTCGTAGCCATCAGTATGGCGTGTTGCACTCTGTTCGGCCTGACAGTGTCGGTTTTATTCTGAGTATTCACATTTTTGTAGCCATCAGTATAGCGCATTGCACTCTGTTCGGCCTGACAGTGTCGGTTTTACTCTGAGTATTCACATTTCTGTTCGGTCAGTTCCCAGTAAACAATAGAGCATCAGGCCAACGCGCGGCTGATGCTGAGATCTCTCCTTTGTTAAGGGGAGCTGGGACACTTCCAATGTGAACAATCTGTCACTTTTGCTGAAGTGTCCTAGCTCGCCTTAACGTGGTACCATAAAACGATGGCAGACTTAGACTGTAGTCATTGATACGAGTTAAAATGTCCCAATGTTGTCTGGCCTCAACTAACACTTTTCTACCCTTCTTTTCACAATCCATGTGAGTAAGGACACGAGTTATCTCAGTTTTAATACAACGTTTCACAACCTTTGCCCCACTGAGTGTCGTATCGTATGCCTGGCAAGCTGGCCCCTGGGATTTCATCGCTTCGTGACCCTGGCCGCCCGTCGCCAAGTTTCGCCAGCTCAGGAGTAAATTTCGATCGTTTCACTCTTGAATTCTTTGCTGTAGGAATGTTAGTTATTTGGGTTTAACGCCGAGCACGCGACTAAGGCCATCACACAGCGGTGGGAATGTTAACCTCTATTAGTCGATTTATCTCACACAACACCAGGAGCTACACTCAAACTGAATGATGCGTCCAATACCATCTGTTTTTGTTGTTGTTGTTGTTGTTTTTTCTCCATCAAGCTGAAAAATCAGTCCACTGGGAGGGAAGCGGGGCTGGGGGAAAGGGGCCCAGTAAACAAAGGACCCTTGGGCCGTTCTCGGTCGCAGTGGGCCCGTGAACAGCCGTGCACTCACACACACTCACACACACACACACACACACACACACACACACACACACACACACACACACACACGCACACACACACACACACACACACGAGTGCACGAGTTCTAAGCGTGTTTGCGTGTGCAGTATCTAATCTCTCCTTTTTGTCCTAGATCCGAAATCAGCTTGCGACACAGGCAAGACAGAGGGTCAAGGACTTTAACACGATACTGAAAGAACCCTAGCGTAGTCCAGTCACCCCTAATTCTCTACACCTGGGGACGGCCGGAGCGACGATGATTGTTCAAGTGTAGTGCTATGTAAGTAGGTCAACGGGAAATTAGCTCTTTTGCTGTCGGTAGCGGTTTTTGTCGAGATAATTTATAAAGAATGGTTTCTAAAGAATGATAATGATTTTTTTTAAGAATAGTTTCTAAAGAATAATTTCTAAACAATGGTTAGTAAAGAATGGTTTCTAAAGAATTATTTCTAAAGAATGATTTCTAAAAAAAATGGTTTCTAAAGAATGATTTCTAGACAATGATTTGTAAAGAAATCGTCATGACAAAAATGCGCTACAGACAACCAAAGGGCTATACTAAATAATAATAATTATTATATTGATGTGCAAAAAAATGCGACATTTTTGAAATCATCGGAAACACTTCAGTGTGTGATGTAGAGTAGGCCTACACTTCAGTGTGTGATGTAGAGTAGGCCTACACTTCAGTGTGTGATGTAGAGTAGGCCTACACTTCAGTGTGTGATGTAGAGTAGGCCTACACTTCAGTGTGTGATGTAGAGTAGGCCTACAGTTCAGTGTTTCCGATGATTCCCAAAATGTCGCGTTTCTTTTGCTCGTCAGTATCGTCTTATTGTCATTGTCTTATGGTCATACTGTTTATGCCCAAGCGACTGTCTAATAGCCGGGACTGTTCTTATAGCCACGGCCCAGGTAACAACTGTGAAAGTATATTCATCTCTTCCCCCTCCCCTCCCCTTCCCCCTACCCCCCCCCCTCCCCACACCCGCCCCCCATTAAAAAAAATATTGTTTATGCGTATTTACTCATTTGTGTAACTAGTCTCAGCCAAGCAGAAAGTTCAACTCATTCTACCCCTGACACACCACAGCAAGATAAGGTTCGACCATGATAGTTCAAGGGTGATGCCAGAATATGGGCGCCAAGCTATTCTGGCATCACCTTTGAACTATCATGGTCGATCTATGTCCTGCACTGCAATGCAGTCTTCAGAGGACAACGGTAAAATTTAAGGATTTCGGTGTTGGGGTAGAAAGAGTTAAACAACATTCTATTACGTCATACGTCGGGTCTTACATCTGCTTTGTGTGAGGGAGGTTCAGGTCGGGTTGGGGCCGTTGGCGCCGGCCATGAGACGCCTTGGCGACGGGCTTCACCCGTCCCGAGCCATTGTCCATTTGTTGTTTGTAAACTGTTGTGTGAGTGAGAGTGATTGCGAGTTGCACCTGAGGTGGCGAGACAAATTTCCTTTTATGGATAATAAAGTTGTCCAAATCTGAGTTCGAGTCTGAATCGTCACCGCCATTTCTTCGTAGCCATCAGTATAGCGTGTTGCACTCTGTTCGGCCTGACAGTGTCGGTTTTATTCTGAGTATTCACATTTTTGTAGCCATCAGTATAGCGCATTGCACTCTGTTCGGCCTGACAGTGTCGGTTTTACTCTGGGTATTCACATTTCTGTTCGGTCAGTTCCCAGTAAACAATAGAGCATCAGGCCAACGCGCGGCTGATGCTGAGATCTCTCCTTTGTTAAGGGGAGCTGGGACACTTCCAATGTGTACAATCTGTCACTTTTGCTGAAGTGTCCTAGCTCGCCTTAACGTGGTACCATAAAACGATGGCAGACTTAGACTGTAGTCATTGATACGAGTTAAAATGTCCCAATGTTGTCTGGCCTCAACTAACACTTTTCTACCCTTCTTTTCACAATCCATGTGAGTAAGGACACGAGTTATCTCAGTTTTAATACAACGTTTCACAACCTTTGCCCCACTGAGTGTCGTATCGTATGCCTGGCAAGCCGGCCCCTGGGATTTCATCGCTTCGTGACACCGGCCGCCCGACGCCAAGTTTCGCCAGCTCAGGAGTAAATTTCGATCGTTTCACTCTTGAATTCTTTGCTGTAGGAATGTTAGTTATTTGGGTTTAACGCCGAGCACGCGACTAAGGCCATCACACAGCGGTGGGAATGTTAACCTCTATTAGTCGATTTATCTCACACAACACCAGGAGCTACACTCAAACTGAATGATGCGTCCAATACCATCTGTTTGTGTTGTTGTTGTTGTTGTTTTTTCTCCATCAAGCTGAAAAATCAGTCCACTGGGAGGGAAGCGGGGCTGGGGGAAAGGGGCCCAGTAAACAAAGGACCCTTGGGCCGTTCTCGGTCGCAGTGGGCCCGTGAACAGCCGTGCACTCACACACACACACACACACACACACACACACACACACACACACACACACACACACACACACACACACACACACACACACACACGAGTGCACGAGTTCTAAGCGTGTTTGCGTGTGCAGTATCTAATCTCTCTGATTTGTCCTAGATCCGAAATCAACTTGCGACACAGGCAAGACAGAGGGTCAAGGACTTTAACACGATACTGAAAGAACCCTAGCGTAGTCCAGTCACCCCTAATTCTCTACACCTGGGGACGGCCGGAGCGACGATGATTGTTCAAGTGTAGTGCTATGTAAGTAGGTCAACGGGAAATTAGCTCTTTTGCTGTCGGTAGCGGTTTTTGTCGTGATAATTTATAAAGAATGGTTTCTAAAGAATGATAATGATTTTTTTAAGAATAGTTTTTAAAGAATAATTTCTAAACAATGGTTAGTAAAGAATGGTTTCTAAAGAATTATTTCTAAAGAATGATTTCTAAAAAAAAATGGTTTCTAAAGAATGATTTCTTTACAATGATTTGTAAAGAAATCGTCATGACAAAAATGCGCTACAGACAACCAAAGGGCTATACTAAATAATAATAATAATTATATTGATGTGCAAAAAATGCGACATTTTTGAAATCATCGGAAACACTTCAGTGTGTGATGTAGAGTAGGCCTACACTTCAGTGTGTGATGTAGAGTAGGCCTACACTTCAGTGTGTGATGTAGAGTAGGCCTACACTTCAGTGTGTGATGTAGAGTAGGCCTACACTTCAGTGTGTGATGTAGAGTAGGCCTACACTTCAGTGTTTCCGATGATTCCCAAAATGTCGCGTTTCTTTTGCTCGTCAGTATCGTCTTATTGTCATTGTCTTATGGTCATACTGTTTATGCCCGAGCGACTGTCTAATAGCCGGGACTGTTCTTATAGCCACGGCCCAGGTAGCAACTGTGAAAGTATAATTCGTCTCTTCCCCCTCCCCCCCCCCCCCCCCACCCGCCCCCCATTTAAAAAAAAAATTATTGTTTATTCGAATTTCTCATTTGTGTAACTAGTCTCAGCCAGGCAGAAAGTTCAACTCATTCTAGCCCAGACACACCACAGCAAGATAAAGTTCGACCATGATAGTTCAAGGGTGATGCCAGAATAGCTTGGCGCCTATGGGCTGACTGACTGACCGCCTATGGGCGCCAAGCTATTCTGGCATCACCCTTGAACTATCATGGTCGATCTGTGTCCTGCACTGCAATGCAGTCTTCAGAGGACAACGACAACATTTAAGGATTTGGGTGTTGGGATACAAAGAGTTAAACAACATTCTATTACAAAAAACTAGACCGAAAGGGTTGACTGCCAGTGCTTGTAATTTAGAAAAAACTACCAAGTGAGTAGGAAAAGCACTGTCAAGGGAGAGAAGTGTTTTAAATTACAAGCACTGGCAGTCAACCCTTTCGGTCTAGTTTTTTACTACAATTTCGACTGCAACCCCTTCCCCCTTTTTAGTAGGTTCTCTCTTAGGGTGCATGGAAATTTGGCTCTAGGTGGAGGCATGGAATGTATGCCCCTGCAGAAACCACAGTAAAATGTGGTCTTCTTTGCAGGTAAGCAGAAATTCCTTCTCTTCCTCCAGTGTTGCCGATGGTGTGCTGACGAGGTCGCCAAGACCGAAACAGCTGTCCACACCGGCTCAATATCTGGACCCCCACTTGGGGGACCTAGATTTAAATTTCCATGCACCTAGGGGCTGGAACAGTGGATATGTGATACGCCCCCTTTCGGGGGGGGGGGGGGGCTTCCATATGCATTGCTTTCAGTCTCTTACTTAGCGGCCCCCTCTTTCCTATCTTTTTTTTTTTGTGTGTGCTTGAACCAAAGTAGATCTATGATCATTGGTCTATCATGCACACTTCTCTCCCTTGACAGTGCTTTTCCTACTCACTTGGTAGTTTTTTCAACATTCTATTACGTCATACGCCTGTCTTACATCTGCTTTGTGTGAGGGAGGTTCAGGTCGGGTTGGGGCCGCTGGCGCTGGCCATGAGACGCCTTGGCGACGGGCTTCACCCGTCCCGAGCCATTGTCCATTTGTTGTTTGTAAGCTGTTGTGTGAGTGAGAGTGATTGCGAGTTGCACCTGAGGTGGCGAGACAAATTTCCTTTTATGGATAATAAAGTTGTTTAAATCTGAGTTCGAGTCTGAATCGTCATCGCCATTTCTTCGTAGCCATCAGTACAGCGTGTTGCACTCTGTTCGGCCTGACAGTGTCGGTTTTATTCTGAGTATTCACATTTCTGTAGCCATCAGTATGGCGTGTTGCACTCTGTTCGGCCTGACAGTGTCGGTTTTATTCTGAGTATTCACATTTCTGTAGCCATCAGTATAGCGTGTTGCACTCTGTTCGGCTTGACAGTGTCGGTTTTATTCTGAGTATTCACATTTTCTGTAGCCATCAGTATAGCGTGTTGCCTTCTGTTCGGCTTGACAGTGTCGGTTTTATTCTGAGTATTCACATTTCTGTTCGGTCAGTTCCCAGTAAACAAAAGAGTATCGTGCCAACGCGCGGCTGGAGCTAAGATCTCTCCTTTGTTAATGGAAGCTAGGACACTTCCAATGTGAACAATCTGTCACTTTTGCTGAAGTGTCCTGTCGCGCACTTTTCCTGAAGTGTTCTAGCTCGCCTATTTACACTCAATTTTTGACATTACTGCTGATTTTCCTGTACTCTTCTACACTCGATCTAAATCAAGTAGATGTCAAATGTACAAACAGTAGAAAGGCAGACCCAGATCATGGGTGTCATGTCACAGCTATGTGCACAGTAGTTGACGTCAGTCTCTTGTCTCATGAACACTACAGACCCAGACCATGGGTGCCATGTCACAGCTATGTGCACAGTAGTTGACGGCAGTCTCTTGTCTCATGAACACTACAGACCCAGATCATGGATGTCATGTCACAGCTATGTGCACAGTAGTTTACGGCAGTCTCATGAACACTATACACGTATGTTTGGACAGTCGGTTCATGAATTCAAGCAGTACATGTATATAAGCAAAATAAAATAAAATAATAACATAGGCGGGCCCAGGTCATGTGAGATGGGCGTGGAAGATTTGATTTAACAAACCGGTAGCCTTAAAGCACTGGTGTGATGTGTTTAGCAGACTCCTCCACAGTGAACAGAGCTGTACGCGCTAGGCGGATTTTGTTTCCTGCATTTACATCTTCCATATTGGCATCCTTTATTGAGGACTGGCGTCTTTTGTTGCAAGAACATCTGATCAGTTCATAGCACAACTATTTTGCTTGCAGCAGTGTTGTCCGTTGATTAACAGACAGTAAATGTTTCCTAGTGCTGACCTGCACTACAGCTCCAGCTTGCTTGAAGAGTCATTTGGGTATCCATTTTCCGACCCCATAATTTCGCGGGACTTGGTCGTGGTTTTTTCTCCAAGTCGTGTTCTCCATGTGTAACCTTAGAACATCAACCGTTGGCGATATTAGCTGCAGAAATGGTTAGTGACTCGATGTGTCTTTTGCAGTCAGCAGCTCGGATGGAGTGGACAGGCTGCAGCACGCACAACTCAGCTTGAAGACAAGAGATCAGGAAGCAAACTGAGGTTGTTCCTTTTGCATTTGCTCGCACCAGTCCTCAAACCTGAGGGTGCTCCATCACAAGTCTGCAAATACTTGAAATATGCTTCTTGCAGAACAATTTTCATCGCAGCCGCTTTAATCTGATGTGTACATCTGGTTCTGTCCTGGTGTGACACTCTCCGAAACAAGTCAGCCACCCCAGATCAGTGAAACTATTCCGCATGCCGCTAGGACACTTGGCCATCCGCTCCTAGTTAGCCAGGCCTCAAGGAGCCTGAGTGAAACTATTCCGCATGAAGTTAGGACACTTGACCATCCCCTCCTAGTTAGCCAGGCCCCAAGACATCCGCTCCTAGTTAGCCAGGCCCCAAGGAACCTGAGTGCGGCCTGCCGTTAGGACACTTGGCCATCCGCTCCTAGTTAGCCGGGCCCCAAGGAGCCTGAGTGCTGCATGCCGTTAGGACACTTGACCATCCGCTCCTAGTTAGCCTGGCCCCAAGGAGCCTGAGTGCTGCATGCCGTTAGGACACTTGGGCATCCGCTCCTAGTTAGCTAGGCCCCAAGACATCCGCTCCTAGTAGTTAGCCAGGCCCCAAGGAGCCTGAGTGCTGCATGCCGTTAGGACACTTGGCCATCCGCTCCTAGTTATCTAGGACCCAAGACATCCGCTCCTAGTTAGCCAGGCCCCAAGACATCCGCTCCTAGTTAGCTAGGCCACAAGACATCCGCTCCTAGTTAGCCGGGCCCCAAGGAACCTGAGTGCTGCATGCCGTTAGGACACTTGGCCATCCGCTCCTAGTTAGCCAGGCCCCAAGGAGCCTGAGTGCTGCATGCCGTTAGGACACTTGGCCACCCACTCCTAATTAGCCACGCCCCAAGACATCCGCTCCTAGTTAGCCAGGCCCCAAGGAGCCTGAGAGCTGCATGCCGTTAGGAGTCTTGGCCATCCACTCCTAGTTAGCCAGGCCCCAAGGAGTCTGAGTGCCGCATGCCGTTAGGACACTTGGCCATCCACTCCTAGTTAGCCAGGCCCCAAGGAGTCTGAGTGCCGCATGCCGTTAGGACACTTGGCCATCCACTCCTAGTTAGCCAGGCCCCAAAGAGCCTGAGTGGAACTATTCCGCATGCCGTTAGGACACTTGGCCATCCGCTCCTAGTTAGCCAAGCCCCAAGGAGCCTGAGTGAAAATATTCCGCATGCCATTAGGACACTTGGCCATCCGCTCCTAGTTAGCCAGGCCCCAAGACATCCGCTCCTAGTTAGCCAGGCCCCAAGACATCCGCTCCTAGTTAGCCAGGCCCCACGACATCCGCTCCTAGTTAGCCAGGCCCCACGACATCCGCTCAAAGTTAGCCAGGCCCCAAGGAGCCTGAGTGCTGCATGCCGCTAGGACACTTGGCCATCCGCTCCTAGTTAGCCAGGCCCCAAGACATCCGCTCCTAGTTAGCCGGGCCCCAAGGAGCCTGAGTGCTGCATGCCATTAGGACTCTTGGCCATCCGCTCCTAGTTAGCCAGGCCCCAAGACATCCGCTCCTAGTTAGCCAGGCCCCACGACATCCGCTCCTAGTTAGCCAGGCCCCAAGGAGCCTGAGTGCTGCATGCCGTTAGGACACTTGGCCATCCGCTCCTAGTTAGCCACGCCCCAAGGAGCCTGAGTGCCGCATGCCGTTAGGACACTTGGCCATCCGCTCCTAGTTAGCCATGCCCCAAGGAACCTGAGTGCCGCATGCCGTTAGGACACTTGGCCATCCGCTCCTAGTTAGCCACGCCCCAAGGAGCCTGAGTGCTGCATGCCGTTAGGACACTTGGCCATCCGCTCCTAGTTAGCCAGGCCCCAAAGAGCCTGAGTGCTGCATGCCGTTAGGACACTTGGCCATCCGCTCCTAGTTAGCCACGCCCCAGAGAACCTGAGTGCTGCATGCCGTTAGGACACTTGGCCATCCGTTCCTTGTTAGCCACGCCCCAAGGAGCCTGAGTGCCGCATGCCGTTAGGACACTTGGCCATCCGCTCCTAGTTAGCCAGGCCCCAAGGAGTCTGAGTGCCGCATGCCGTTAGGACACTTGGCCATCCACTCCTAGTTAGCCAGGCCCCAAGGTGTCTGAGTGCCGCATGCCGTTAGGACACTTGGCCATCCACTCCTAGTTAGCCAGGCCCCAAGGAGCCTGAGTGGAACTATTCCGCATGCCGTTAGGACACTTGGCCATCCGCTCCTAGTTAGCCACGCCCCAAGGAGCCTGAGTGAAAATATTCCGCATGCCATTAGGACACTTGGCCATCCGCTCCTAGTTAGCCAGGCCCCAAGACATCCGCTCCTCTGTTAGCCAGGCCCCAAGACATCCGCTCCTAGTTAGCCAGGCCCCACGACATCCGCTCCTAGTTAGCCAGGCCCCACGACATCCGCTCCTAGTTAGCCAGGCCCCAAGGAGCCTGAGTGCTGCATGCCGTTAGGACACTTGGCCATCCGCTCCTAGTTAGCCAGGCCCCAAGACATCCGCTCCTAGTTAGCCAGGCCCCACGACATCCGCTCCTAGTTAGCCAGGCCCTAAGGAGCCTGAGTGCTGCATGCCGTTAGGACACTTGGCCATCCGCTCCTAGTTAGCCACGCCCCAAGGAACCTGAGTGCCGCATGCCGTTAGGACACTTGGCCATCCGCTCCTTGTTAGCCACGCCCCAAGGAGCCTGAGTGCCGCATGCCGTTAGGACACTTGGCCATCCGCTCCTAGTTAGCCAGGCCCCAAGGAGCCTGAGTGCTGCATGCCGTTAGGACACTTGGCCATCCGCTCCTAGTTAGCTACGCCCCAAGGAGCCTGAGTGCGGCATGCCGTTAGGACACTTGGCCATCCGCTCCTAGTTAGCCACGCCCCAAGACATCCGCTCCTAGGTAGCCAGGCCCCAAGGAGCCTGAGTGCTGCATGCCGTTAGGACACTTGGCCATCCGCTCCTAGTTAGCCACGCCCCAAGACATCCGCTCCTAGTTAGCCATGCCCCAAGGAGCCTGAGTGCTGCATGCCGTTAGGACACTTGGCCATCCGCTCCTAGTTAGCCACGCCCCAAGGAACCTGAGTGCCGCATGCCATTAGGACACTTGGCCATCCGCTCCTTGTTAGCCACGCCCCAAGGAGCCTGAGTGCCGCATGCCGTTAGGACACTTGGCCATCCGCTCCTAGTTAGCCAGGCCCCAAGGAGCCTGAGTGCTGCATGCCGTTAGGACACTTGGCCATCCGCTCCTAGTTAGCCACGCCCCAAGGAGCCTGAGTGCGGCATGCCGTTAGGACACTTGGCCATCCGCTCCTAGTTAGCCAAGCCCCAAGGAGCCTGAGTGCTGCATGCCGTTAGGACACTTGGCCATCCGCTCCTAGTAGTTAGCCAGGCCCCAAGGAGCCTGAGTGCTGCATGCCGTTAGGACACTTGGCCATCCGCTCCTAGTTAGCTAGGCCCCAAGACATCCGCTCTAGTAGTTAGCCAGGCCCCAATGAGCCTGAGTGCTGCATGCCGTTAGGACACTTGGCCATCCGCTCCTAGTTAGCCACGCCCCAAGACATCCGCTCCTAGTAGTTAGCCAGGCCCCAAGGAGCCTGAGTGTAGCATGCCGCTAGGACACTTCGCCATCCACTCCTAGTTAGCCAGGCCCAAAGGAACCTGAGTGCTGCATGCCGTTAGGACACTTGGCCATCCACTCCTAGTTAGCCAGGTCCCAAGGAGCCTGAGTGCTGCATGCCGTTAGGACACTTGGCCATCCGCTCCTAGCTAGCCAGGCCCCAAGACATCCGCTCCTAGTTAGCCAGGCCCCAAGGAGCCTGAGTGCTGCATGCCGTTAGGACACTTGGCCATCCGCTCCTAGTTAGCCACGCCCCAAGGAACCTGAGTGCCACATGCCGTTAGGACACTTGGCCATCCGTTCCTAGGTAGCCACGCCCCAAGGAACCTGAGTGCCGCATGCCGTTAGGACACTTGGCCATCCACTCCTAGTTAGCCACGCCCCAAGGAGCCTGAGTGCCGCATGCCATCCGCTCCTAGGTAGCCAGGCCCGAAGGAGCCTGAGTGCTGCATGCCGTTAGGACACTTGGCCATCCGCTCCTAGTTAGCCACGCCCCAAGGAGCCTGAGTGCTGCATGCCGTTAGGACACTTGGCCATCCACTCCTAGGTAGCCAGGCCCCAAGGAGCCTGAGTGAAAATATTCCGCATGCCGTTAGGACACTTGGCCATCCGCTCCTAGTTAGCCAGGCCCCAAGACATCCGCTCCTAGTTAGCCAGGCCCCAAGGAGCCTGAGTGCTGCATGCCGTTAGGACACTTGGCCATCCGCTCCTAGTTAGCCGGGCCCCAAGGAGCCTGAGTGCTGCATGCCGTTAGGACACTTGGTCATCCGCTCCTAGTTAGCCAGGCCCCAAGACATCCGCTCCTATTTAGCCGGGCCCCAAGAAGCCTGAGTGCTGCATACCGTTAGGACTCTTGGCCATCCGCTCCTAGTTAGCCTGGCCCCAAGACATCCGCTCCTAGTTAGCCAGGCCCGAAGACATCCGCTCCTAGTTAGCCAGGCCCTAAGACATCCGCTCCTAGTTAGCCAGGCCCCAAGGCATCCACTCCTAGTTAGCCAGGCCCCAAGGAGCCTGTGTGTCGCAAGTTCAATGTACAGCGGCCCTCCCACCGTGACGACATACTCAGATGGAAATACTCACTGTAATCGGCTGTATCTAATTTCCGAGGACAAACAAAGCCTGGCTGCCTGGATCAAAATTTTAATTAACATGCTTGATTGCAACCATGACAACATGCACTGCGTGCTCATTTATTGTCGTTGTGGAGTGGGTATTGCCTAGTAAAATAAACAAAATGGGCAGAATAAACAGAAGAAGAAACGGTAGAATCATGGCCTTGCCAATAGGCCTGCCCACGGTGTTTTGGCGGGAACTATGAAATGCAGGCAAGGATACAGACTCTGGGGGAGTTAGTTAATCACAACTGTCTAGTGTGCTTAAACTAACGATGTTTCACAATGCATGTTTCACTCACGGACAGATTAATATATATATTATATATTCAAGATTATATATTCCTCGATTTGAAAGAGGTGTCCAGTAGCACCAAGGCCATGGTCACCTACTATCTTTAAATATCTTGTACTAAAATCGAGGGCACAGAGGCCGTTCAAAGCAACCGGCAGCAACGTACCTCGAATAGAAGAAATACCGCATATTTTATTCTTGTCAGTGTTAAAATTGTGAGGTAAAATACCGTATATTTTATTCTTGTCAGTGTTCACATTGTGAGGTAAAAGACCAGATATACATCTATATTACTAGGAGAAAGAGGAACAGGAAATATATACACGTTAAATTGAATTAAGAAGTGATAAATGTGAGTTAAAAGTCTAAGCGTTCCTACGATGTAGGCATAAGAGTCCAGGGATTAAGAATAGAATAGGGGTTAAAATTTAAACTTTAAAGCTAAAAGGGAGATTAGAAAAAAGAGATGTTCCCGTGAGGGGCTCTAGTAGCGCTGCAGGGTGGATGAGATGCGCTGAGCGCGTGATTATGCTAGCAGTGGAGTCAGCTATGCTAGTTAAAACCTGGTAAGAGACATAATACAATAATTATTAAATGAACAACAACAACAACAGCAACAACACATCCGCACAAAAAAGGGAGCGGATATTGTGGGGCCACATATATAACTTAATAAGGGTCGAGATTAAATAAATGTTTAAGATCCTGGTCTGACCTGCTGCATCACTGTTTGGGATCCACTGTGTGAATTTTGCACACTGTCTGCTGATCCTACAACCTACAGACAGGCCACTTAGACCGTAGGATAAATTCGTTATAGAGAGCAAGTTAAAAACAAGGTAATAGCTCAATTGAATTAGTTCTTGGGGGTCAAGTCAGATTCAAATATTGTGCGGCCAAAAATTCTTTGGATTAAGTAAATAGTCGCGGTTAAAATAGATATATGAGCTTAATACAGGTCGAGATTAAATAAATGTTTAAGATCCTGGTCTGAACTGCTGCATCACTGTTTTGGATCTGCAGTGTGAGATTTGCACACTGTGTCTGCTGATCCTACAGCCTACAGACAGGAGAGGCCACTTAGACCATGGGATAATTCATTATAAGGAGCAAGTTAAAAAAACAAGGTAGTAGCTCGATTGAATTAATTCTTGGGGGTCATGTCAGATTGATTGGGAAAAAAAATTGCATGCATGCATAATTATACACACTCACATACATGCATATATTATATTATCCTATATAGTCTGTTAGCAAATATCGAGTGAGGTGAAAAGAGAAAACTGGGCTTATAGCAGAACACACGGCACATAGTGGGGGGGGGGGGGGAGGCGGTGCAGAAGGTGGTGGGGTTACACGAGGCCTATGTGAGGGGCGAGACGGGGGGATTTGTAAGCATACTTGCGTGCTCAAACCCCACCAATATATCAGTATGTCAGGAGACGACTGGCCTAGATCAGGGGCGCCAGCCGTGGACTCCTCGTGGCAGAGATAATTAGGCTAATCGTTTGAGAATCAGAATGTAATAATAAAGTCGGTAGAGAATTAGCATCAGGGAATTTTCTTCTAAGGTCAGCACAGTCTTCAGTAAAATATGGACATGTGAGGAGAGCGTGTTGTGGGTCGAAATCCTCGCCGCAAATGCAAGTGGGATGGGAGAATTTCACGCGCCAGCTATTGGTGAAGAGTCTATGTATGGCCGAGTTTGTGAAGGGGGAAATGCTGTGAGTTGGACATTTCTTAGCAGAAAAAACTGGGATAGCTGGGAATTTGTCGGCCAGAAGGCCGAGTCTAGTGGAAAGGATCGTTTTAATGGTTGTTTTAATTTTAGCTTTAAGTTCTGAAGTTGCGGGGAGGAAAGGTATTAAGATGGAACCGGGAGCTCCAGAGGCGCCAAGTTTGGCCGCCTTGTCCGCGAGATCGTTGCCCGGGATATCCACATGGGAAGGTATCCACTGTAAAACGGTATCGATCCCGCGGGCAAGGAGTTGATGAATGGTGTATTTAATTTCGATGGTTATTTCTGGGCGGGATATAGTATAACTAGAAATGATGGCCCGTAGGGCCGCTTGGGAATCAGCAGATGAGGATTTGGTAAACCTGGAGAGGAAGAGCCAGCAAGTGTTGAAGGGCCAGAGAGATTGCCACTAGCTCTGCTGTGCAAATGCAACAGTCATAGCTGAGTGTGAAGCGAGCTGTTTTGTTTACAGTTCGAATGACATAGGCTCCTCCGACCTGGTTGTTTTTTTAGTAAGACAGATTAATTAAGACACCTGACTGTGATATAGCCCCACAAAGGCCGTTATATCAGATCACCAGCTACTTTCTGTTTTGGACCTGGAGTTTGGGAGCTATAAATAGCTTTTACCTGGGCTCTGAGGCTTGGTGTAGTTGAGCAGAGCGGTAAAACGGACACAAAGTGGTGCAATCACGCAGTTATCAACGAAATAACAACCGTAGCCATTGGTTAGGAGGCATTATAACACACTGTTTATGTGTCAGGTGTTGATATTCGTCAAACAGTTTTTCTGCAATGTGGAGAATTCTCCGGGAGCGCTTAGGGTCTTTGGCACTGATTTGTCCGACCATTAACTTTATAATATTTGTTAGGCAAGGTCATTAATTCAGTCACTTTTCTGAATTCAACGGTGGAAAATAGAGTATTTAAACATTAATAGAACAGATACAGAAAACCACCAGTCATACAGCTTGGATGCCGCGAGAAACTATCAATGAAAATCTATCCATTCTAATACCGTTGGTTTACCATACATTACCACCGCTAATCACAAACACCGCAAGGCAGCAAAATGGCACAGATATTCATAAGCAACTCTTGTACGCAGGGCCTCGTGAGGCTCTATGCTTTACGCTGACCTAATGTGCGGCCGTTTCTCGCAGACTGACGAGAGCATTATTTGGCGGCCTTTTCGAGTTTCCGACATCGCAGCGCACATCGGAAACATGTCTAGGCGAACTTGGAATGTAGGACTACACAGCGAACAACAAATACCTCACCAGAATAGTGCACGGAAGAGATACCGATGTGACTATGTTTTGGTTGATTTGTGAACTACCTGAAATAAGTTAAAATACCTCTTACAATGTCTGCTTTGTGTGCACTAAAACCCGTCCGATTATAACAGGCGCCACGGTTGCCGTCTAAACCGCGCGCTCGCCCTGGCGCCCGCATCTGGTTTTTACAACAATAATTTAGGTTGATGACAGGTGACGGTCACGGCGTTTTCGCTGTGCAGGGTATGGAAACCCGTTGTGCTCAAAATACAGTGATGTCATTAGTTTAATTAATTATTGTACCTTAATTAAGGGTCTGTACACGTGTTTCCCTCGCCAGTTTGAATGTAACATACGTGTACACTAAGTCTGTACGAATGTAACATACGTGTACACTAAGTCTGTATGAATGTAACATACGTGTACACTAAGTCTGTATGAATGTAACATGTGTACACTAAGTCTGTATGAATGTAACATACGTGTACACTAAGTCTGTATGAACGTAACATATGTGTACACTAAGTCTGTATGAATGTAACATACGTGTACACTAAGTCTGTATGAATGTAACATACGTGTACACAAAGTCTGTATGAATGTAACATATGCGTACACTAAGTCTGTATGCACCTTATGTTTGTTACATTCAGCGCAGCGATAAATATATAAGGGCCCCCACTACTAAGGGACAAGGCGGTGGGCAGGAGGAAACGGGGCGGGGGCAGGGGGTGGGGGTGGGGGGTGGTGGTGGTTGCGCCAACAAAACATTTAATCATTTATACTATACTCAGATTGGAAGATGGGGGGGGGGGGGGGGGAGGGGCGCAAACAGATACTCTCGCTCTGTTCTGAGGTGAAAATAGTCCAGGCGACTAGATAGGGGTGGGGCCAGCATAAGTCTGATGACTACACTTATAGTAAAAGACTTATGGGCCAAACAAATGCAAAATGGGATTGTTACGTGGTGGAGTAGTAGTCGAAGTATGATAAACACACCAGACACACACACGTAGAGTTCTTTAAAAAAAAAAAAAAAACTCGTTCAGCTGCAATCCGTCACACGTGGCTTAAGGATGTAGACAATACTGGAGTAACAGTTCCAACAATATTTAATTCAGCGATGCGATATCCACACAGTAATGCACTTTCAAATGCACAAATTACTGATACAAAGTCTTTTCTGCAATGTCCACACTGCGACACAAAGTTTCTCATACACAGCGTCTCTCGGAATAAACTACGTGTCTCTACAACTGACAAAGCAAGACAATGTACGCCCGGGCTTTCCCAGCGCCCTCCTTATATATACTACAAAAATCTAGAAACGTCTACAGAAAACATACAACTCAACCAATCAGAACGAAACACGCAGCCGAAGCTCATTAACATAAACTTTCCAGAAAAAATATAACAGGCTACAAAAACTCGGCTGCTTACTTCAGCTCTAAATTCTACCGTATAATTAAGACACATAAAAGTATGGTATCCCTATCACCAGGTTCCATGATAGCTCAAAAAGGTACGAGAACATTCCCAAAACAAAATAAAAGCTGCTCAATTCACGCGCACAGGAAAACAAAAAGTAGCGAAAATGTTGCGATGCCAACTACCCGACGTGACACTTACGATGTCACTAGACAGTGCGACCTCTCTAGAACGTTCCGGACTAAACTTAACAAAACGAAATCGGCTCTACTCACGAACAAAAGAAAATGTTACTAAAAAAAAGCACGTGAATCGTAACCGTGATAGCTCAAATAAACATCGGATCGTTACCTACGAATAACACATGTATGCTCTCACAGGATAACACAACCACAATCGTAACAGGGATCTTGGGAAAATTTACCTGTGCAATGCATTGTGAGTCAGATGTCAAACCAGCGATACAATTATTTAGACTAGATGTGTTTACTGTGGGATTAATTTGTTTCAGTAAGAAAGGCAGAGAAACATTCTCCTGTTGCAGTCTCTTCCAAGGTATGTGACATAACCAAGTTGTTGCTAGATTGTTTGTAACTATAATCTTTAAGTTGGGGTAAGGTGCGACATGGCTACGTAAATGTTTTAAAGGCCCACTACCGCGGTGACTGTTCAAAGCTACACTCCTGTAACAGATGGTTACGGCACACTGCACAGGTCTAGGTTGGTTAGTTCGGGTTTAACGTCCACAGCACCGAGGTGATCATGGACGGCCCTGACGGGCGGGTTATGGAGGACAGGGAAATCTATTGCCTGTGGAGTACGACCTTAACACTGATCAACTCAGGCGCACTCCAACTGTGCCACTTTGATTTACCAGGACCTTTCAACGGACATGCTATTGAACAAATCCATTTTTTTCCCCTGGATTGTGAGTCCAGCTACCGGGGCCGGGACGGGATTCGAACCCACGACCCGGCGATTCCCTTCGCTCCCCTGCTCCGACGTTTAACCGCCTGAGCTATTTCGGACTCTGAACAGGTCTAGTTATGGTTCACCGATTTAAATACAGGAGTTTTCAGTTCAGCACACGTCGTCTGTAAATCAAGTAACCTGACAATGACTCCGCTCCGTTCTATAAATACAACGCTATCAGTGCGAGAAACAGCTAAAAACAGGTTGACACGTTAAGGGCAGCGCAGAAAAGAAAAAAAGAAAAAAAGTACGATTACGCGTGTGTTTTGCTGCGTGACCAAACGGCTGTCAAAGTTCAATAGGGGTGTCGACAAGGCATAACAAACACAAATGGCGCTGAAATGTGTCGTCAGATTTATAATGGTACTGTAACTCCTTCAGCCGCCACACACCACAGCAAGACATGGATCGAGCATGATAGTTCATGGGTGGTGCCATAATAGCTTGGCGCCTACGGGCGCTTAGCTATTCTGGCACCACCCATGAACTATCATGCTAAACCCGATGTTCGCAGTCGCAACGAATGGAAGAGGTCCACGCGTACCTAGCTATGTTATCTGTGTTTTCGCTTGTTGTGACAGATAAACTCGATCACTGTAGAGCCGCACTGTACTTTCAATGACCTGCATAGGCTGATTTATATCTAGGCTGCTCGCAGATAGCAGGGCCTTGTTGCAGGATACATCACTCATCGCTATGGCAAAAGATTAGAACCGAACCACAACAAATCTTGCATGCCTTATACCTGTCAACGTTTGATAACTCAGGACACAATGCCCTCGGGCCGGTGTCAGCCTAAGCTGTCCTGCGCACCAAAGTGCTGACGTTAGCGATGACAGTTTGCTCGCCGGGAGGGGATTAAAGTAGGATCTCCCGGGGTGCTAGGATTATTTATTTCTTACATGGTATTTATATGGCGCATTTCTCATATTTATAATATATTAACTCCATGCGCAAAATGTAGCCGCGAACTGAACCCAACAAGCACGCTCACGTGAATCACGCGCATTCACTCACACACTGTACATAAACACAGAACATTCACGTGGTGCTAAGGGCAAGCTCAAGCGAGCTATAAAGTTGTTTTTGGAAATTTAAATCGTTTGTATTTGAAATTTGATTAAGTTGGCTGACACTGATACCAAAGTGGAGGGGGAGGAAGAGCCGGAGTACCCGGAGAAAGAACCCCCGACGGTCCGCCCGAATTAACGGTGACACTTACTAGAGGAGAAATGTCCGACGCCGTAACCCGTAATCGAACCTCGCACCTTTAGCATTGGTGGTAGGCGCCTTAACCACTGCGCCACGGACCACCCCAATCTGTGTCCATGTAAGCTGTCAGTGGTGTGTGGTTGGGCTCGCCAAGATTAAGCAGCTGACAGATTAGGCGACTTTGAAACTACACGAAACGGCAAAATTCTATAGAGTTCGCCTCTGTATGTTAGGTTTCAGTCACTTTCAAACATAGTGGAATTTTGCTTCACGCTCACGAAAACTTATCTCACATTTCGGCTGTCACCCCATTCATCAGTCGTTCGCCATAGTCAGTGGCAAAAGAACCGGTAAAGGGGGTGGGGGGGGGGGGGAGAGAGAGAGAGAGAGAGAGGGGGGGGGGGGGCGTAAACAGAGTGGGCGCTCCCCTTGTCCTGCCCCCTAAATTAACTCAATCTCCGATGCACACTCAAATGGTGATTGGTCTGCACAACTTGAAGCCATTCTGCCCCTGGACTAATCCCCCAGTTCTGAACTTGCCCTCTGATAGACTGTCTGTACAAGTACAGACAGATCGAGCATGATAGTTCATGGGTGGTGCCAGAATAGCTAAGCGCGCGTATCCGGAGGCTGCACGTCTCGAATGAGTTAAACATATAAAACCTTTCGATAGTGCCTGAATGAAAGCATTAGCGCAGGCAAAACAACACTGAGTGCCGCCCTGGGATGGATACCTGCTTAGCCTGGTTTCTCGGAGTACGTAGGGTCTACACCATCATTCAATCCTCCTCCCCACCCCCGCTACCCCTCCCCACCCCCGCTACCCCTCCCCAAGCAAAAGGACGGGCTTGTTCATATGTGCACATACACATCTGTTCAACAGGTAATGGTCAATCAAAGTCAGTGACACAGATGCAGTGCGCCTGAACTGATCCTTGGTCAGGTCGTACTCGATAGGCAGTGACTGTGCCTGTCCCCCGTGACCCGCCCGTCAGGGCCGTCCATTATCACTCCGGTGCCGTGGACGTTAAACCCGAACTAACCAACCAACCTCAGTCACACAATTTTTTTTGTTTTTTTGTTTTGTTTGTTCGCTTGTTTGTTTGGTTCTTGTTGTTCTCTGATAAGAAAGCGCGATCTCTAGCGTTCGGCGCTTATTTCTGGAATAAAATACTCCCCCCCCCCCCTACCCCCTCCCCCCTCCCCTCCGACTGATTCGCTCACAAACCAAATAGGTGAGACTAGCGCTGGCAGAATTGTACTCAAACCAAGGGGAATCACAGCGCTGGACAGACAAACAGTTAGATCCCCTGCCCCCGCCTATCAGGCACCCAATCGCCAGCCCACAGAGAAATACGCAGGTATAGAACAAGACGATCATTTCCATCATCAAAACTGATTCGCTGATGCGCTTTACTAGGTGATCTTCAGAACCAAGGGACATTGACGAGGCCAATTTCACTCAATGTCAGTCACGGCCAGTATGTAGGTCAACCCAGCCAGTGTAGGACTATCTACTTATCACATCCTATCAAATTTGTTCAGTGACGACGCATAGTGCAGGGTCAAGGGTCAAGTGTATGGGAGATCGGCTGATGAGCGGCTATACCTTGTGCAAACACTTCTGTCAAGCAAACATTCAGGTCATATTACCCAGACAGGTCACGTGATGTGTCAGTGTGATGGTCCAAAATCACAGAGCAGCACATACATAGCCTTTGACTTAGTGTAGTCAGTAATTCGTGCAGTCGTAGACCACAGAAATAAGCCGACACAGGCAAAGGTCGACGCCCGCAGACTGGTGTGAAATTCACTTTCCTCCTACAACATAGGAGGTTCGACAAGTTCTGTTCAGTCATGTGTCACACTCTGCCGCCCATAAAAAACTCCGTCTGCTAAACACAATAATACAATACACAGCTTTAGAGCACAATGCGCAACATACAGTCTACTAACACAATGCGTAGTCTTCTTCTTCTTCTCGAACGCTGTCACACTTGGAGTTTGGCTCTCAAAATGAAATCTTTGGTCTTCTGTAGCGCCTCCACAGGCCTGTACAGTTTCTCTTGTAGAGTGGCGGGCTTCGGTCATATCTCCTCCCTCAGCGGCTGGTGGTTCCCACAGTCCTGGAGGATGTGCTCTGTGGTCTGCTCTGTTTCTCCACAAGGGCACAGGGGAGATGGCACGAGGTGGAAGCGTCTGTGCAGGTGGAAATTGAGTCAGTCGGTTGTGCCCGGTCCTCAGACGGTAGATGGTCATCTGCTCTTGTCTGGACAGCTTTGATTCATACAATGCGCAGCCGGTGTACAATCTGCTAAACACAATGCGCAACATACAGTCTACTAACACAAAGCGCAGTGTACAATCTGCTAAACACAATGCGCAATGTACAGTCTACTAAACACAATGCGCAATGTACAGTCTACTAAACATAAAGCCTAGTGTCACGGTACAATCTGCTAAACACAATGCTCAATGTACGGTCTGCTCAACTTACACAATACGCAATCCGATAAACACAATGTTCAGTGTAGTCTATAGACTGCTCAACACAATGCGCAAAGCATACTTATTGAGTCTGCTATGACACAATGTGCAATTTAAAGTCTGCTAATCACAACGCGCAACATAATGGCCAGACGATGGTGTCCGCAAGTGCGCACCACCCCGTCACAGGCTCAATTCAGAATACAGGGGAGGAAACGAAAGGCACACAAAGCGGCAAAGCACTGTGATTCCAGAGCAGTTTTCAACCCTCAAAGAACCACGCGATCGACACCAGGCTGAAATGTCACTGTGACCTTGCGTACAAGAAAGGTCAGCAGCGTCTCGACTGCCTCAGAAAGCTGCGTTCTTTTAACATTGACAATTCCATTCTGTCCATGTTTTATAAGTCTTTTATTCACAGTGTTCTTACCTTTTCCATTATCTGTTGGTTCGGTAACGTCAGTGTGAAGGACAAGAACAAACTGCAGAGAATAGTGAACATCAGTAGCAAGCTTACCGGCGTACAGCAGTCCACTCTCACTTCTCAGTACGAGAACAGTCAACATCAGTAGCAAGCTTACCGGCGTACAGCAGTCCACTCTCATTTCTCTGTACGAGAATAGTCAACATCAGTAGCAAGCTTACCGGCGTACAGCAGTCCACTCTCACTTCTCGGTACGAGAATAGTCAACATCAGTAGCAAGCTTACCGGCGTACAGCAGTCCACTCTCTCTTCTCTGTACGAGAATAGTCAACATCAGTAGCAAGCTTACCGGCGTACAGCAGTCCACTCTCTCTTCTCTGTACGAGAAAAGTCAACATCAGTAGCAAGCTTACCGGCGTACAGCAGTCCACTCTCTCTTCTCTGTACGAGAATAGTCAACATCAGTAGCAAGCTTACCGGCGTACAGCAGTCCACTCTCATTTCTTGGTACGAGAAGCAGGTAGTGAGGAAAACTTGTCGCATCGTTTCAGACGACAGTCACGTTCTGCATGGTGAATATTTCCGGGCATGCTATTTCCACCTCCGTCGCATCAGTCAGATCAGGAAATACCTCACCACCGAAGCTGCCACCAAACTTGCTGCCTCTCTCATTTTATCTCGCATTGACTATTGCAACTCTTTCCTTTCCGGCCTCCCTCACTCCACCACTCTCACTCTCCAGCGCGCCCAGAACAATGCTGCCCGCCCCGTCCTCAGAAAGAAGAAATCCGACCACATCACTCCCCTGCTCAAACTCCTTCACTAGCTCCCCATCTCCCAACGCATGCAATACAATATTCTGTATCTCTGCTACAAATCCGACCACGTCACACCCCTGCTCAAACTCCTTCACTGGCTCCCCATCCCCCAACGCATCCAATACAAAATTCTGTCTCTCTGCTACAAATCCATGAACAACTGCGCTCCTGCCTATCTCTCCAACTTACTTCACCCCTACACACCTTCCCGCTCCCTCCGCTCTGCCTCTGACCCTCTCCGCCTCCACATCCCTCGCACCAACTTCTTTCGGCCCCCGCTCCTTCTCCGTCTACGGTCCATCCACCTGGAACACTCTCCCACTCTCTCTCCGTCAGAAACACTCTCTCTCTTCCTTCCAGTCCGCCCTCAAAACTCACCTCTTTCAACAGTTTTAGCACTATATCACCACACTCCCCACCCCAAGCTGACCGTCGTAATGTATTCCACTGTTTGTGGTACGCAAGTCATTGTCTAAAGCGTGCGCATGCGTGCGCGAGTTGTGAGTGCGCGCTTAGAGTTATGATTATTTTAAGATAAGCGCATTATAAATACCGTAATAATTATTATTATTATTATAAATCCATGAACAACTGCGCTCCTGCCTATCTCTCCAACTTACTTCACCCCTACACTCCTTCCCGCTCCCTCCGCTCCGCCTCAGACCCTCTCCGCCTCCACACACCCCGCACCAAACTCAGCACTTTTGGCCCCCCGCTCCTTCTCCGTCTACGGTCCATCCACCTGAAACACTCTCCCACTCTCTCTCCGTCAGAAACACTCTCTGCCCTTCTTCCAGTCCGCCCTCAAAACTCACCTCTTTCAACAGTTCTAGGCCATGTTACATATTTAAACTGGACAGTTCAGGCAGTGCAAGGACCGGTGTTTTTTAAAATAATTTTTGCCTTGTTTGAAAATTTGTAGTAGAGCTGAATGTTGGAAGTTGCTAGAAATTTCTGGTTAGCGGAGAGGAGACATGTTTGGTGCTTTGATTCATACCATCCTGAGCTTATCCAGTGGACATTTGTGGGCCTATGTTGAGTTGCCGTTGAAGTAGTCATTTGAGGGGCACGCTGATTTCAGCTGTGCTTGGGTGTGGGGTTGGTAAGGAACCAGTTTCATAGCCAAGAAATGAGACGGGCGATGTGCTGGGTTCTTTTTTAAAGGTGCAGCTGGTGGGCGGTAGTGTTTTCTTTGGGAATTGAAAAATTAGGGGATGACTGGAACTGACTAAGGCTAAGAGACTGGACAGTACGGAAACTGTATTGTAGTCCTTGGCATGTCAGAGGCACCACATGCCATATGTGACATAGATCAGAAACTGGTTTAATGTAACCATATCATTCAGTTTGGGCTTTTTCAGTTGGAAACTAGAAAATCAAGAAAATTTGTAATTTTGCCAAGAAATCGCTGCGTTTGCAGTTTTATAGGCGTTTCTGAATGTTTTGCGTCGCAACACCCTGTTTACCTGCACTGTGAGCTATGTTTAGTGTGTTTGTTCATTATTTTATGTCTTACAGGTAGTCATGAGTCTGACCTTCGACCTTGAGCTGTGACCTTTGAACTTGACCTCGAAAGGGGTGGGGTTTGGGGCGTTCAGTTTGATAAATGCGTTTAAAAAATGCACTCTTTCAGTTATTGAAGTTGTGGGGTGAGGTGAGGTGGGGTGGGGTGGGGTTGTTGGAGTAGGGTAGGGTGGGGTGGGGGGTTGGGTTGGGGGGGGGGGGCTTAAGGTCAAAGGTTAAGATGAAAACTGCAATGAAACAGTGTCAATATGTTCATTTCATCAGACAGCTGACCTCAGAGTGAAATAAGCCGCCAAAATAATGTGACATGCAGAAGTGTTATTTTGCATGATCCTACTACACTGGCTGCATCTGAGGTGTCATTCTGCTGTAATTGTCATGAGGGATGTCTCTGGTGTCTATTCTGAGCCAAACACAAGCACTTGTACACTGAGTAAAGCTCATTTGAGTGCATTGTTATGGGACCAGCAGTTGCAGCCAAGAGTACAAGCTTTTACAAGAGTGTTCACAAGTTTGGCACACACATGCCTGCTGCATTTGCAAGATGAGTTGAGGTGTTTTGAGACTCTGACAAGTGTGTTTTATATAAAAATGAACTGTACATAACCATTTTTCTCTGCTACCTCCTAAATAAGCACACCAGACACTTGTTTGGGTATGCGGTGTGTACCACGTAGCATAATTTTGGCTGTTTTGTGTAGTATTTTGTCTGTGGGATAGCTCAGTAGACTTAATGTTTAAATTGCACAGCTGTTTTATGACCCCTTTGCCTGAGGAAAAAATTGCAAGCAGCATATAGTATCAGTATCAGTATCAGATACTTTGGTATCAGTTTCAGCCCAATTAATCAAATTTCAAATACAAACGATTTTGAATTTCCAAAAACTACAGTAGCTCGCTTGAGCTTGCCCTTAGCACCACATGAATGTTCTGTGTTTATGTACAGTGTGTGAGTGAATGCGCGTGATTCACGTGAGCGTGCTTGTTGGGTTCAGTTCGCGGCGGCGCTTTGAGCCGATTTTCAATTGGGATAAAGCGCCTATTTAATGCGCTTATTATATAGGGCATGGCAGCTGGTTACAGGCCTCTTCCTTTTGCCGATCAAGGTACAACAAAACTAACTGATAAAGTTCTATTGCCCGGCACAGTGTGGAGACAGTTGGGCCGACAGCTGCCTGCTACACAGTACCGGCAGTGATCTAGTTACAAACTGACTGATAAGTTATATTGCCCGGCACAATGTGAAGACAGTTGGGCCGACAGCTGCCTGCTACACAGTACCGGCAGTGATCTAGTTACAAACTGACTGATAAAGTTATATTGCCCGGCACAATGTGAAGACAGTTGGACCGACAGCTGCCTGCTACACAGTACCGGCAGTGATCTAGTTACAAACTGACTGATAAAGTTATATTGACCGGCACAATGTGAAGACAGTTGGGCAGACAGCTGCCTGCTACACAGTATAAAGTTATATTGCCCGGCACAATGTGAAGATAGTTGGGCCGACAGCTGCCTGCTACACAGTACCGGCAGTGATCTAGTTACAAACTGACTGATAAAGTTATATTGCCCGGCACAATGTGAAGACAGTTGGGCCGACAGCTGCCTGCTACACAGTACCGGCAGTGATCTAGTTACAAACTGACTGATAAAGATATATTGCCCGGCACAATGTGAAGATAGTTGGGCCGACAGCTGCCTGCTACACAGTACCGGCAGTGATCTAGTTACAAACTGACTGATAAAGTTATATTGCCCGGCACAATGTGAAGACAGTTGGGCCGACAGCTGCCTGCTACACAGTACCGGCAGTGATCTAGTTACAAACTGACTGATAAAGTTATATTGCCCGGCACAATGTGAAGACAGTTGGGCCGACAGCTGCCTGCTACACAGTACCGGCAGTGATCTAGTTACAAACTGACTGATAAAGTTATATTGCCCGGCACAATGTGAAGACAATTGGACCGACAGTTGCCTGCTACACAGTACCGGCAGTGATCTAGTTACAAACTGACTGATAAAGTTATATTGCCCGGCACAATGTGAAGACAGTTGGGCCGACAGCTGCCTGCTACACAGTACCGGCAGTGATCTAGTTACAAAGTGACTGATAAAGTTATATTGCCCGGCACAATGTAAAGACAGTTGGGCCGAAAGCTGCCTGCTACACAGTACCGGCAGTGATCTAGTTATAAACTGACTGATAAAGTTATATTGCCCGGCACAATGTGAAGACAGTTGGGCCGACAGCTGCCTGCTACACAGTACCGACAGTGATCTAGTTACAAACTGACTGATAAAGTTATATTGCCCGGCACTGACAATGTGAAGACAGTTGGGCCGACAGCTGCCTGCTACACAGTACCGGCAGTGATCTAGTTACAAACTGACTGATAAAGTTATATTGCCCGGCACAATGTGAAGACAGTTGGGCCGACAGCTGCCTGCTATACAGTACCGGCAGTGATCTAGCTACAAACTGACTGATAAAGTTATATTGCCCGGCACAATGTGAAGACAGTTGGGCCGACAGCTGCCTGCTACACAGTACCGGCAGTGATCTAGTTACAAACTGACTGATAAAGTTATATTGCCCGGCACAATGTGAAGACAATTGGACCGACAGTTGCCTGCTACACAGTACCGGCAGTGATCTAGTTACAAACTGACTGATAAAGTTATATTGCCCGGCACAATGTGAAGACAGTTGGGCCGACAGCTGCCTGCTACACAGTACCGGCAGTGATCTAGTTACAAAGTGACTGATAAAGTTATATTGCCCGGCACAATGTGAAGACAGTTGGGCCGACAGCTGCCTGCTACACAGTACCGGCAGTGATCTAGTTACAAACTGACTGATAAAGTTATATTGCCCGGCACAATGTGAAGACAGTTGGGCCGACAGCTGCCTGCTACACAGTACCGACAGTGATCTAGTTACAAACTGACTGATAAACTTATATTGCCCGGCACAATGTGAAGACAGTTGGACCGACAGCTGCCTACTACACAGTACCGGCAGTGATCTAGTTACAAACTGACTGATTAAGTTATATTGCCCGGCACAATGTGAAGACAGTTGGACCGACAGCTGCCTACTACACAGTACCGGCAGTGATCTAGTTACAAACTGACTGATAAAGTTATATTGCCCGGCACAATGTGAAGACAGTTGGACCGACAGCTGCCTACTACACAGTACCGGCAGTGATCTAGTTACAAACTGACTGATAAAGTTATATTGCCCGGCACAATGTGAAGACAGTTGGGCCGACAGCTGCCTGCTATACAGTACCGGCAGTGATCTAGCTACAAACTGACTGATAAAGTTATATTGCCCGGCACAATGTGAAGACAGTTGCGCCGACAGCTGCCTGCTACACAGCACCTACAGTGATCTAGTTACAAACTGACTGATAAAGTTATATTGCCCGGCACAATGTGAAGACAGTTGGGCCGACAGCTGCCTGCTACACAGTACCGGCAGTGATCTAGTTACAAACTGACTGATAAAGTTATATTGCCCGGCACAATGTGAAGACAGTTGGGCCGACAGCTGCCTGCTACACAGTACCGGCAGTGATCTAGTCACAAACTTACCGATAAAGTTATATTGCCCGGCACTGACAATGTGAAGACAGTTGGGCCGACAGCTGCCTGCTACACAGTACCGGCAGTGATCTAGTTACAAACTGACTGATAAAGTTATATTGCCCGGCACAATGTGAAGACAGTTGGGCCGACAGCTGCCTGTTACACAGTACCGGCAGTGATCTAGTTACAAACTGACTGATAAAGTTATATTGCCCGGCACAATGTGAAGACAGTTGGGCCGACAGCTGCCTGCTACACAGTACCGGCAGTGATCTAGTTACAAACTGACTGATAAAGTTATATTGCCCGGCACAATGTGAAGACAGTTGGGCCGACAGCTGCCTGCTACACAGTACCGGCAGTGATCTAGTTACAAACTGACTGATAAAGTTATATTGCCCGTCACAATGTGAAGACAGTTGGGCCGACAGTTGCCTGCTACACAGTACTGGCAGTGATCAAAGTACAGACTAATAATACCCGAAAGGCTAAGGGAGGAAACCCCTGACATCAAAGCCCCCGTGTCTCCGGGGAAGGCTTTTGAGCCAGGAGACTAAGACAAGGACAGTCTGATATAAAACCTACGACCTGAGGACCTCGATGCCACCGTCCCAGCTTGCTAGGCCATGGCAAACGAACCAAGGTTTAAAGGGTGGGGCCAGTACTGCGCACACTGCACTCCACCAAAGAGCTCCACCGCGCAGGCTTTAGGAAACGCCCACGGACTATGACACTGAACTTTCCAAGTCCTGTAGCGATGGGCAAGGGGCAAAACGGCAGGTGAAAGATGTCACTGGAAGCCGCAGTCTCAAACCTGCATGCAGGCGGTTCAGGATATTGGTCGCCTGATGTTGACCTGGGGATGACAACGTCACTCGGCACACCCTGAACGACCAAGCAGCCTTCTCTAGGGACAACACTGCTTGCTCCACACGGAGAGGGGCCTAGAAAAGATGGCCTAACCAAAGCTCATCCCCTCGTAACCCCAGTTGGCTAGCCGCGGTCAACGGGCATCTTCTCATGCGGTCAGAAAACAAGAAAAAAACAACGGATCCACACTCATGACGACCACGACCGGACTCAACGTAGCATGCTGGAACATCCGATCCATGCTCGACACAGCAGACAGCGGACGCCCTGAGCGTCGCTCCGCCCTCGTTGCCCATGAATTGCGGAGGATAAACATCGACATCGCCGCGCTCAGCGAAGTACGCCTCCCGGAGGAAGGCAACCTCCAACAACTTGGCGCTGGCTACACCCTGTACTGGTCAGGCAGGCCTGCATCAGAAAGACGGCTCTCAGGCGTGGGCTTCAATGTGAAGACCCCCATTGCGACTAAGTTGGAAAACCTACCAACGGGTCACTCCGACCGCATCATGTCCATGCGCCTCCCACTGAGACACCAGCATCAGTGTGTACTCCACAACCCTCCTGGCAGAGCCTGCAGAAAAAGACAAGTTCTACTGTGACCTTCGCAGCCTCCTGCAGAGCACCCCTGCAGACGACAAAGTCATCATCCTTGGCGACTTCAACGCCAGAGTGGGCCAAGACTCTGAAGCCTGGAAAGGAGTCCTCGGCAAGCATGGCGCTGGGAACTGCAATGACAATGGTCGCCTACTGTTGGAGCTCTGTGCAGAGCAGCAACTTGTCATCACCAACACTACTTTCCAGCAAAAGGACAGTCGAAAGACCACCTGGATGCATCCTCGCTGCAAGCACTGGCACCTTATCGACTATGTCCTAGTGCGTCAGAGGGACCGCAGTGACGTCCTCCTCACTAGAGTGATGCCCAGCGCAGAGTGCCACACTGACCACCGCCTTGTTCGCTGCAAACTCAGGCTCCGCCTCAAGCTGAAACCCAAGAAAAGGGCCCCCCCCCCCCCCCACCCCAAGAAAAAACTTGATGTTGCCAGCCTTCAGCGTGACGACAAGAAAGCTGCCCTTCAGGCCGATTTACAGCGCATGCTCAAAGACACAGTTGATCCAGCAGACTCCTCCCCTGAAACACTCTGGGAACAACTGAAAACTGCTATTGTAAAATCTTCTGTGGAAGTCTTGGGCTTTGCTAGAAAGAGGAACAAAGACTGGTTTGACGAAAACGACGTAGAGATCCAGGAACTTCTAGCAAAAAAAAAAGAGAGCCGCCCACCAGGCCCACCTAGCCCAGCCTTCCTGCCCTGTGAAGAAGTCTGCCTTCCGCCTCATCTGCAGCAGTCTCCAGCTCAAGCTTAGAGAACTCCAGAACGAGTGGTGGTCCAGACTCGCACAGAGGACCCAGCTCTGCGCTGACAACGGTGACTACAGGGGCTTCTACGAAGCACTGAAAGCAGTGTATGGCCCTAGGCACCTGGTACAAAGTCCCCTGCGAAGCGCTGATGGACAGGCACTCCTCACAGATAATACCTCCATCTTGAACCGCTGGTCGGAATACTTTCAGGACCTTTTCGGCGCTGAGCGCACTGTTCAAGAAACAGTCATCCTCCAAATCCCATACCTTCCACTAAAGGTTGAATTGGATGAACCGCCCACCGCCGAAGAGACCCTCACAGCCATCCACCAGCTCAAGAATGGCAAAGCAGCAGGCATTGACGGAATCCCGCCAGAGATATGGAAACATGGAGGCCCAGCACTGCACAACAAGCTCCATGACCTCTTTCTCTGCTGCTGGGAAAAAGGAACACTACCAAAGGATCTCCGTGATGCAGTCATCATCACCCTGTACAAGAACAAATGAGAGAAGTCCGCCTGCTCTAATTATCGTGGAATTACCTTGCTGTCCATTGCCGGGAAAATTCTCGCAAGGTTGCTCCTGAATCGGCTGGTACCTGCCATCGCTGAAGACCACCTCCCAGAGGGCCAGTGTGGCTTCAGAGCCAACAGGAGTACCACCGACATGGTCTTTGTGCTGAGACAGCTTCAGGAGAAGTGCCGCGAGCAGAACAAAGGGCTGTACGTAACGTTTGTTGAACTAACAAAAGCGTTTGACACTGTGAGCAGGCAAGGTATGTGGCAGATCCTGGAGCGACTAGGCTGTCCCCCAAAGTTCCTCAACATGATCGTCCAGCTCCACGAGGACCAGCAAGGCCAGGTCAGACTAAACAGTGATCTCTCAAAACCATTCCCCATTCGCAACAGCGTGAAGCAAGGCTGCGTGCTGGCACCGACCCTCTTCACCATCTTCTTCAGCATGATGTTGAAGCAGGCCACAGTGGACCTCGACGATGACGACGCAGTGTACATCAGGTATCTTCTCGATGGCAGCTTGTTCAACCTCAGACGACTGCAGACCCACACGAAAACCCTAGACCAACTGATTCGTGAGCTGCTCTTTGCTGACGACGCTGCCCTCGTTGCACACACAGAGGGAGCCTTGCAGCGCATTACGTCCTGCTTCGCAGATGCCGCCCAGCTCTTTGGACTTGAGGTCAGTCTGAAAAAGACAGAGGTCCTTCATCAGCCAGCACCCAAGGAAGAGCATCGCCCTCCCCACATCACCATCGGCGAGTCTGAACTGAAGTCTGTACACCAGTTTACCTACCTCGGCTGCATCATCACGTCAGACGCCAAGCTGGACAAGGAGTTGGACAACAGGCTGGGAAAAGCGAACAGTGCTTTCGGGCGACTATTCAAGCGGGTGTGGCACAATCAACAGCTGAAAAAGGCACCAAGATCAGCGTGTACAGAGCTGTAGTCCTCACCACCCTGCTGTACGGTTCCGAGTCCTGGGCCCTCTACCGCAGACAACTACGACTACTCGAACGCTTTCACCAGCGCTGCCTGCGTACCATCCTCAGCATTCACTGGAGTGACTATGTCACCAACGTCGAGGTCCTTGAACAGGTGGAAACTTTGAGCATCGAGGCTTTGCTGCTGCGGACACAGCTCCGCTGGGCGGGGCACGTCTCCAGGATGGAGGATCATCGCCTACCCAAGATCACTCTGTTCGGCGAGCTCGCCACTGGACACCGAGACAGAGGGGCACCAAAGAAGATATACAATGACGGTCTCAAGAAGTCACTTAGTGCCTGCCAAATCGACCACCGCCAGTGGTCTTCGCTTGCTGCGGACCGTGACACCTGGCGCTCCACCATTCACAAGGCAGCCGTCTCCTTTGAGGACTCTCGCAGAGCTAACCTCAAGGACAAGCGGCTCAGGAGAAAAAACAGAGTTGTCGTAACTCAGAACCCTGACCAGACCTTCTCCTGCAGCCACTGCGGTCGAACCTGCCTGTCCCGGATTGGCCTCCGCAGTCACGAAAATGCCTGCAGACGACGTGGGCAAGCCCTATATAATCTTCGTTCGCGAAGTCAAGCCAAGAATAATACCCGAACACTCTGAAGACAGTTGGACTGACAGCTGCCTGCTACGCAGCTATTACAGCTGCGTTCCTGCTGTGTGCTGACGTCTGGGGTCAGGTAGGCCCGCCTTTCATTTGATACGAATTTCAGTTGAACTTTTTTTTTCTTTTGTAACGCATATCCTCTGCCTAGTCATCAGGAATAAAATAAAGCGGCAATCTAATTGTAACGCACATCCTCTGCCTAGTCATCAGGAATAAAATTAAAGCGCCAATCTAATTGTAACGCACATCCTCTGCCTAGTCATCAGGTATAAATTAAAGCGCCAATCTGATTGTAACGCACATCTTATGCCTAGTCATCAGGTATAAAATTAAAGCGGCAATCTAATTGTAACGCACATCCTCTGCCTAGTCATCAGGTATACAATTAAAGAGCCAATCTAATTGTAACGCACATCCTCTGCCTAGTCATCAGGTATCAAAATAAAGCGCCAATCTAATTGTAACGCACATCCTCTCATAAGAAGTACCCAACGGAGAAAGAAACACGCTTAGAAAAAAACTTTAGTTGCCACATTCCTTCTGCATATGAAGATAAGTAGCGGCTAATGTCTCTGTTTGTTTGTCTATTTTGACAAAGGGTCTATTTTGACCCGAAATATTAATAAATTGTGTTGTACCGTTTTTTCTAAGCGTGTTTCATTCTCCGTTGGGTACTTCTTTGCATTTCACACGCTTGGCAGTCACCTTCTTGGTCTGGATTGCTTACATCCTCTCATAGTCATCAGGTATAAAATTAAAGCGCCAATCTAATTGTAACGCACATCCTCTGCCTAGTCATCAGGTATAAAATTAAAGCGCCAATCTAATTGTAACGCACATCCTCTGCCTAGTCATCAGATATAAAATTAAAGCGGAAATCTAATTGTAACGCACATCCTCTGCCTAGTCATCAGGTATAAAATTAAAGCGCCAATCTAATTGTAACGCACATCCTCTGCCTAGTCATCAGGTATAAAATTAAAGCGCCAATCTAATTGTAACGCACATCCTCTGTCTAGTCATCAGGTATAACATTAAAGCGCCAATCTAATTGTAACGCACATCCTCTGCCTAGTCATCAGGTATAACATTAAAGCGCCAATCTAATTGTAAGGCACATCCTCTGCCTAGTCATCAGGTATAAAATTAAAGCGCCAAATTAATTGTAACGCACATCCTCTGCCTAGTCATCAGGTATACAATTAAAGCACCAATCTAATTGTAACGCACATCCTCTGCCTAGTCATCAGGTATAAAATTAAAGCGGCAATCTAATTGTAACGCACATCCACTGCCCAGTTATCAGGTATAAAATTATAGTGGCAATCTAATTGTAACGCACATCCTCTGCCTAGTTATCAAGTATCAAATTAAAGCGCCAATCTAATTGTAACGCAAAACCTCTGCCTAGTTATGAGGTATCAAATTAAAGCGCCAATCTAATTGTAACGCACATCCTCTGCCTAGTCATCAGGTATAAAATTAAAGCGGCAATCTAATTGTAACGTACATCCACTGCCTAGTCATCAGGTATCAAATTAAAGCGGCAATTTAATTGTAACGCACATCCTCTGCCTAGTCATCAGGTATAAAATTAAAGCGGCAATCTAATTGTAACGCACATCCACTGCCCAGTTATCAGGTATAAAATTATAGTGGCAATCTAATTGTAACGCACATCCTCTGCCTAGTTATCAAGTATCAAATTAAAGCGCCAATCTAATTGTAACGCAAAACCTCTGCCTAGTTATGAGGTATCAAATTAAAGCGCCAATCTAATTGTAACGCACATCCTCTGCCTAGTCATCAGGTATAAAATTAAAGCGGCAATCTAATTGTAACGTACATCCACTGCCTAGTCATCAGGTATGAAATTAAAGCGGCAATCTAAATGTAACGCACATCCTCTGCCTAGTCATCAGATATAAAATTAAAGAGCCAATCTAAATGTAACACACATTTTCTGCCTAGTCATCAGGTATAAAATTAATGCGCCAATCTAATTGTAACGCACATCCTAAGTGTCACGACACGCCTGACGGAGTCAGGGCGCCGTGGACAATATGAGTGCAGACACTCGAGAAAACCCACCCACTCTAAATAAATAACGCAACGCCAGTGATAAACAACAAACAAATCCTTTATTACCTACCCTTACTCTAACTCCCACCCCGACCCACTAACGCCCCACACACTCACACATACCCACACATGCACTCATAACGTATTAACACTTAAAAAAGATTAACATATAAAAAATGACTAACAAGTGAAAATGACTAACAGGTGAATATGCCTAACAGGTGAATATGACTAACAGATGAATATGACTAACAGGTGATAATGACTAATATGTGAATATGACTAACAGATGAATATGACTAACAGGTGATAATGACTAATATGTGAATATGACTAACAGGTGATAATGACTAACAGACGAAAATGACTAACATGTGAATATGACTAACAGACGAAAATGACTAATATGGCCAACGGCTATACAAGGCGGGTAACTTTGTCTCTGTACAGTGTCCTCTGTCCCACACTAGACAGGGTGGCTCATAACGTAAGAGTACTACCCCTACACCACAGAGCACCGTAGCCGCGCTTGCCCACGCACGCCTGTGACCGACGCTCAGAACGTAGAATCAGCCTGCTGTAGCCCAACGTGCTTGTCCAACAGGACCGGCTAGCGAAGGCGTTCCGACTCCCGATGATGCGTCACCGTTGGTCGTGGATGGTGAGATCGAAGAACGAAATCTTCGAAGCCAATGATCGAAGCCAGTGCACTGGAAAAGGGCGCATTGTCAGTCAAAGTGCCAACGCAGTTAATTCTGGCCTATTTGACACGCACCTACTCACAAACCACGTGAGTTGTGTCTCGTCTCACCCTAATACCTGCCTTGGCCATATTAAATATACAATCATGGATATGAAAGCTTCCTATGTACATTCACCAGGTCTGCACCATTCTATTACACTAGCATTAAGCTAGCACAACAACTTTTGTATAATAACATTGCCACTGCTAAAACCAACATTATCAAAATATCCAGATGTACATACAAAGATATGAAATAATCACCAGCAACCACCCAACGTGACAATCTTATTACATTACATCTAGGACTTAATACCAATATATATTTGAAAGGATACCCACTTTAATTCATTTTACAACATGGCCCAAATATACTCACTCGGCGACAGCCGAACATAAACTAAATCCGACACCCACCACATTACAACCCAACCTAAAAAACATAGTTAAAGACTCAATTAAAACATCACTAAAAAACTAGACGAACATACCCTTCCGCCCCTATGTACACATTCATACACCCGAGAGCACAGCAGCTAACTGAGAAAAATGGCATGAATAATTTACCTGTCACTGGTGAGTCCTCCGGCAGGACGAGACAAACAGGACAAACACGAACCGGAGGGGTCTTCTGATGAGCAGCAGCCGTGGTCACAAGTCTCTCGGGACACCCACACCCAGGAACACTGGCCGTGGTCTTGCAGGGAGGGTAAAAGAACCCTCACACAGCTTGTCAAGGGCTCCAAACGAGGCCGCACCCTGACCCAGACTCTCACTTCGCTGGCTAACTCCGCTGACTGACTAATATCCTACTGCTACCTCGCAGGTTAACTTTGCTTTGAACACTGTTCGGTTTAAAGCTACTTGGCTAAAGCGTGCAACCGCTGTACTCGCTCACTGTTAAGCTTGCTGCACGGGCTTTACGATTACGCTCACACTACGTTTATTAACTTCCCTAAACTAAGGCTATGTACAGAATTCGGCGATCTACATTTATTAACAGAAAAACGACTTGGCGAAAAAAATAAAACAACATGTCACATCCGTTACGTGACATACCCCCCTCCCAGATCAAACACCCGGGTTTGATTACTATATGACTGTCCCAATACTGCTTCCACATTTACGGTTTCTACCACCCTGTTCTACTCAAAAAGTCAGCAGGAACATTTACTTTACCGGCTATGCTTTCTACTCTAATGGAAAATGGCTGCAACTGCAAAGCCCACCTCATCAGTCGACTGTTTGTGGATTTAGCTTGTTGCAAGTACTGCAATGGTCTATGGTCGGTCTGTACGACGAATGTCCTACCATACAGATACTGACGGAATTTTTGAATTCCCCACACGATTGCAAGACACTCCTTTTCGATGGTGGAGTAGTTACGCTCTGCTTTGGATAGTTTCTTGCTCGCGCATGCAACAGGCTGTAAACCGTTACCATGGTCCTGACATAATACGGCCCCTACCCCCCCTTCGGACGCATCCGTCTGCAACACGAAGAGACGATCGAAGTCTGGCAATGAGCACACAGGACATGAACACAGTCGCGCCTTCAGCGTCTCAAATGCTGTCTCACATGCATCGTTCCAACCGATCTGTCCAGTTTTCCCTCCCTTGGTCAGGTCGGTTAGTGGGGCTGCTATGGCCGCAAAGTTAGGAACGAACCGGCGGTAATAATTTGCCAACCCAAGAAACGATCTGACTTGTTTCTTTGTTTGTGGTCGCGGCGCGTCTTTTATCCGCTGCATCTTGTCTCCCTCTGGTTTTATCTGACCGTTACCCACTGTGTGCCCCAGATATTCCAACTGCTTGAACCCCAAGTAACACTTAGTAGGTCTGGCCGCCAACTGGACCTCTCTTAGCCTACCAAAGAGCTGGGCAATACACTGTAAGTGACGTTCTTTATTGGAGGAAGCAATCATGACGTCGTCCATGAAATTGCTAACTTCCGTCAATCGCAAAGGTTCTAGTAACCTCCTCATCATTCGGGAAAAGATTGCCCCTGCCGTCTTTAACCCGAAAGGCATTACCTTCCACTGGAATTGTCCTGCCGGTGTGGTGAAAGCAGTTTTCGGTTTGTCGCTCTCTAACATGGGTACCTGCCAGTAGCCTTTAGCTAGGTCTAACTTACTCAAGTACTTAGCCTTGGACAGTAAGGAAAATAGGTACTCCACGTCAGGCATTGGCTCAGCATCGAACACGACCTTTTGATTCAGTTTCCTAAAATCTACACAAAACCTAACAGTTCCATCCTTCTTCTTCACCAAGACGATCGGTGAGTTGTATGGGGAATTGGCTCTCTCGATTACTCCCATCTCTAGCATAGCATCCACTTCGGCTTTGACTACCTCTAGCTGAGAATGAGGTAGAGGATATTGCTTCGTTCTCACCGGCACTTCATCAGTCAAGTGGATTTCACACGAGTCTAGTGTCGTCCTCAACGGATAATCTGTCAAAATATCCTTAAACTGGACAGTCAGAGCTTGTATACTAGAATGGATTTCTGGACAGTTAGGATCAAGATGGACGTCGGAGGGTCCTTCAGACACTACCAAAGGAATGGTGGGTACTTCCTTTACCACCATGAATGCCACTCCCCCCTCATCTTCGTCCTCCTCATCTATCACTACTGTAGCTACTGACACTCGTTCTTGGAACTTTTTCAACAGATTTGCATGGTACAGTTTATTTTTACTGCCCACCCGTACCCTGTAGTCACACTCTCCGACTCTCTCTAGAACTTCGAATGGTCCCTGCCAAGCCATCTCCAGCTTGTTGTGTTTAACTGGAAGTAACAGCAAAACCTTGTCTCCTGCACTAAAACTGCGTGGTTTGGCTCTGCGGTCAAAGTGCTGTTTCTGCTTTTTCGAAGCTAGCTTCAAATTCTGTTGCGCTAACCTGCAAGTCTCTTCAATGCGATTCCGTAAATCTACCACGTACTGGCTTGCATCTCTCACCTCTTCTCCCATCTGCTCTTTCGTCCACAGATCCCGTAGAACTGACATGGGCCCCCTTACAGTCTTGCCGTACAATAACTCGAACGGCGCGAACCCCGTCGATTCCTGAGGAACCTCCCTGTACGCAAACAGCAATGAGGGAATGTATCTGTCCCAACATCGAGGTTGCTCGCTAGCTAACTTCTTCAACATGGACACCAAGGTACCGTTGAAACGTTCGACTAGGCCATTTGCCTGCGGATGGTAAGGAGTAGTACACTTGCCTTGGATGCACAGCAAACGGTTGACTTCAGACATCACTTGTGAAGTGAACTGGGACCCTTGGTCGGTGAGCACCTCCCTCGGAATTCCCACCCTAGACCAGATTTCTAACAATGCCTCAGCGACCCTTTCTGCTTCGATCCCCTTTAAAGGTACTGCCTCGGGGTATCGAGTGGCGTAATCGACGGTCACGAGAATGAATCGGTTTCCTCTGTTGGAAGCTGGAGCAATAGGCCCCACAATGTCTACCGCTACTCTCTGAAATGGTTCTTCTACTAGCGGAAGCTGTTGCATAGGAACCCGTGGTACTCTCCCCCTTGGTACTACTTTCTGACATTGTTCGCACGACTCACAGTACCTGCGAACTTGAGCACACAGCCCCGGCCAATAGAAAGTACCCCAAATGCGTTCCCGGGTTCTCTTGCCTCCCAAATGCCCCCCCATCGGTGGGTCGTGCGCTAAACGCATTACAGTCTCCCTCAAAGGCTTCGGGACGACTAACTGGGACGTTTGGCTGCCTCCTTTGCTATAGACCCGATACAGAATTCCCTTCCTCCTGCAAAATTCTATCAGACTTTTCCCTGACGGAATTGCTCGGCCCTCTTCGGCCAACTTCCTAGCGCGAGCTAGAGTTTCGTCCTGGTTTTGCCACTCTATCAGCTGGGCAGGAGTCACATTGAGATCGGCCTGCTTAACGACTTTCAGCGCGCTCTCTCCTCCCTTTTCTCTCTGAATCTGAGCTCGAGTTTGGACTGCTGCTGCCATAGCACACTCACTGGCATCGATGGATACAGGACTACGTTTCCCATCTGAAAAAGTCACCCAGTTCCCTATGATTACGTCCGGTCCCATGCGCTCCATTACGATAAGCTCGATCGTCCCTCGCACGAATGGGGAATCGATTTCAACCCATGCAGTCGGATACTTATCGGACTTAGTATGGTCGACGGGATTGACGTCTATGAACCGACCTGTAAGATCCCTGGGTTCTATCCACTTGGCGGCGATCGCACTCATATCCGCGCCGGTATCACGCATGATACGAACTTCCTTTCCCTTGGCTAATCCCTTACTCCACGGGTCGTAGGGCCGGATCGTCCGCATCCCTACGGTCACGGGCTCTGTCATTACGGCTACTGTCTCAGGAGCAATGGTGACTTGGTTAACTGACGCCTTACTCTGACAGTTCCTTGCTAAGTGCCCTGGTTTATTACACTTGAAACACAGCCGTTCCCCAGTCCCCCTGCCTGAACTAGCTGGTTCTGCCCTATGTTCTGCTTTGGTCTCAAGGGGTTTATTCGACCCTTTGTCCTTCTTGAACGGCGGACGAATCGGCCCCCCACCCAATGGACGCGAGACTGCCCGTTTGGTGTCGATATGGAGCTGCGCTAGCTCCGCGGCCTCTTCACCATTCCTAGGACGTTTTTCCCTAACGAACATTTCAAGGTCTGCATTCATAATAGCATAAAGTTGCTCAGAAAGAAACATGTCTAGCACTTGTTCTACGTCCTCTATTTTCTTATGGGCTAAAGTGAACCAACGCTTGACTGAGGTCTTCAACCTCACGAACAACTGTGGAAACGTTTCGAGACTCTCCTTTTTGGCTTCGCGAAACTGGCGCCTGTAATATTCAGCGTCACGCCTGAATCTTCTCAATAAGGTCTCCCTCACCACCTCAAAATCTTTCCCTTGCTCTACCGTCAGCCTAAGGTATGCATCACGGGCCTCCCCCTGCAATAGAGGTGCTAACCTTATCCCCCATACCTCTTTCGGCCACCCCTGGGTTTCGGCTACTCTCTCAAAGAGCTGAAGGTAAGATTCCACATCTTCCTTATCCTCTAACGGACGCATCTTGAGCGAGTAATGCTGACTAGACTCCGTAACTGACTTCTTTTCCGATGCTGCTAACTGTAATCTAAGCCGCGTCTCGGCCGCGACGAGCTCTTCTTTCCGTGCTCGTTCCGCGGCGGCTAGCTCCTCTCTCCGTGCTTGTTCCGCGGCAGCTAGCTTACGTTCGGTCAATGCTAAGTCATCCCGCCTAGCTTGCTCTGCGGCCTCACGGTCCATCTGGAGCCGTCTCTCGGCTGCCTCGCGGTCCATCTGACGCTGCTTCTCTACTGCCTCGCGGTCCATCTGGAGCCGTCTCTCTACCGCCTCACGGTCCATCTGGAGCTGCCTCTCTAACGCCCTACGCTCTAGGTCACGTTCCCGTTTTTCTTCCTCTCTCCTAACTTCGGACAGGATGAACTGGGTTAGAGCTCCCCCACTAAGTCCTAGGCCCTCTCCTAGCACTTTATACTGCTCATATGGGTTTACCATCACCCCTAACCCCTCTTTACTTTCCTGATCCCTACTGGGTGTCAGTCCTGCTGCAGTGAGAGTACGGGTAAGGGTACTCACCACCGTTTCCTTCCGAGAGGGAGTGGCCAAAGTGGCTCCTCTCTCTCCTGGACCCTCATCCCCTGCACCACCACCCTCGGACTCAGGGTCGTGCCCCGACGTGGCACGGGTGGCCCTGGTATCCCGTTTAGGGGGCATCCTGGTGTGGGTGTCACGGAGGCAGCGACGACAACTGCTCCCCAGCAGGACCCCTGACAAAGAAAAAACAAAACAAATAAATACACAGAATACAAACAACGAATAAGGGCTAGACAGTGACAAGAGCCGAAGGGTCCTCACCACTCGGTACCTGAGTAATGAGAGGCAACCACTCATGCCACCCCCCGTTTATGCGCACTGCACTCTACTGGCCGTGGCCCCTGGCGCAATACGCCCCCACTCCCGCCAACCGCCCGCTAAATCTTACTCGTACCACAACACGAACAAACGGTCACTGGCGCACAAAAATACCCTAATCTACCTAACCTGTTACCTCCCCCTAATCCTTATCCCACCGCTGCCACCAAATATGTCACGACACGCCTGACGGAGTCAGGGCGCCGTGGACAATATGAGTGCAGACACTCGAGAAAACCCACCCACTCTAAATAAATAACGCAACGCCAGTGATAAACAACAAACAAATCCTTTATTACCTACCCTTACTCTAACTCCCACCCCGACCCACTAACGCCCCACACACTCACACATACCCACACATGCACTCATAACGTATTAACACTTAAAAAAGATTAACATATAAAAAATGACTAACAAGTGAAAATGACTAACAGGTGAATATGACTAACAGGTGAATATGACTAACAGATGAATATGACTAACAGGTGATAATGACTAATATGTGAATATGACTAACAGATGAATATGACTAACAGGTGATAATGACTAATATGTGAATATGACTAACAGGTGATAATGACTAACAGACGAAAATGACTAACATGTGAATATGACTAACAGACGAAAATGACTAATATGGCCAACGGCTATACAAGGCGGGTAACTTTGTCTCTGTACAGTGTCCTCTGTCCCACACTAGACAGGGTGGCTCATAACGTAAGAGTACTACCCCTACACCACAGAGCACCGTAGCCGCGCTTGCCCACGCACGCCTGTGACCGACGCTCAGAACGTAGAATCAGCCTGCTGTAGCCCAACGTGCTTGTCCAACAGGACCGGCTAGCGAAGGCGTTCCGACTCCCGATGATGCGTCACCGTTGGTCGTGGATGGTGAGATCGAAGAACGAAATCTTTGAAGCCAATGATCGAAGCCAGTGCACTGGAAAAGGGCGCATTGTCAGTCAAAGTGCCAACGCAGTTAATTCTGGCCTATTTGACATGCACCTACTCACAAACCACGTGAGTTGTGTCTCGTCTCACCCTAATACCTGCCTTGGCCATATTAAATATACAATCATGGATATGAAAGCTTCCTATGTACATTCAACATTCACCAGGTCTGCACCATTCTATTACACTAGCATTAAGCTAGCACAACCACTTTTGTATAATAACATTGCCACTGCTAAAACCAACATTATCAAAATATCCAGATGTACATACAAAGATATGAAATAATCACCAGCAACCACCCAACGTGACAATCTTATTACATTACATCTAGGACTTAATACCAATATATATTTGAAAGGATACCCACTTTAATTCATTTTACAACATGGCCCTTTAAATATACTCACTCGGCGACAGCCGAACATAAACTAAATCCGACACCCACCACATTACAACCCAACCTAAAAAACATAGTTAAAGACTCAATTAAAACATCACTAAAAAACTAGACGAACATACCCTTCCGCCCCTATGTACACATTCATACACCCGAGAGCACAGCAGCTAACTGAGAAAAATGGCATGAATAATTTACCTGTCACTGGTGAGTCTTCCGGCAGGACGAGACAAACAGGATAAACACGAACCGGAGGGGTCTTCTGATGAGCAGCAGCCGTGGTCACAAGTCTCTCGGGACACCCACACCCAGGAACACTGGCCGTGGTCTTGCAGGGAGGGTAAAAGAACCCTCACACAGCTTGTCAAGGGCTCCAAACGAGGCCGCACCCTGACCCAGACTCTCACTTCGCTGGCTAACTCCGCTGACTGACTAATATCCTACTGCTACCTCGCAGGTTAACTTTGCTTCTGAACACTGTTCGGTTTAAAGCTACTTGGCTAAAGCGTGCAACCGCTGTACTCGCTCACTGTTAAGCTTGCTGCACGGGCTTTACGATTACGCTCACACTACGTTTATTAACTTCCCTAAACTAAGGCTATGTACAGAATTCGGCGATCTACATTTATTAACAGAAAAACGACTTGGCGAAAAAAATAAAACAACATGTCACATCCGTTACGTGACACTAAGCCTAGTCATAAGGTATAAAATTAAAGCGCCAATCTAATTGTATCGCACATACTCTGCCTAGTCATCAGGTTTCAAATTAAAACGACAGTTTAATTGTAACGCACATCCTCTGTCTAGTCATCAGGTATAAAATTAAAGCGTCAATTTAACTGTAACGCACATCCTCTGCCTAGTTTTCATGGTCAAATTAAAGCGCCAATCAAATTGTAACGCACATCCTCTGCCTTGTCATCAGGTATAAAATTAAAGCGCCAATTGTAACGCACATCTTCTGCCTAGTCAGCAGGTATACAATTAAAGCACCCATCTAATTGTAACGCACATCCTCTGCCTAGTCAGCAGGTATAAATTTAAAGCGCCAATCTAATTGTAACGCACATCCTCTGCCTAGTCATCAGGTATAAAATTAAAGCGCCAATCTAATTGTAACGCACATGCTCTGCCTAGTCATCAGCTATAAAATTAAAGCGGCAATCTAATTGTAACGCACATCCTCTGCCTAGTCATCAGGTATAAAATTAAAGCGCCAATCTAATTGTAACGCACATCCTCTGCCTAGTCATCAGGTATAAAATTAAAGCGCCAATCTAATTGTAACGCACATCCTCTGCCTAGTCTTCAGGCATAAAATTAAAGCGGCAATCTAATTGTAACGCACATTCTCTGCCTAGTCATCAGGTATAAAATTAAAGCGCCAATCTAATTGTAACGCACATCCTCTACCTAGTCATCAGGTATATAATAAAAGCGCCAATCTAATTGTAACGCACATACTCTGCCTAGTCATCAGGTATAAAATTAAAGCGCCAATCTAATTGTATCGCACATACTCTGCCTAGTCATCAGGTATAAAATTAAAGCGCCAATTTAATTGTAACGCACATCCTCTGCCTAGTCTTCAGGGTCAAATTAAAGCGCCAATCTAATTGTAACGCACATCCTCTGCCTTGTCATCAGGTATAAAATTAAAGCGCCAATCTAATTGTAACGCACATCCTCTGCCTTGTCATCAGGTATAAAATTAAAGCGCCAATCTAATTGTAACGCACATCCTCTGCCTAGTCATCAGGTGTAAAATTAAAGCGCCAATCTAATTGTAACGCACATCCTCTGCCTAGTCATCAGGTGTAAAATTAATGCGCCAATCTAATTGTAACGCACATCATCTGTCTAGTCATCAGGTATAAGTTAAAGCGCCAATCTAATTGTAACGCACATTCTCTGCCTAGTCATCAGCTATAAACTTAAAGCGCCAATCTAATTGTAACGCACATCCTCTGCCTAGTCATCAGGTATAAAATTAAAGCTCCAATCTAATTGTAACGCACATCCTCTACCTAGTCATCAGGTATAAAATTAAAGCACCATTTTAATTGTAACGCACATTCTCTGAAAGCGCCAGTCTAATTTAACGCACATCCTCTGCCTTGTCATCAGTTATACAATTAAAGCGCCAATCTAATTGTAACGCACATCCTCTGCCTAGTCATCAGGTATAAAATTAAAGCGCCAATGTAATTGTAACGCACACCCTCTGCGTGGTCATCAGATTTCAAATTAAAGCGCCAATCTAATTATAACGCACATCCTCTGCTTAGTCATCAGGTATAAAATTAAATCTTCAATCTAATTGTAACGCACATCCTCTGCCTAGTCGTCAGGTATAAAATTAAAGCGCCAATCTAATTGTAACGCACATCCTCTGCCTAGTCGTCAGGTATAAAATTAAAGCGGCAATCTAATTGTAACGCACATCCTCTGCCTAGTCGTCAGGTATAAAATTAAATCTTCAATCTAATTGTAACGCACATCCTCTGTCTAGTCATCAGGTATAAAATTAAAGCGCCAATCTAATTGTAACGCACATCCTCTGCCTAGTCGTCAGGTATAAAATTAAAGCGGCAATCTAATTGTATCGCACATCCTCTGCCTAGACATCAGGTATAAATTTAAAGCGCCAATGTAATTGTAACGCACATCCTCTGCCTAGTTATCAGGTATAAAATTAAAGCGCCAATCTAATTGTAACGCACATCCTCTGCCTAGTCATCTGGTATAACATTAAAGCGCCAATCTAATTGTAACGCACATCCTCTGCCTAGTCATCAGGTATAAAATTAAAGCGCCAATCTGATTGTAACGCACATCCTCTGTCTAGTCATCAGGTATAAAATTAAAGCGCCAATCTAATTGTAACGCACATCCTCTGTCAAGTCATCAGGTATGAAATTAAAGCGCCAATCTAATTGCGTTTTGATTGTTTACGGCCATTTCCCAGTGCGCAAAAGGCCACCGAGCCGACGTCAGCCGCCATTGACCCGCGCACGGCCGACATCGGCCCCATGACCTTTTGCGCGGCATTGGGCTGGAAACAAGTTCTGCCCTCAGAGCGCCCTTTGGTCTCAGGTTGCCCTCTGTGCAGCATTGGGCTGGAAGCAAGTTCTGCCCTCAGAGTGTCCTTTGGTCTCAGGTTGCCCTCTGTGCAGCATTGGGCTGGAAGCAAGTTCTGCCCTCAGAGTGTCCTTTGGTCTCAGGTTGCCCTCTGTGCAGCATTGGGCTGGAAACAAGTTCTGCCCTCAGAGCGCCCTTTGGTCTCAGGTTGCCCTCTGTGCAGCATCTGGCTGGAAGCAAGTTCTGCCCTCAGAGCGCTCTTTGGTCTCAGGTTAAAGGTGACAAAGTGTTGCAACCCCCGCCCTCCACCCCCTTGGGAGGTAACTGATCCACCCCTTCTCCATGTGCAGTCTTGAAAACCACGTGCGCACTCTATGCATAGTATAGTGTTACTGTGAAAACCACGTGCGCACTCTATGCATAGTATAGTGTTACTGTGAAAACCACGTGCGCACTCTATGCATAGTTACTGTGAAAACCACGTGCGCACTCTATGCATAGTTACTGTGAAAATCACGTGCGCACGCTATGCATTGTATAGTGTTACTGTGAAAACCATGTGCGCACTCTATGCATAGTATAGTGTTACTGTGAAAACCGCGTGCGCACTCTATGCATAGTATAGTGTTACTATGAAAACCACGTGCGCACTCTATGCATAGTATAGTGTTACTGTGGAAACCACGTGCGCACTCTGTGCATAGTATAGTGTTACTGTGAAAACCACGTGCGCACTCTATGCATAGTATAGTGTTACTGTGAAAACCACGTGCGCACTCTGTGCATAGTATAGTGTTACTGTGAAAACCACGTGCGCACTCTATGAATAGTTACTGTGAAAACCACGCGTGCAATCTATGCATAGTTACTGTGAAAATCACGTGCGCACTCTATGCATAGTATAGTGTTACTGTGAAAACCACGTGCGCACTCTGTGCATAGTATAGTGTTACTGTGAAAACCACGTGCGCACTCTATGCATAGTGTAGTGTTACTTTGAAAACCACGTGCGCACTCTATGCATAGTATAGCGTTACTGTGAAAACCACGTGCGCACTCTATGCATAGTATAGTGTTACTTTGAAAACCACGTGCGCACTCTATGCATAGTATAGTCTTACTTTGAAAACCATGTGCGCACTCTATGCATAGTATAGTGTTACTGTGCTCTGTCATAATCGCCAGTATACTCACGCACCCAATTGTTATGGAGGTTTTGTAGGCGGCGCTGGTTTGAATAAACTTAAACACCAGCATTTCGAACCGGCGTGGCTCGTATACCAAGCGCGTGCCTAGAGAGACTGAAACAACAACTGAGCTCCGGCCGGGGTTAGAACTGGCGTGGCTCATATACCAAGCGCGTACCTAGAGACAGACAACAACTGAGACTCTGGCCGGGGTTAGAACTGGCGTGGCTCGTATACCAAGCGCGTACCTAGAGACAGACAACAACTGAGGCTCTGGCCGGGGTTAGAACTGGCGTGGCTCGTGTACCAAGCGCGTGCCTAGACAGACTGAAACAACAACTGAGGCTCCGGCCGGGATTAGAACTGGCGTGGCTCGTATACCAAGCGCGTACCTAGAGGCAAACAACAACTGAGGCTCCGGCCGGGGTTAGAACTGGCGTGGCTCGTGTACCAAGCGCATACCTAGACAGACTGAAAATGCAACTGAGGCTCGGCCCGGTTTGAACTGGCGTGGCCCGTATACCAAGCGCGTACCTAGAGACAGACAACAACTGAGGCTCTGGCCGGGTTAGAACTGGCGTGGCTCATGTACCAAGCGCGTACCTAGAGACAGACAACAACTGAGGCTCTGGCCGGGTTAGAACTGGCGTAGATACATAAAAAGACATGGGTCATAGGCTAGACCTGATGCATCCTTTTAGGGATGTAGATGATCGTCTTGTTCTATACCTAAATGTTTTTTTTCTGTGGGCTGGTGATTAGGTGCAGGGGATCTAACTGTTTCTCTGTCCAATAGCCTGGGTAATCCCCCCTGGTATATGTACAGAAATTAGTTCAAGTTGCTAGTATGATCAATTTTGTCAAAGAATACAGATGCTTATGTGCATGCAAGTGGGTCGGTGTTGGGGGTTGGCGTGGAAGGTGGAGGGTGGCCGGGGTTGGGGGATTCGTCAAAGTTCTGTACTGAGTATTAAATCTTTTTAAAAAACTACAGGGACGGATCAGTTGCCGCGGGGGTGGGGGGTTGGGGGCGGGGAGGGGAGTTCCAACTTTTTGCTTGTGACCTTCAACCTGATCTGATACAACGCTAGACCTTGGTTCCAGGGGCGGAAAAATCGAAAAGCTGGAGAAAGAGGGATGGGAGAGGGGGGGGGATATCAAACAACAGGGGAGGATCTGGGGAAGGAAACACTTATCCCCCCCACCCCCAGATCCGCCCATGAACGTCGTCTGTAGTTCTAAATACATTATGGAAATTCCCGATTTTTGGAAAAGCAAAATTGACTTTTTCGGTGATGTAATTAAATCTGTGAGAGGTTGAGGTGTTTGTGTGTGTGTGTGTGTGTGTGTGTGTGTGTGTGTGTGTGTGTGTGTGTGTGTGTGCGCGCACGCATGCGCGTGCGTGGGTGCGTTCGTGCGTGCGTGCGTGTGTGTGTGTGTGCGTGTGTGTGTGATGGTGAGTGTGTGTGTGTGTGTGTGTGTGTGTGTGTGCTATTGTTTATATTGCATGATGGTCCTTGGGTTGCTGGTGGCTACTGGATTCAATTAGAGACTCATAAAACCTATCCTAGTGATATTTTCCCTGTTTAAACGGATCCTGCCGCCTTAACTGTAAACGTGCGCCCTGAGGTATGTGTAAAACATGCGGTAGTGGCACAACTTGCTTTGGTGTGTTTCTACTCTGTTGGAATTATAGCACTAGTCATTACTGAAATGACAAACACATTTGGACTCTGTTTCTAACACATTTACACACTATTTCTAACACATTTACACACTGTTTCTAACACATTTAGGCTACACACTGTTTCTAACACATTTAGGCTACACACTGTTTTTAACACATTTACACACTGTTTCTAACACATTTACACACTGTTTCTAACACATTTACACACTGTTTCTAACACATTTAGTCTAAATACTGTTTCTAACACAGTTACCCAATGTTTCTAACATATTTACACACTGTTTCTAACACATTTAGGCTACACACTGTTTCTAACATATTTACAAATCAGGCCTCAACAGGCCAGGTTTTCAAATGTGTTAGAAACAATATGCGAAACAATTGTTCAAGACATTGTGCCTGGTTTTCACTGTTCATGGGTATACTCGCATCAATCGTCAATCTCCAACGCCGTGTACCACAGTGGGTCATACTCACAGATGAGTGTTTTTGAAAACCATTGTCATACTCTAGGATGAGTGTTTGTGAAAACCATTGTCATACTCTCGGATGATTGTTTTTGAAAACCATTGGCGTACTCTCAGATGAGTGTTTGTGAAAACCCTTGTCATACTCACAGATGAGTGTTTCTGAAAACCCTTGTCAAACTCTCAGATAGTGTTTCTGAAAACCCTTGCTACCGATCGACTGTTTTGCTGATACCGATCCGTAGGGAATCGAAAAAACGATGAATTGAAATAAATGCACTTCAAATACGACGTCATTGTTTGCGTTTGTCCGTGATACAACAACCATTAAAAAAAGGAAAAGGGGGGAAAGAACTCTTCTCCTCTACATAAAACCTAGTCATGTACTCTCTGCTTCAGTGGAATTGTCGTGGTTTTCACACCAACTTTGAAGAATTACGCCTTCTAGTCAGGTCCTATAAACCCCTTAGGAATATCTCTTCAGGAGACTTACCTGAAGACTTCTGACCCTGTCTCCTTTAATGGTTTTAATGCTATCCATAAAGGCTCTGATTCGGAGAGACGCTTGGGTGGAGTGGCTCTTCTCATTAGCAACCAGTTTTTATGTAGCCCCGTCAGTGTTGACACCTGTCTTCAGGCTGTCGCAGCTCGGGTTACCTTAAAGAAGACTATAACCATATGCAGTATTTACCTGCCACCATCCCTGCGGGTCTGTAGTCATGATATTTTTAACTTGGTAGATCAGCTGCCCCCTCCCTTTATTTTCATGAGAGATTTTAACGGTCACGCTCACCTGTGGGGTAGTGACCACTATGACGGTGGGTGTCTCTCAATGGATTCAAGTTCTTGCCCTCCAAGACAGTCTGTGTGCATTTTACTAACCAGAAGATTTTTTTCCAGAATCTAGCCTGAGCATTGCCGGAATGCCAATTAAGGTGGCCGAGGAGGCAAAGTTTCTGGGGGTTATCTCTGACATAAGACTACCTTCCGCAACCATATTAATTACCTCAGAACCTCTTGTCAGAAGGCTCTCGGCGTTCTTCGTGTCGTCGGTCGTACTGACTGGGGTGCGGACCGCACTGTCTTACTTCGACTGTGCCGGGCCCTTGTTTGGTCCAAACTGGATTACGGCTCTGTGGTGTATGACTCAGCTTCCAAGTCTGTGCTACAGCGTCTGAACACAATTCACTATCAGGGTCTGCGGATATGTTTTGGGGCCTTCAGGACGTCTCCAGTTCCTAGTCTGTATGCCGAGGCAGGGAAGCCTTCTCTCAAGCTCCACCGCATCCGCCTCATGGTCAGCTACGTTCTGAAACTGAATGCCCATCCAGACAATCCTGTCTACGATTGTATTTTTAAACCATCGTTTGCAGAGATTTACGATACCCATCCGGGAGCTGTCCGTCCACTTTCTTTCCGTGTCCGAACTCATCTGCAGGCGGCCGGATTGGACCTGGACAGAGTTTCGGAATCCCTGCAACACATCACTCCGCCCATAAGTTTCTGACATCTTGCTGGACTTGACTGCCCACAAAAAAGACTCTACTCCACCAGTCATATACCAACAGAGCCTCAACGAACTCCTTTCAATTTTTCCTCTTTATTGTCGTATCTATACGGATGGGTCAAAGTCTGAGGATGGGAGAGTGGCTGCGGCCGCAGTGTTCTCTCGCCATCCTAGACGCCCATTTAAGCACCGCCTCCCAGACCACTCATCTGTATTTAGTGCAGAACTGCAGGTGGTTCTCCTGGCACTTAAGCATGCTTATCGATCTAGAGAAAGGAACTTCCTGTTTCTGTCTTACTCTCTTTCTGCCCTGCAGGCCCTTCAGGGCACGTACTCAAACCAAGGGGAATCACAGCGCTGGACAGACAACAGTTAGATCCCCTGCCCCCGCCTATCAGGGGAAATGACCACCCACTGCTGGTGCAGATCAGAGAGCTCTACACAGACTTGATGAAAGAATACTATGACATTTTTATTTGGGTCCCAGGGCATGTGGGCATCGAAGGCAACAGGATCGCAGATTCTGCTGCCAACGATACCTGCAACGACCCTGTCCCTGACACACAGACTGTTTATAGTGATTTTAGACATGTGGTTAGTGCGTACATAGCCCGTGAGTGGCAGTCCGAGTTGGACAAAGAGGAAGCTAACAAGCTGCATGAAACCCTTCCTAAGTTGTCCGACGGTCTACCTTACCGCTGCGGCAGCCGCCGTGAGGAGACTGCCCTTGCTCGGCTCCATATCAGGCACACGTATGTTACGCACTCTTATTTACTAAAACAGGAGGAGCGTCCATGGTTTTATGCCTGCGACGAGCAGTACTCTGTTCAACACTTTTTGTTGTCTTGTGTATAAACATTTCACAGCAGACGACATGAACGTTTTGTTCTGGGATGTGCCTCCGGACAAGATCTTCAGTTTTCTGAGAGAGTGCCATATTTTTTATAAGATTTAAGCGTTTATAGATTATGATGTTTTTATCATTTTGACCTTTTTGAGAGTCTGTCGACGTTTTCTTTAATGACATCTGCGACATTTTAGCCCGACGTATTTTTAAGCTATATTTACATCAAGTCTTAAGACCTTTCTTTTAGTCTGGCTGACCAGATTTTTACCCATCCCGCCGTGAGATGGCCTTGGTTGCCTGCTCGGCGTTAAACCCAAATAATTAACTAACTAACTACTGTCACGCCATAGTTCATCCAGTCCGGCACCGCTGTGGTGTGTACTGTATATGGCGTCCTGCAGGCGCTGTGGCGCTCTACTGCCGCTGTTGTCCGCTACCACTCGCAGTCCGCCGCATAGTGGGCCACCCCCGCTGTCCATCTGGAATTTGGCCCCCGCTGCACGGAGCACTGCTCTGTCCCCACGTTTCAGCGCCAGAGCGTCATTGTCTTCGTCAGACATTAGTAGTAGAGCCTGCCTGGAGATGAACCTTTCCCTGATCAGCGCACTCTGCACCTCTTCGTCAGACATTAGTAGTAGTGCCTGCCTGGATGGAGATGAACTTTTCCCTGATCAGCGCACTCTGCACCTCATCGTCAGACATTAGTAGTAGTGCCTGCCTGGATGGAGATGAACCTTTCCCTGATAAGCGCACTCTGCACCTCTTCGTCAAACATTAGTAGTAGTGCCTGCCTGGATGGAGATGAACCTTTCCCTGATCATCGCACTCTGCACCTCTTCGTCAGACATTGAGTAGTTGTGCCTGCCTGGATGGAGATGAACCTTTCCCTGATAAGCGCACTCTGCACCTCTTCGTCAGACATTAGTAGTAGTGCCTGCCTGGATGGAGATGAACTTTTCCTGATCAGCGCACTCTGCACCTCTTCGTCAAACATTAGTAGTAGTGCCTGCCTGGAGATGAACTTTTCCCTGATCAGCGCACTCTGCACCTCTTCGTCAGACATTAGTAGTAGTGCATGCCTGGAGATGAACTTTTCCCTGATCAGCGCACTCTGCACCTCTTCGTCAGACATTGAGTAGTTGTGCCTGCCTGGATGGAGATGAACCTTTCCCTGATAAGCGCACTCTGCACCTCTTCGTCAAACATTAGTAGTAGTGCCTGCCTGGATGGAGATGAACTTTTCCCTGATCAGCGCACTCTGCACCTCTTCGTCAGACATTAGTAGTTGTGCCTGCCTGGAGATGAACTTTTCCCTGATAAGCGCACTCTGCACCTCTTCGTCAGACATTAGTAGTAGTGCCTGCCTGGATGGAGATGAACCTTTCCTTGATAAGCGCACTCTGCACCTCTTCGTCAGACATTAGTAGTAGTGCCTGCCTGGATGGAGATGAACCTTTCCTTGATAAGCGCACTCTGCACCTCTTCGTCAGACATTAGTAGTAGTGCCTGCCTGGATGGAGATGAACTTTTCCCTGATAAGCGCACTCTGCACCTCTTCGTCAGACATTAGTAGTTGTGCCTGCCTGGAGATGAACCTTTCCCTGATAAGCGCACTCTGCACCTCTTCGTCAGACATTAGTAGTAGTGCCTGCCTGGATGGAGATGAACGTTTCCCTGATCAGCGCACTCTGCACCTCTTTGTCGAGGCCCCAGTCACTGAAAATATGTCCATCTCACTAATTTCCAGTTAGGCCTTCTTTCTCCCAGATTTAGGAGCCATTTCAAATTCCAGCTGTCGCTTGCGGCTGCCCTATGACGTGTACTTCTCGGTACCGTTTCTTAGTCACCCCTGTACCGCCCACGCATCTACCTCCCCTACTCTCACCCCTCCCACCCAATCTTTCATCCTCGACTATGCCTTGGCATTGCTTCCAGACTTTCCCACCCTCTATCTTTACTCTCAATCTCCATCGCTCATCAGTCGGAAGATTCCACCCCCACCCCCCACCCCCGCCTCTCCAGCTACACACAGCACCACGGACACTGCCCCCTCCCCCCCCCAATCCACGCACTTAGTTATCTCTCCCTCCGTTTAAAATATGTTTATCACTGATCCCTCGCCTAAACACCACTTTAAACCTGAAATGTCAAAAAGTTGCTCAAAAATGGCGGATGGAAATGTGACATGCTTTGAGATTCATTTCTCTTTTCATATACCAAATTTGACAGAATTTCAATGCAGAGTCTAAACCCGATGTTTTCGCTTGTTTGAGTGTTTGAGAACTGAAGTGAGCGTGATTTATTTTCTTCAAAAATTAGAGAATAATAGCCGTCCAAAGTAACGCGTGTTGCCGCAACACACCTCAACCAACTTTTCGCCGAGTGTTTAAAACGATAACCGTCGACAGCTTCCGGTTTTCGCGGTAACGTTGGACTCCATCATTTTCGCATTTTACGATAGAAAACCTACAGCCCACAAACTATGTTGAATGTGAATAGCTTCCGGTCGTCAGCGGAAGGCTAGTCGTGCACTCTGTCAGTTTGAAAGAGGTTGGGAGAGACAGCGCGAAGATGGAATGAATGTGGCTGTCTTCGTACTTCCAAATGTTACTTTGGACAAATTTACACTTTCGCATCTTTACCACCTAAAAAAACATGCACGTGCATGATTGCAATTTTGTTTACATAAAATGATGACTTAAATCTTTATTTAAAAACAAAACATAGAACAAATACATTTAGAGGACTCTGATATTGTGTGGTCAATGTCACACGTTTGGTACACAGCTTTAGAGAGTGACCCATATAGCAGAACAAGTCAGTGTTTGGTAATGTCTACATCCACACAGCCAACAACCTCCAGTTTTATCTCTGTCCTGACAGTGTTTGGTAATGTCTACATCCACACAGCCAACAACCTCCAGTTTGTCTCTGTCCTGACAGTGTTTGGTAATGTCTACATCCACACAGCCAACAACCTCCAGTTTGTCTCTGTCCTGACAGTGTTTGGTAATGTCTACATCCACACAGCCAACAACCTCCAGTTTGTCTCTGTCCTGACAGTGTTTGGTAATGTCTACATCCACACAGCCAACAACCTCCAGTTTGTCTCTGTCCTGACAGTGTTTGGTAATGTCTCCATCCACACAGCCAACAACCTCCAGTTTGTCTCTGTCCTGACAGTGTTTGGTAATGTCTACATCCACACAGCCAACAACCTCCAGTTTGTCTCTGTCCTGACAGTGTTTGGTAATGTCTACATCCACACAGCCAACAACAACCAGTTTGTCTCTGTCCTGACAGTGTTTGGTAATGTCTCCATCCACACATCCAACAACCTCCAGTTTGTCTCTGTCCTGACAGTGTTTGGTAATATCTACATCCACACAGCCAACAACCTCCAGTTTGTCTCTGTCCTGACAGTGTTTGGTAATGTCTACATTCACACAGCCAACAACCTCCAGTTTGTCTCTGTCCTGACAGTGTTTGGTAATATCTACATCCACACAGCCAACAACCTCCAGTTTGTCTCTGTCCTGACAGTGTTTGGTAATGTCTACATTCACACAGCCAACAACCTCCAGTTTGTCTCTGTCCTGACAGTGTTTGGTAATGTTTCCATCCACACAGCCAACAACCTCCAGTTTGTCTCTGTCCTGACAGTGTTTGGTAATGTCTACATCCACACAGCCAACAACCTCCAGTTTGTCTCTGTCCTGACAGTGTTTGGTAATGTCTCCATCCACACAGCCAACAACCTACAGGTTGTCTCTGTCCTGACAGTGTTTGGTAATGTCTACATCCACACAGTTAACAACCTCCAGTTTGTCTCTGTCCTGACAGTGTTTGGTAATGTCTCCATCCACACAGCCAACAACCTCCAGTTTGTCTCTGTCCTGACAGTGTTTGGTAATGTCTGCATCCACACAGCCAACAACCTCCAGTTTGTCTCTGTCATGACAGTGTTTGGTAATGTCTACATCCACACAGCGAACAACCTCCAGTTTGTCTCTGTCCTGACAGTGTTTGGTAATGTCTACATCCACACAGCCAACAACCTCCAGTTTGTCTCTGTCCTGACAGGGTTTGGTAATGTCTACATTCACACAGCCAACAACCTCCAGTTTGTCTCTGTCCTGACAGTGTTTGGTAATGTCTCCATCCACACAGCCAACAACCTCCAGTTTGTCTCTGTCCTGACAGTGTTTGGTAATGTCTACATCCACACAGCCAACAACCTCCAGTTTGTCTCTGTCCTGACAGGCACCGGACCACAATGTCCCGTCCGCCACAAGAACCAGCTCACCGTCAGCCGTCGCCAGATGGGTGTCACGGCAGTGTTCCTTCACAGTCTCAGGGCTCAGCACGAGGCCCTAGTCAATATACACGGCCCGGGAGGTCGTCACAAAGAACACTCGGTCACTCTGCCGGACAGCAGGCACAAGGTACCAGTACCGGACAACAAGCACAAGGAACCAATACCGGACAACAAACACAAGGTATCAGTACCGGACAACAAGTACAAGGTATCAGTACCGGACAACAAACACAAGGTATCAGTACCGGACAACAAACACAAGGTATCAGTACCGGACAACAAACACAAGGTATCGGTACCGGACAACAAGTACAAGGTATCAGTACCGGACAACAAGTACAAGGTACCAGTACCGGACAACAAACACAAGGTATCAGCACCGGACAACAAACACAAGGTACCAGTACCGTACAACAAACACAAGGTATCAGTACCGGACAACAAACACAAGGTATCGGTACCGGACAACAAGTACAAGGTATCAGTACCGGACAACAAGTACAAGGTACCAGTACCGGACAACAAACACAAGGTATCAGTACCGGACAACAAACACAAGGTACCAGTACCGGACAACAAGCACAAGGTACCAGTACCGGACAAAAAACACAAGGTACCAGTACCGGACAACAAACACAAGGTACCAGTACCGGACAACAAGCACAAGGTACCAGTACCGGGCAACAAGCACAAGGTATCGGTACCGGACAACAAGCACAAGGTACCAGTAGCGGACAACAAGCACAAGGTACCAGTACCGGACAGCAAGCACAAGGTATCAGTACCGGACAACAAACACAAGGTACCAGTACCGGGCAACAAGCACAAGGTACCAGTAGCGGACAACAAACACAAGGTACCAGTACCGGGCAACAACAAGCAAAAGGTACCAGTATCGGACAACAAACACAAGGTTGCAGTACCGGACAACAACAAGCACAAATTACCAGTGCCGGACAACAAGCACTATGTACCAGTACAGGGCAACAAGCACAAGGTGCCAGTACCGGACAACAAGCACAAGGTGCCAGTACCGGACAACAAGCACTAGTAGAGGCGGCCGAAACTTCCTGGCGTCAGTCTGCACGTGAATGGTATCCCGACCTCCACAGCAAAACCTACTTCCTGCCCCCGCATCACTTCAACAGAGTGCCATGCGACGTGCTGACTGTGGCCGGTCAGTCGGTTCTAGTTCCACAGGCGGCATCAGATCAGCCCGGCCAGGCGCCCACTTACTTCCCTCCCACCGGTCCTCCCCCTCATCCGTCTGACCCACCTCTAGCAGCAGGAATCTGGCCTAACTACCAGGCAGTCCCACCTGGCCCGCTACCTGTTGTTCAAAACAGCGACATTAGAGATGACTGCGCCATGCAGACGATTCTCACCTGCATCCGACATCTGGCAGAGAGAGAGCAAGAGGTGATGCTGGTGTTGTCCCAGCTAGAGTTCAGGAAATACCTTGACAATCAAGTCGATCCGATCACCGCCGCAGCCATTTGCCTGCTGCCACGCCCCGCCACACTTGGGAGGAAATATGCAGACGGGGACTTTGACGTGCTGATGATCAATTCCCGGTACGGCCTGATAGTGGGCGAAATAAAATCAGTGGGAGCTGACCTCAGGAAGACACCGGACCTAGACAAGGCAGTGGCGAGCGCAGTAGAGAAAGCTATCAAACAGCTGAACAAGGAGGAGGCTTTGCTGAGACACCTGGTTTCGGACCTGGCGCGTATCAAAATCACGAAGACTCTGATGTTGCCCAATGTCACGTGCACACAGCTCGTACACGCTCTGAGTACCAACCCTCGGGTTGAACAGGTAAATCTCTCTCTCTCTCTCTCTCTCTCTCTCATCTCTCTCTCTCTCTCTCTCTCTCTCTCTCTCTCTCTCTCTCTCTCGCTCTCTCTCTCTCTCTCTTTCTATCTCTCTCTCTCTCTCTCTCTCTCTCTCTCTCTCTCTCTCTCTCTCTCTCTCTCAGTCTCTCTCTCTCTCTCTCTCTCTCTCTCTCTCTCTCCCCCCTCCCCTCCTCTCTCTCTCTCTCTCTCTCTCTCTCTCTCTCTCTCTCTCTCTCTCTCTCTCTCTCTCTCTCTCTCTCTCTCTCTCTCTCTCTCTCTCTCTCTCTCTCTCTCTCTCTCTCTCTCTCTCCCCCCTCCCTCCTCTCTCTCTCTCTCTCTCTCTCTCTCTCTCTCTCTCTCTCTCTCTCTCTCTCTCTCTCTCTCTCTCTCATCCACAATCATAGATCATATTTACACAACCAAGCCTAAGTCTGTTTATATTGTGTCTGTCGGTAACCTTAGTATCAGCGACCATTTTCCCATCCGCTGTACATGGTCTACTAAACTCCCTAAAGCAAAGAAAGAATGCCATACGTATATCACCTATCGCTCCTTTAAAAGTTTTAATGAAAGCGAGTTTCTGTTTGATCTTAACAGCGCACCTTTTGATGAAGTATTTAGTAAATCTGACCCTGACAGCTCTCTGTCTGTCTTTCAATGGCTCATACTCCTCAAGCAGATTAGTAACACGGGGAGTTCCCCAGGGTTCAGTCCTAGGGCCTCTTCTGTTTTGCCTCTTCATAAATGACCTGCCGCTACATTTGACTAGCGACAAAATTTCATCTGATTTGTTCGCTGATGACGCCACAATTCACACCCCGGACAAGAGTATTGATTCTTTAAATGGCCGGTAGAGTTAGAGCGAAATTTCCACTTGGTGCGCAAATAATGAAATGATTTTAAATCCTTCCAAAACGAAATGCATGACGATAGCAACCCGTCAGAAGCACCAGCTCAAGCCACTTACACTCAGCCTGACTATCCATAACGACATCGTTACTCAGGTCACGGAACACCGATTACTTGGTGTAATTTTTGATGACCAAATGAAGTGGCAATCGCACATAAATGCTGTATGTAAAACGGTTGCCAGAAATGTTTTTATGCTTTCAAAGTTGAAGTATTTTATCGATGTTGATGCCCGCAAGTTATTTTACAATGCACATGTCAAATCCCACTTCGATTATGCGTCCACGATATGGGATGGCAGTGGTGACATACACTTGAAGAGGCTTAACTCCATGCATCGGAGAGGAGCGAAACATATCCTGCCTGATTCAGCCCTGACAACTGACAAAAGACTTGAAAAACTGAAAATGCTACCTCTCAGCAAGCATCACCTCTTAAACAAGGGTGTGTTTATGTATAAAATCTGGAATGAGATTCACCCAAAATATCTTTGTAAGCTCTTTACCAAGGCAAGTTCAGGTTATTCTGCTTCAAGACAAAACTTTTTTACACCTCGCCCCAGGATAGATCTATTTAAAACCAGTGTATCTTTCTCAGGCGCATCTTTCTGGAACAAACTGCCTACATGTATAACACACGCTAGCTCCCTCTCCTCTTTCAATGAATGCCTCCTCAAGTACTTGTCTGCTGATACATAATCTACCACAAGTATCCGTATCAAACATGTGCTTATCGTATAATCAGTGCACGCTGCCGTATGGTTTGTCCATACTAATAATAATCGCCTAATTACATAATTCAAGTTTCTATTATAATCCAAATAATTTTTGCTGTCTGAAGTGAATTTTCACTATGATCCAAATGATTTGCTTCATATATAGGTTAAGTTATCATTAGCGCGTATGTGTGTGTGTGCGCGCGAGCGTGTATGTGTGTGAGCGCGTTGCGTGTACTTTCTGTTTTCGTTTGTTTTTGTCTGACCGAATGAATGAATGAATTTTGTTTAATGTCTCTTCATGTATAATGTCTCCTAATTTTCCTTTGTGTAATTTGGTACTATTAGTATTACAATTATTATCCTGTGTTTGTAGAGTAGTAACGGCAAGTATGAAAAATGGCACACGTGCTAATTACTTCATCCGTTGAGAAATAAAATTTCATCTCTCTCTCTCTCTCTCTCTCTCTCTCTCTCTCTCTCTCTCTCTCTCTCTCTCTCTCTCTCTCTCTCTCTCTCTCTCTCTTTAATTCATTTCATTTCATTTCATCTCTCTCTCTCTCTCTCTCTCTCTCTTTAATTCATTTCATTTCATTTCATCTCTCTCTCTCTCTCTCTCTCTCTCTCTCTCTCTCTCTCTCTCTCTCTCTCTCTCTCTCTCTCTCTCTCTCTCTCTCTCTCTCTCTCTCTCCAAATACCGAATGTGACATGTTTTTCCGATGATTCAACTCTTCACGCTGGCGGGAAAACTGTACCTGAAATATCAACTAATCTTCAGCTTAGTCTTCAGAAGGTCTCGCTGTGGTGCAAAAAAAAAATCAAATGCTTGTAAATCCATCCAAAACAAAAAGCATGCTAATCACCACACGCCAAAAGCATCAGCTCCGCCCCATTGATGTAGCCTCTCTTTTGATTCAGTTCCCATTGAGCAAGTCAAGGAATATCGCCTCCTCGGGGTAATTGTTGATGACCAACTGTGCTGGTTGCCCCATCTAACACAACTAGGGAAAACATTAGCAAAGAAACAAACTATTTTTACTGTCAAGATTAAAATCTGTCATTGATACTAAGACACGTAAGCTATTTTTCAACTCCTACAAAAACATCACATTGAATAAGCATCTGCTATTTGGGACGGCTGTAGTAAGGCCGCTAACCTTAAGCGGAGTAATTCTCTATACAATCGCGCAGTTAAACTGATTCTTCCAATCCCCTCTCTAACTTTGGAGGAAAAGCTTCAGGCAACAGGGCTCCTTCCTTTACATCAACATCTTACGTTAAATAAGTGCGTACTTAGGCATAAAGCACTGAACGGAAAACCCTCTACCTGGCTAAGCTTTTCACTGAGAGCGAAAGGGTTTACAGCACTTTGAGGAACAGCCTCGTCATTGAACGGCCCCGATTTGACTTGTTTCAATCCAGCCTTTCGTACGCGGGTGCCTATTTATGGAACTCACTTCCATCACATATACAGCAAACGAGACATCTTCCATTGTTTAGGACGAAAGCTTTTAAATACATCTCTGAGCAAACTTGAAAGAAACGTAGATAATATGTCCAAAAGAGCCATGTCAATGATTTCCCGTGGTCCTTCGCTTTGCACTGTTAGTTTTTACATAATTTCTCTCTTTATCGTAGTGTTTTGCTTGCTCACTAAATTCCTACAAATTAGTAGCTGTATCATAAACGTGCAGTCGTATTCTATAAACACACTTTACATAGCACCCCCCCCCCCCTCCAAGACCGTGTCATTTTGCTGTGCGTGTGTGTAATCTTCAGCGACTTTGGAACTTGTATCGGAATGTAACACAAGTGACCTGTGGGTGTAGCCGCTTGTTTTGTGCTGTTAACATATTGTTTTAATGTGTGTGTGTGTGTGTGTGTGTGTGTGTGTGTGTGTGTGTGTGTGTGTGTGTGTGTGTGTGTGTGTGTGTGTGTGTGTGTGTGTGTGTGTGTGTGTGTGTGTTTCGTGTTAGGAATGCGCCTACATGGTGCGAGCAAATGTTTATTTAAAGAGTGAGTGCGTTCTAATTTTTCTCCTTTTTAATATTTTTGTGTGTGCTGTAAAGCGCTCCGAGCTTGCTGTCCGTGGGGAAGGGCGCTATATAAAAACTATGTATTATTATTATTATTATTATTAATGTTGCTTTTAATGTTGTAGTTTAAGAAGAAAAAGGGGCAGGTGCGCCTATTGTTTCCATCCTTGAGAAATAAAGTATCATTCATTCATTCATTCACTCACTCATTCACTCACTCACTCACTCACTCACTCACTCACTCTCTCAGTAAGTCAAGGAATATCGCCTCCTCGGGGTAATTGTTGATGACCAACTGTGCTGGTTGCCCAATCTAACACAATTAGGGAAAACATTATCAAAGAAGCTATTTTTACTGTCAAGATTAAAATCTATCATTGATGCTAAGACACGTAAGCTATTTTTCAACTTGTACATAGACTACGCATCTACTATTTGGGACGGCTGTAGTGAGGCTAACCTTAAGAGGATTAACTCTTTATACAAGCGCACAGTTAAACTGATCCTCCCTCTCTAACTTTAGAGGAAAAGCTTAGGCAACAGGGCTCCTTCCTTTACATCAACACTTTACGTTAAATAAGCGCGTACTTATGCACGTCAGTCATAATCTGAATGTTGTTGTGCACGTCAGTCATAATCTGAATGTTGTTCTGCAGGTCAGTCATACTCTGAATGTTGTTGTGCTTTAACAAACTTCTGTCTCATCAGCAGTTTGACAGACTGAGTGACAGAGTGACAACGTGTCTGAACCCGTCTGTCAAGCCCCACAAGCCGCCCACAGCACGTATGTGTTTGTGTGTGGAGACAGATGGCATTTGATTTGCGTCATGATAAAAATGACGTACGGGCGCAGAAACTGGACATTTAATGACGTTATGTGTTCATGACGCAGAAAAACTGAAAGGCAAAACTGTTGTGTCGTCTGAATACCGGCCATAGTGTAAAATGTCTGTGTTCACAGCTGATCATAAAGAGGGTAAGAAAACTTGACCACAACTTTGTTTCGCTTGTCCTTGGTAATCCCTATCTAAATAGCAGCCAGAGAAAAAGTTCCTGTACTAATTTAGTGTAATTTGTGTTTTTACGGGCTGCAAAAGACCATTACAAACATTTTGTTGGGCTAGCTAGTCTTGACAGTTTGTTCCTAAGATTATGTGTGTGTATGTGTGTGTGTGTGTGTGTGTGTGTGTGTGTGTGTGTGTGTGTGTGTGTGTGTGTGTGTACCAGGCCCTTTGTGACTGTCTCGGAGCGCCGGATACCAATATCGCCGTGACCCGCTGCTTGTGTCGAGATCACATGGGAGCGTCATCCAGCGGGTGGTGGCAGAGGGCCGTCACTGACAAAGGTCCCGACACCAGCATGACACCAGACCTTTACGAGGTGCTTGTGGCCAGGTGGGTGTTGGTCAGATGGTCAAGTTCATTGCTTGGTTGAACATTGTAACTGTTTTACCTAGATGACACTGTCCCTCCTATTACATTCTGTTTGTAAACCTGTCTTCGGCAAAATAGGGCCGACAAATACCTGCGTTGTTGTTGTTGCTGCGGATGCTGTTAATGTTGGTGGTTGCAGGGGCGGATCAGGTACAGTTGGGACGAAATCTATCTTTTTCTTATGTATCCAAAACCTCACACAGGTGGCGTTTAGAGGGCACACTGGCCGAACAAATATAAATACGGGGCCGGGGGATTAAGGCGGCATACATATTGTCACTTCAACACTTCCACACTCAATTTATAAGGAAGAGTAGGGTGACCTTGGGCTACATATTTCCATGTATCTCTTCTTTTTATAAGGGCGGAGCGCGGGGAGTCGGGGGGAGGGGGTCTGGGTCTTGCCCCTGAGTTGTGCTGGTGATGACGTATATGGCGGTACTTTACTGTGCTGTCTGTTTCAGGTTCTGTGGCCCGGCCAGCACCATAGAAATCCCCACCATCACCGCCCCACGTCGCGCCGTCCAACTGCGAACCATGTCGGAGGCCGTGGCGCTGACAGGACTAACAATGGCCATGCTGACTCTCTACCCAGACCAAGTGGACCTTGTCAACAGGTCCGGGCTGCCGCGGGTGTTTCTCTGGGGGCCGCCGGGTAGGTGTGATGAGACAAATACTATACACTATCACACGATTAATTCAGGCGGATAATTAATTCGCTGTTGTTGTTCCATGTTGGGTGGTGGTGTTCTAAGCGTCCATTGTTGTGGTTGCAGGTGACCAAGAAGAAAGATGCCAAATGTTATTCAAGTTCTTGTCACTGCCGTTCATCACCTCTGTTGTTGTTGTGGCTATATTTGGCTCACGTGCGATAGCGAAGTGAATCTATGTCATGGGCCATCCCGAGCCTCCGTCTGTCACTGCCGTTCATCACCTCTGTTGTTGTTGTGGCTATATTTGGCTCACGTGCGATAGCGAAGTGAATCTATGTCGTGGGCCATCCTCCGTCTGTCCTGTGTCCGGCGTACGTGCTAAACTTTAACGTGGGTTTTTTCTCGGAGAATATTCAAGCCTCAGACTTCATACTTGGCCCAAGGACACGTTGTGGCAAGACCTTTCTACACATACCAATTTCAGTGACCTCACTGAAAGGTCAAGGTCACAGGAGGTCTGTCCGGCGTCCGTGCTAAACTTTAACGTGGGTGTTTTCTCGGAGAATATTCAAACCTCAGACTTCATACTTGGCCCAAGGACACGTTGTGGCAAGACCTTTCTACACATACCAATTTCAGTGACCTCTCTAAAAGGTCAAGGTCACAGGAGGTCTGTCCGGCGTACGTGCTAAACTTTAACGTGGGTGTTTCTCGGAGATTTTCTAAGCCACAGATTTCATACTGGCCCAAGGACACTTTGTGGAAAGACTTTTCTAAACATAACAATTTCAGTGACCTCTCTAAAAGGTCAAGGTCACAGGAGGTCCATAAAGGGGGCAAACACAACAATATTTGGACACAATTTGTTTCCCCTCAAATACTATTTTCAGCTTCAAACCCAAACTTGGTACAGAGATACCTGAGATAGCTATTTGTAGGCAATCTGATTTGGATGACCCCTCGGAAAGTTCAAAGGTCACAAGAGGTCAGCAAATATGTGAAAATGCCAGTTTTGGGTAAATTGTAGTATATTTATTTATTAAATTTTTGAAAATGTTCGGTCAGATTAGGCACAAAGGTAAATGTAAACCTTTCCATGTGTACTTATTTAGTGGTCCCCTCGTAAAGGCCAATGGTCATGGTGGGTGGTTGGGTCCAGAAATACGTAAAACAAATAGCCATATTATGACTAAAATGTTCCCCTAAAATATTTTACACTTCAAACCCAAACTCAGTTAGGTTATACCTGATGGTGAGGCCCTTCCTTTTGGATCACCCGTCGGAAAGGCCACAGGTAACATTGTAGTTTTGGGCTCATGTGCGATTGCAAAAATGAGTCTATGTAATGGGCCGTCCGTCGACTGTCCGTCGTCGTTGTTAAACTTTAACGTTGGCATTATCTCGGTGACTATTCAAGCCTCAGACTTCAAACTTGGCCGAAGGATACTTTGTGGTAAAACCTTTCTAAACATACCAATATGAGATGCCTGATGGTAAGGCCTTTCTATGCATACAAAGTTGGATGACCACCCTCAAAGTTCAAGGGTCACAGGAGGTCGGCAAATATGTGAATAATGCCAATTTATGATATAATGGTAGTTTTTTTAAATCAAAGTTTTTGCCAATTTTTCAGTCAGATTTGGCACAAAGGTAGCTGATGATACGATCTTTCTATGCATACTGATTTATTGGTCCGCTCGCAAAAGTCAAGGGTCATGGGGCTTCAGAAATAGGTACAAATAGCCATGTTTTGACAAAACCGTGTTTTTTTTTTTTTTTCCAAATACTATTTTGAACGTCAAGCCAAAACTTGGTATACAGGTACCTGATGATAAGGCCTTCTTCTGCATATTAATTCGAATGACCCCTTGGAAAGTTAAAGGGTCACAGGAGGTCAGCAAGTGTGTGAAAATGTCAGTTTCGGATAGAATTGTAGTTTTTATTACAGTTTTTTGCAAACTTTTCAATCAGACTTGGCATAAAGGTAGCTGATGATAACATCTGTCCATGCATACTAATTTAGTCGTCGCGTAGGGTAGATAAATGTTTGAAAAATGCATACATTTGAGAAAACTCGGATTTCACTGGTACAAAAGCCAACCGTTTACTTATGTTTAGACATGAACACACAAAGGTCAAACTTATTCTTTGGATTGGTCATACCTGAGCATTAAGGGCTTTGCCTTTTTTTATGAATACTTTTGCAATTTTTTTTCAATCAAACTTGGCATACAGGTAGCAGATATCATCTTTTTATGCATACTACTTTAACTGACTCCTCACAAAGGTCAAGGGTCACGGAAGGTTGGCACATTTGTGGAAAATGCATACATTTTGAGGAAACTCGGATATCGCTAGTACAAAAGCCAACCATTTACTTATGTTTAGACACTTGAACACTTGTTGGAAAGGTCAAGATCACACTTATCATGTGGATTGGTCACCCACTTGAGCCATGAGGGCTTTGCCTTTCATGTTAGTCTTGTTGTGAGCGTCCAGTGTTGTAGTTTGGAACTGGCCAAGAGGTAAGCTGAAGAATCTGATTGTCACTGACGTTCATGACGTCATCTGACCTTCCAAAGTTTGGACACGTCCTTTACTGACTAAACGCCGCTTGTGGGAGATGGATATATCTGATAGTTCAAGGATAGTACTCATTAGTTTAAAGCCTGGAAACAATCTGATCAGGCACAACCCTTTAACTGTCATGGTTGACCCGTATCTAACTGTAAAGTGTCAAGGGTAGTACTGATTAGTTTGGAGCCAGGGAAGAAATCTAAACAGGCACTACCCTTAAACTATCGTGGTTGAACCGTCTCTGGCTGTAAAGTGCCAAGGGTAGTAGTACTGATTAGTTTGGAGCCTGGGAAGAAAGCTAAACAGGCACGACCCTTGAACTATCACGGTTGCCGTCTCTGGCTGTAACGTGTCACGGCTAAACGCTGTGAAAGCAATGACACACGAGTGACTGCCTCTGTTCCTCCATTGTCCACACAGGCACGGGGAAAACGGTCCTTCTCGTCATAAAGGGCATGCAGTGGGGGCGTCAAGGGAAGGACGTTCATCTGCTGAGTACACACAGACACAGCCGTGCCGCCATCTTGCTCATCGAACGTCAACTGCTGCACACGCCTGGAATCGGGTTCACAGCAACGCCACCAGCCGGGACACTGGTCCACACAGCAACGCCACCAGCCGGCACACTGGTCCACACAGCAACGCCACCATCCGGCACACAGGACCGCCGCCATGTTTCCCAGAGAATCCTCGCTGCATTCAGACGAAGGACACCAACATCAACACCAGCACCACCATCAACACCAGCGCCACCACCAACACCCGGCCCGCGGGTCTACACCCATTTTTATGACTTTGAACACAGCGAGGAAGACGTGAAGGCCGCTGTGAAGAAACTGGCGTCAGCCGCGCGTGACGGGGAGCTCTTCGTTATCGCTGACGAAGCTTTTAGTGGCTTGTAAGTTTTATTCGGTGTGTGTGTGTGTTTGGAGAGAGAGATAGAGAGAGAGAGAGAGAGAGAGAGAGAGAGAGAGAGAGAGAGAGGGAGAGAGAGAGGGAGGGAGAGAGAGAGAGAGAGAGAGAGAGAGAGAGAGAGAGAGAGAGAGAGAGAGAGAGAGAGAGAGAGAGACTGAGACAGAGAGACAGATACACAGACAGACAGACAGAGAGACAGAGAGACAGACAGACAGACAGACAGAGAGACAGACAGACAGACAGACAGACAGAGAGAGATAGACAGACAGACAGAGAGACAGCCAGAGAGAGACAGACAGACAGACAGACAGACAGAGAGACAGACAGACAGAGACAGAGAGAGAGAAAGACTAGAGAGAGAAAGACAGAGAGAGAGAGAGAGACAGAGAGAGAAAAACAGACAGAGAGAGAGAGAGAGAGAGAGCGAGAGAGAGAGAGAGAGAGAGAGAGAGAGAGAGAGAGAGCGAGAGAGAGAGAGAGAGAGAGAGAGAGATTAATATTTACCAGTCGATGACGCATAAAAGGCTGTGATGACGTCATACGTAACCAAAGACAGGGATATTGTAAAAATACGTCATCAGCGGGTTTACTTGCGGACAATAATGACGTCACTGACTGTCTGCCTCTCCATTCTCTGTAACAGGGACTATAGTTGGCCTGTTGATGTCGACACTAGCGGCAGGTTCGCCGCGTTCTGCACTCACCTGGCTGCCCGAGTCCCCGCACTACACCTGTGGGCCGCCGCAGTGGAGCGTGACGTCACACCTGCCTGTCTCTGTGAGGAACGTGTCACAACACCAGTGAGGTGTCCGCCGGCCGTCCTCAGTCACGTGAGGAAGTCAGACTGGATTAATGGTCGCCTTGTCCCCCGCTACAGCAGCAGCGCCGCCCCCGCCCCTACAGACGGCCCCGCGGTCAGGGTGATACAGCACTGGGAGGGGCGTTCCGTGTCCACACCATCACCTGGTCACACAGTGGGCCTGCCAGAGGACTGTGAAGGTTGTGCTGACCACATCGCCCGCCTGATGGACGAACTCGGGGTGGGGCAGCCAGGTATGACGTCATCTCGTGTACTCAACACCACCAACAACATCGCCACCACCACCAACATCAACAACAACACCAGCACAACCACCACAACATCAACACCATCATCACCGCCACCACCATCATGCTTACCTCCGTTATTCTAATAGTTGTTGTTTGTGTGTGACCAGGTCGTGACCTGCAGTACCGTGACACCATCATCCTGTGTCACAACCCACGTGACAAGCTGACTGTGGTCACCCGTCTCCGTGCGCGTCGCGTGCCCGTGCAGGTGGTGACGTCACATGTTGATGAAGCTGCCATCCGTGACGTGGTGCTGGCCGAGCGTGACGCCGTGACCGTGACAGACCATAACGTGGTCCGCGGACTGGAGCGGCGGGTGGTGATTGTAATGGGGGGGTGGGTGGATGTTGATGATTATAGAGAGAGACTTCACTCCATGTCAAGATGCACCGCCCTCCTGGTCTGGGCTGGTCCTCCTCCACAGTCTGATGATGGTGATGATGATGACTAGGAGGGGTCATTCACTCATTCATTCATGCATGGTGTTGTAGTCAGCACTGGTGTTGCTGTTGACAATGTTGTGGTGGTTGTTGCTGTGTAATGTGTGTTTACACCTGTACACTGACAATGTTCCTGATGTAAATAAAGTTGACACCTGACTTCCAAACTGCTGATAATTATTGTCGTGTTTTGTCTTGTTACTAACATGTGATACATTTTGCTGCGTTGTCATGACGACAGTCAGTGGTGCGTCATCAATATGACGTCATTTACTCTGTACGAGATGTGACGTCAGCAAGGTGTCCGTGTTCATGGTGTAGATGTGCTGGCTGTGAAGTGTGTAGCTGACTTTGACACGTGTCTGTGATTGTAGCTGAATTCACACCTCTGTCTGCGCGCCATATGCTTCCCTCACTCTGTCCCCAGTAAGTCAAGTCCATCGGCCAGAAGTCGGCGGTAGTCAGCCCACGTAGACTGTGGATGACACTAACACGACTGTTGACAACACTACTGCGGCCCACTCCTGCCCGATGGACGTGGCCTACTGGGGACAGAGTGAGGGAAGCATATGGCGCGCAGACAGAGGTGTGAACGCAGTGGGTCATGAGTTCTTTAGGGTAGAAATATATTTACATCGGGTGGGTGGATTTGCGAAAAGGCGGGTAGAGGGGGGGGGTAGGGATTAGGGCGGAAAGGCTCGTCACAGTCCAACGCGCACAAGTCAATAAACAAAGAAACGCAAAAAACAAACAACAAAAAATACAGGGGTGGTGGTGGTGGTGGGGGGGGGGAGGGGGGGGGGGGTCGTTGATTGTGGCCATTGCAGCTCAGGTTCAATGCGTTTTCCTTCTGTACATTACCAGCACCTGAATGCCACACCCCCAAAATCAAAAGTTGCAAGGTGACCACGGTTCGTATGTGAGGCGCATTGTTTTTCGCGTACATCAGTTTGCTGAGGAACTGTTACACTCTCATAGCTAGATATGGGTCGACCTTGATCCTGACTTGTACTGCAGTCTGGATTTGTTTATATTTGTGAGAAAAGAGAGCTACGGAGGTTTGGCCCATCGCTAGAACTGCACACTTAGTATGTTCCAGGCGAGCCGAGAAACTGGGTCACACCTGGTGCCCTCGCGCTGCCTCAGCGAGTCTCCCAGCTGTTAGGCTGGCTGATAAACACGCTTCCTGATAAGCGCAGTACAGCAGGGGAAATGACAACCTTTTGTTTTTCATGACTTTCTTATTTTCCGTTCAAGTGTGTGATGCAAGACTTTGCTTAAAAGCGGACATTCTGGCCAACATAATAATGGGTAGACCATCGAAAACCGATGATGAAGTCATTGTGCATTACTTCTATTTGTGGGTGCGGGTGTGGCTGACCAAGCCAATCCTGGAGCCACACCTGCGAGGGCAATGGGGGCACTGGAACGTAGCTGTGAGGAAAGTCGACGCTGTCTTTCTGCGAGCTCTGGCACTGGTGATCCGTTCGCGCCGATTGTGTTCAAAGAGTGTGCAGGCTTTCCTGGTGGCGGCACTCCAGCCAGATCTGTCTTGTGCTTGTGCTTCAAGTTCCGGAACCGGGAAGACACAGTACTTGAGGGTGTCTGTTACGCAGTCTTTGAAGCGTTTCTTTGGCCGTCCATGCTTCCTGTGGCCTTTTGAGAGTGCACCATACAAGAGTTGGCATGGCATGCGAGAATTATCCATGCGTATGACATGACCTTTCCAGCGGAGTTGTGTCTTTATGATCGAGGCTTCAACACTCACTAAGCCAGCATTGTCCAGGACTTCCAAGTTTGTCACCTTGTCTTGCCATTTGATGCCCATGAATGAGCGCAGGGATCTCATGGGCAGTAGAACCCTCTGTTACGTGATGAGTTTCACCTATCCGCAGCAGGGGCAGTAGAACCCTCTGTTACGTGAAGAGTTTCACCGACCCGCAGAAGGGGCAGTAGAACCCTCTGTTACGTGAAGAGTTTCACCGACCCGCAGCAGGGGCAGTAGAACCCTCTGTTACGTGAAGAGTTTCACCGACCCGCAGCAGGGGCAGTATAACCCTCTGTTACGTGAAGAGTCTCACCGACTCGCAGCAGGGGCAGTAGAACCCTCTGTTACGTCAAGAGTTTCACCGAACCGCAGCGGGGGCAGTAGAACCCTCTGTTACGTGTAATTCTTCACGTAGATTGGGTAAAGAATTGCAGAAAGGTCTCAGTTGAGGCAAGGCAACATTGAAATTCTGTTGTATCTACCAATGATAGAAGTCACAGCCCGCCCTTGTGCAGATGACCTCAGCATACTGATCGTAACGTCATCTAACCCCTTCAGTGTCGAGAAAATCGGAACCCACCCCACTGCAAGAAGTATAGATCCTCATGAGCCCCGCGACTGCGAATGCTCATGAGCATCTATGCCGCTTGCTGACGTCATTTTAAATCCAGATTCACAGGACAGCTTCATGTTGAGTTGACCAAGACTGCAAACCACAGTTTCTGTCACATGCACTGAACGGCCTAAGATGTCATTAAAAAAAAAAAAAAAAAAAAAAAAAAAAAAAAAAACCTGAACGAGACTTATTAACTACACACACACAATCTGTGCTTTGAAAGCTGTATCTGCATTATAAATATTTGCAGTGTTTCCTTTCCAGTGAGATAAACATTGACAAGCTCTCTTCTTTTTTCTACAGGACAAGACTGCGGGAAATACAGTCGCCGCGTTCAGATGTGCTGTGATGGTCACCTTAGGCCCAAAGGCCCCACTTCTGAATGTTGTGGCACCCAAGCATATAACTTTCGCTTAGAAAAATGCTGCGATGGCGTGGTGTACTTTGGCGGCTATTTCCGGACTTGTTAACCAAAGAGTCTATTTGGAGATCTGACAATACAGATATAACAGTGCAGGATGTGCACTGGCGAGCAAAAGAAATGCGATATCAAGTGTTTCCGATGATTACAAAAATGTCGCATATCTTGTGCTCGTGGTATATTTTGTCAGCTGTTAACACGCTATACGCTCGGTACTTCCAACTGATCTTGTTTACTCATTTCAAAAGGCAGTCGGACATTGTCGGTGCGACATGTCGCAACTTGGTCATGCTGACACGTCGATAAAGCCGCCAGCTGATACATTGTCGGTGCGACATGCTGCAACTTGGTCCTGCTGACACGTCGATAAAGCCGCAAGCTGACACATTGTCTGTGCGACATGACGCAACTTGGTCATGATGACACGTCGATAAAGCCGCCAGCTGATACATTGTCGGTGTGACATGACGCAACTTGGTCATGCTGACACGTCGATAAAGCCGCAAGCTGATACATTGTCGGTGCGACATGACGCAACTTGGTCATGCTGACACGTCGACAAAGCCGCCAGCTGATACATTGTCGGTGTGACATGTCGCAACTTGGTCCTGCTGACACGTCGATAAAGCCGCCAGCTGATACATTGTCGGTGCGACATGACGCAACTTGGTCATGCTGACACGTCGATAAAGCCGCCAGCTGATACATTGTCGGTGCGACATGACGCAACTTGGTCATGCTGACACGTCGATAAAGCCGCTAGCTTATACGTGGACACAAAATTCAGTTTTGACAGAAAGTCAAACTCAACACAGAATGAATCCCATCAACCCCAGAAACACGGATGTAAATAAGGACAGAAAATGGCAAAGAACCTCGTGTGTCCCCGAATCTGCTGGGGTTAATGAGGCTCTTTGTCTCTTGCAGGTGGGTGGTGTTTGTATTTTAAGTTCCGTCAGTGAAGCGGTCAGACTAAAACTGCAACGTTTCGCTGTACATTAGAACTACCCAAGTTCAGTTTCTAAACACAGGGACTGAAATCCCGGATCTTTGGCAACTTTTCGCCGGCCACCAGATGAAAATACGACGCAGTCAATATATCCTGCTATCTACAGCTGTTGCCGTGTTTTCCTGCACACAGTTCAGCTCCATACACGCGAATATCAGGATCGCCCGTTCATTGTCCGCTAACACACACCGTGTTTCTGCAGCCTTCGCTAATACAACAGTGAACCCCCTCTAGCTGTCCCTGGAGTTAATACAACAGTGAACCCCCTGGCTACACGGTACTCATTAACTAATGTACATCTACGCTGTGCCGGAAACAAATAAGTGAAGGCGGCACACCCACAGGCCACACAGGGCAATTAGGTTACGTCCCCTTTTCACACACTGTTATCTGTTACAGGCCACACAGGGCAATTAGGTTACGTCCCCTTTTCACACACTGTTATCTGTTACAGGCCACACAGGGCAATTAGGTTACGCCCCCTTTTCACACACTGTTATCTGTTACAGGCCACACAAGGCAATTAGGTTACGTCCCCTTTTCACACACTGTTATCTGTGAGCCTCTTGCAGCATAAAACTATGAACGAAGAACTTTTCTGCCAAAACAAAAAATCCACGCGGAGCACATCACAGGAGAAACATTTTCAGCAATTCTTAAAAAAAAAATTCAGAGTTAGCGTTTTTCACAACACTCAAATGCACTAAGTACCCCATGACCAAACTGTCGTCTGCAAGCCTGCGTACAAGCGAGCACGTGCCCCAATTAGGCTCCCATGAACACACTAGGTCGACTAAAATTACCCAGATTTTGCTCTTTTTCACACCACCTGTCATGCCTTTTGTTGCTCAAAACGCCCCAAAAGGCACACAATTGAAGTTTTACACCCTAAAAAAAAATGGCAAAAAGGGAGGAAATTTTTTAAAACTATTTCTGGCGGAAAAGTTACTACCTGCACCGGAAGCAATTGCCCTGTGTGGCCACATCGCACTATACATAGCGCCATCTTGGTTCCAGCCGCTAACCCTGGGTTAGGAGACTTATCAGCAACAAATTGACCGGCACCAAACTGGCCGGCACCAAATTGGCCGGCACCAAACTGTCCGGCACTAAACTGGCCGGCACCAAACTGGCCGGCACCAAATTGGCCCGCACCAAACTGGCCGGCACCAAACTGGCCGGCACCAAACTGGCCGGCACTAAACTGGCCGGCACCAAACTGGCCGGCACCAAACTGGCCGGCACTAAACTGGCCGGCACCAAACTGTCCGGCACCAAACTGGCCGGCTGATAGTTTGACTCCTGACTTTAGCGCCAGGCTAAGCCTAACTCGGTCTCGTGAATACACACTTTTTAACCCTAGAGCTAAATTACATCGAGGATAGGCTTTATAGTGGGATAAATCCTCCAACTTCAACTCTAGCATACGGCCCAGGAGTTAAGAGAAGAAGAATTTAATTAATAGTATTATGGGACGTTTCCTTCATTTTGTCGTACACAAAAATTGCATGTTTCAACTCGAGGGCATCAGGTTTTATTATGTTGAGGCGGAACGGATCCCTCATTTCTCGAGTCATCGATATAATTAGACACACTGGTTGCCTTAGTCTTCCCATTCGCCACCGCGGTAGCGAATGAAGAATTCGTGTGTGCCACACAAAATATGTGCAACGTTTTCAGTCTCACGTTCATCTGAATCAATCACTGCACCTACAAATGCTCCTCGCCAGCCTCCACCCTTTTACCAATACACCAATCCTAGCAATTTGCTAATTAAACATCCACAGAAAACGAATTTTCGCCTTTTCTCTTGATGACGCCACCATGATCCAACAGTCAGGAGACTGAACCTCAAGTCACGCTGAATTTCAGTTGTGACCCAACGTCTTCATACAGACCATTTTTACAAACGTACCCTGTAATTCTACCCCACCAACTGATCAATATGGGGGTGGGGGGTGTTCAAGGGATTCCCCCCCCCCTCCCCCACGACCCAATT
>BTPG01000007.1:184498024-184513024 GCA_036245525.1 Semisulcospira habei | reverse complement strand
ACTGAATGTCAATAGGTCTAGGGACGTTGACTACACGAATGGTGATGGGGATTCCATTGACGCTTATGATTCAAATATAATCTGTATGCTCTGTTGATCACTGGCTTTGGCTCGTGTGCGTGTAACCGGGTGTAAGGTACAGTCAAACCTGTCTCGGTCACAATTTTGGGGAGTGCGGCATTTTTCTAACCCAGCCCTTATTTAGGGATTATTTTTAGGATGATTTTAACAAATTTAGGTCGATTTTCTTAGTTTAGAAGGTTACGAATGAACCCTTAAATGAGCACTTTGTGACCAGCATTACACAGGATGGTTTTTAAACAAATGTAGGTGGATTTCTTGCTTTGTGACCAGCATTACACAGGATGATTTTTAAACAAATGTAGGTGGATTTCTTACTTTGTGACCAGCATTACACAGGATGATTTTTTAAACAAATGTAGGTGGATTTTTTACTTTTAGTGGAGAGTTACGATTTTAACCTCTTAAATGAGCAGCTTTGTCCATCACCCGGCATGATCTTTCTCTGTTCAGGATTGTCAGTGGCCAGCCGATGCCAGTAATGGTCATTGATATAATTATCTTGAGGGCGTGTCAGTGGCCAGCCGATGTCAGTAATGGTCATTGATATAATTATCTTGAGGGCGTGTCAGTGGCCAGCCGATGACAGTAATGGTCATTGATATATATTGAGGGCGTGTCAGTGGCCAGCCAATGCCAGTAATGGTCATTGATATATGTTGAGGGCGTGTCAGTGGCCAGCCGATGACAGTAATGGTCAGACAATGACAGTAATGGTCATTGATATATGTTGAGGGCTTGTCAGTAGCCAGACAATGACAGTAATGGTTATTGATATATGTTGAGGGCGTGTCAGTGGCCAGCCGATGACAGTAATGGTCATTGATATAATTATGTTGAGGGCGTGTCAGTGGCCAGCCGATGACAGTAATGGTCATTGATATATGTTGAGGTCGTGTCAGTGGCCAGCCGATGCCAGTAATGGTCATTGATATATGTTGAGGGCGTGTCAGTGGCCAGCCGATGACAGTAATGGTCATTGATATATGTTGAGGGCGTGTCAGTGGCCAGCCGATGACAGTAATGGTCATTGATATATGTTGAGGGCGTGTCAGTGGCCAGCCGATGACAGTAATGGTCATTGATATATGTTGAGGGCGTGTCAGTGGCCAGCCGATGACAGTAATGGTCATTGATATATGTTGAGGTCGTGTCAGTGGCCAGCCGATGCCAGTAATGGTCATTGATATATGTTGAGGGCGTGTCAGTGGCCAGCCGATGACAGTAATGGTCATTGATATATGTTGAGGGCGTGTCAGTGGCCAGCCGATGACAGTAATGGTCATTGATATATGTTGAGGGCGTGTCAGTGGCCAGCCGATGCCAGTAATGGTCATTGATATATGTTGAGGGCGTGTCAGTGGCCAGCCGATGCCAGTAATGGTCATTGATATATGTTGAGGGCGTGTCACTGGCCAGCCGATGCCAGTAATGGTCATTGATATATGTTGAGGGCGTGTCACTGGCCAGCCGATGCCAGTAATGGTCATTGATATATGTTGAGGGCGTGTCAGTGGCCAGCCGATGCCAGTAATGGTCATTGATATATGTTGAGGGCGTGTCAGTGGTCAGCCGATGTCAGTAATGGTCATTGATATATGTTGAGGGCGTGTCAGTGGCCAGCCGATGCCAGTAATGGTCATTGATATATGTTGAGGGCGTGTCAGTGGCCAGCCGATGTCAGTAATGGTCATTGATATATGTTGAAGGCGTGTCAGTGGCCAGCCGATGCCAGTAATGGTCATTGATATATGTTGAGGGCGTGTCAGTGGCCAGCCGATGACAGTAATGGTCATTGATATATGTTGAGGGCGTGTCACTGGCCAGCCGATGCCAGTAATGGTCATTGATATATGTTGAGAGCGTGTCAGTGGCCAGCCGATGACAGTAATGGTCATTGATATATGTTGAGGGCGTGTCAGTGGCCAGCCGATGCCAGTAATGGTCATTGATATATGTTGAGGGCGTGTCAGTGGCCAGCCGATGCCAGTAATGGTCATTGATATATGTTGAGGGCGTGTCAGTGGCCAGCCGATGCCAGTAATGGTCATTGATATATGTTGAGGGCGTGTCAGTGGCCAGCCGATGACAGTAATGGTCATTGATATATGTTGAGGGCGTGTCAGTGGCCTGCCGATGCCAGTAATGGTCATTGATATATGTTGAGGGCGTGTCAGTGGCCAGACAATGCCAGTAATGGTCATTGATATATGTTGAGGGCGTGTCAGTGGCCAGACAATGCCAGTAATGGTCATTGATATATGGCGCTCCCGCCCCTCCCACTTCACAGCTTTATCTTACACCTTTTCTGGTGGGGTCAGATGTGGACAGCTCTTTACCCCTTCATGGCCGGGACAAGGCAAACCCCGCCCTAGCTGCAAGAGATCATGAAATCCTAAGTACCCCCTACTGTCGCGGGACTAATGGGGCTTTATGTTTCTCCCTAGTCATATATGTTACTGTGGCCAGCATTGTTGTCTCCTTTACATCTGTGTTGTTGTCGCCAATTTCTGTCAGTGTTCAGTCCCTTCAGACGTGAAGGCCAATTTCTGTCAGTGTTCAGTCCCTTCAGACGTGAAGGCCAATTTCTGTCAGTGTTCAGTCTTTTCAGACGTGATGGCCAGTTTCTGTCAGTGTTCAGTCACTTGAAGGGAGTGTGCACTAACAGAAATTGGCCTTCACGCTGAGGGGATTAAGGACGACTCGCTGTAATCTTTCACGTTTCACAAAATGAACCACTGTGTGAGGTTCGCATGGATCGCGAGAAGTGAGCTGATTTATCGTTCCCCCCCCCCTCCCCCCCCCTCCCCCCCTCCCCCCACCCCACCCCTCTATCAACCGACTTTTATTCTTTGTAAACCATAATTTCCTTTAAACCTAGCGCTCAATTCAGTTTGGATTTGCTTCCCTCAATTCCATCCAGTTATGCAGACTGGACTATCAACATTTACACAACCTGAAAAGCCTACACGAGAACCGGTACAGGCCCGCCGCATTTCCAGTGTCGTAATATCTGCAATTGAAGCGTATGTTGGGTCCAGGGATGTTAGCTCCGGCATCAAGAAAGTCGACTCAGTAATAGTCACGTGACTCGTGCCGCCTAGCGGCCCGCTTTCAGTTCACAAGTCGCCATTTGCCTGCCACACTGGCAGCTTGTATCTGTGCTGATACTCGTGTGGTGCAGATTGTGACGCTTGGCTGTACAGCGTTTATCATCGGATCACAAACTGGTTCCTGTTCTTATGTGCATCAGTTATTGGTTCGGCCTGTGGTCAGCCTGATCAGACGTTGTCTTCGTGTTGCACTGACCGCCCACATCTGCCTGAGCGGTGGTACTGACTCCCGGCTGTTGCCTCCGCGTACTGTGGGACTGACTCCCGGCTGTTGGCCCCTGTGTACTGTGGGACTGACTCCCGGCTGTTGGCCCCGCGTACTGTGGGACTGACTCCGGCTGTTGGCCCCTGTGTACTGTGGGACTGACTCCCGGCTGTTGGCCCCGCGTACTGTGGGACTGACTCCGGCTGTTGGCCCCTGTGTACTGTGGGACTGACTCCCGGCTGTTGGCCCCGCGTACTGTGGGACTGACTCCGGCTGTTGGCCCCTGTGTACTGTGGGACTGACTCCCGGCTGTTGGCCCCGCGTACTGTGGGACTGACTCCGGCTGTTGGCCCCTGTGTACTGTGGGACTGACTCCCGGCTGTTGTCCCCCCCCCCCACCCCCCGTGTACTGTGGTACTGACTCCCGGCTGTTGCCCCCCGTGTAATAATAATAATAATAATGAGTATTTATATAGCGCTTAATCTTACTCAAAAGCTCTAAGCGCTTTACAATCTGTACACAAAAATACAAATACAATGACATATGCACATAACAAACAAAGCACAATGCCCGAACACACCACTTTTACAATAAACTAAACAACAATACATACATAATAATTTATATTCTAATTAATATTCAGTCTAAACAAGGAGGATTGCAGAACTACAACTAAGGCATCAAACACTGGCAGTTATTCAAAGTAAAGCTTGAAGAGGTGAGTTTTCAACGACCTCTTGAAGTCAGAGACAGACTCACTGTTTCTGACCTCAAGAGGAAGTGTATTCCATAACACTGGGGCTTGATAAACAAAAGTGCGCTGACCAGATGTTTTAGTTTGGACAGAAGGTACACACAACTTCCGTTTATCAGAAGAGGAGCGGAGCTCACGAGAGGGTGTATACACATGCAGCAAAGAGGACAAGTATTCTGGGCTGGTGCCTGAAAGGCAGTTAAAACAGATTGACATAACTTTATATTGAATACGTGAGGACACAGGTAGCCAGTGAAGTGACTTCAAGATGGGTGTGACATGCTCAGTCTTACGGACTCTCACAACAAGCCGGGCTGCATTGTTCTGAATTTTTTTGAGGCGATCAATGAGATACTGAGGGCAGCCACAAAGCAAAGAGTTACAATAATCTAGCTTGGACAGCACAAATGCACAAACTAGTGTTTTAGTGGCTTCCACGGTCAGCAGCTGACGAACTGAACTAATACGACGAAGTTCCAGATAAGCGGATCTACACACTGCACTGACATGCTGTGACATAGATAACTCGCTGTCAAGTGTAACACCCAGGTTTCTCACACTCGCAGAGAAGCCAATGAGTGTTCCATCTACAGACAATGATGACGGTAAAGGCAGGGACGAAGATAATCTTGGATTAGCTACCAACATTGCTTCAGTTTTGCCATCATTTAACATCAGTTTGTTGGTGGTCATCTATGATTTGACATGGTCAATGCACTGGCTTATACTTTGGACGGCATTCACAGCTCGCTCGACAGTATCACTTTTGTACATCTGCGTATCATCTGCAAATGCATGATGGGAAATGGAGCGACTACAAATCTGGTCGGACAGGGGCTGAACATACAGTGTATTGTGGTACTGACTCCTCCCGGCTTTTGGCCCCCGTGTACTGTGGGTCTGACTCCCGGCTGTTGCCCCCCGTGTACTGTGGTACTGACTCACGGCTGTTGCCACCCCCCCCCCCCCCCTCCTGTGTACTGTGGGACTGACTCCCGGCTTTTGGCCCTTGTGTACTGTGGGACTGACTCCCGGCTGTTGCCCCCAGTGTACTGTGGTACTGACTCCCGGCTGTTGCCCCCCCCCCCCCCCCCCGTGTACTGTGGGACTGACTCCCGGCTGTTGCCCCCCGTGTACTGTGGGACTGACTCCCGGCTGTTGCCCCCCCCCCCTCCCCCCGTGTACTGTGGGACTGACTCCCGGCTTTTGGCCCCCGTGTACTGTGGGACTGACTCCTGGCTGTTGCCCCCCGTGTACTGTGGGATTGACTCCCGGCTGTTGCCCCCCGTGTACTGTGGGACTGACTCCCGGCTGTTGCCCCCTGTGTACTGTGGGACTGACTCCCGGCTGTTGTTCTCACTGGAATGAATGGTATGCTGTGGTGTATGTGCGTCACTGGATTCATGTGGGATTTAATGATTTATCTGCATGACTGGTTCAGAATGGTGCTGTTGGTGCTGTCTTGTTTGTGCTGAGTGTCCTAACTTATGTAGCTTAGTAGAGATGGATGGATTGAAACGTTACTCATTTAGAGATCAATGGTTTGGAATGTAACATGTTTAGAGATGGATGGCTTGTAACGTTACACGTTTAGAGATGGATGGCTTGTAACGTTACAAGACGGGCACTGAATGAATTTGACACCAGGTGCATTTGAACCTGTGACCCTTTTGATGAGAGTTGGAGGCTCTTCCACCGGACCTCCCCAGAAGGATGAATGGATGGATGGATGATTTGATTGATTGATTGATTGAAATACCTTTGCAATATTCGATAAATGGTCGAGTGGCTGTGTCATTATGTAAACGGTCTATGTGTACATTTAAATGGTGTATGTGTACTTTTAAATGGTGTATGTGTACATTTAAATGGTGTATGTGTACATTTAAATGGTGTATGTGTACATTTAAATGGTGTATGTGTACATTTAAATGGTGTATATGTACATTTAAATTGTGTATGTGTACATTTAAATGGTGTATGTGTACATTTAAATGGTTTATGTGCACATTTAAATGGTGTATGTGTACATTTAAATGGTGTATGTGTACATTTAAATGGTGTATGTGTACATTTAAATGGTGTATGTGTACATTTAAATAGTGTATGTGTACATTTAAATGGTGTATGTGTACATTTAAATGGTGTATGTGTAACATTTAAATGGTGTATGTGTACCTTTAAATGGTGTATGTGTACATTTAAATGGTGTATGTGTACATTTAAATGGTGTATGTGTACACGGTACCTGATTGGGTGTATGAACTTCCTTTATAAAGTCACCACTCAGGGCGAAAGAGTTCCATGAGGGTCTCATCGGCCACGTGTACAGGACCAAGGCGAGCCACAAGTTATGTGGAGTTTCGGTTGTGGTTAACAGCCTGGAAAGGGATGGGCTCCGCCAGGCTCTTTTGCCCAAGACACACCACATGCAATGACAACCTTACCTCAATCCATACAGGACAGGTCGTCGCCCGGAACAAGGACCGCGCCTTCTGTCTTGCGCCAGGGTAGAGGTGTTAAGTGTGTTACTGGTGCACCATCACCATCAAAACTCCGTGCCAGAAACAACATCAGCATTGGCACTTGGAACGTCAGAACATTAAGAACGCCTGGAAAGGTAGAGGAACTGACACATGAAATGAACAGATACCATTGGACCATCCTAGGACTTTGCGAAGTACGATGGAAGAACCTTGGGGAAACATCAACCCAGGAAAACCACAAACTGTACTATAGTGGCAGAGAAGACAAACACGAACAGGGTGTCGGATTTCTCGTCCACAAGGACATCGTGAACACCGTCATGAGTTGTCGGCCAGTCTACAGTAGGCTTATCACCATACGCTTGAGGGCAACCCCATTTAATATCACCATTGTAAAGTTTATGCCCCAACAACAGAATATGGCGATGAGGAAATAGAAGACTTCTATGACCAACTGTAAGAAGTTCTGGACCAGACCCCCAAGAAAGACATTCTTATGGTGCAGGGAGACTGGAATGCCAAAATAGGAGAGGATGCTGCTAGGAACTGGAAAGCCACATGCGGACACTACTGCAATGCAGAGACCAACGACGGAAGCTTAAGGCTCCTGGAATTTGCCAGTTCAAATGATCTAAAGCTGATGAACACGTTTGGCCCGCACAAAGCATCCGGAAGGTGGACATGGCACAGCCCGAACGGAGAGCACCATAACCAAATTGACTACATCATGGTGAAGAGACGCTTCCAAACCAGTGTGAACATTGCCAAGACAAGAAGCTTTCCAGGAGCAGACATTGGAAGCGACCATGACTTAGTGATGATGACCTTCCGACTCCGCCTAAAGAAGGTCAACAAGCAGGGTCCCACCAGAATCAAGTTTGACCTCGAGAAGCTGAAAGACCCAGAGGTAGCGGAAGCCTTTCAGGCAAAGATAGGAGGAAAATTCGCACCAATGCTACTTCTAGGTGCAGAAGACACGGACGTGGACACACTGATTGACACATTTAACACTGTTGTAACCCAAACAGCCAGTGAGATCCTTGGCAAACACCGACAAGCAAAGAAACCTTGGGTTACAGCTGACATCTTTGTTCTATGTGACAAGCGTCGAGAATTAAAGAAAAAGAAATCGAGGTAGAAGGAGCTAAACAATACAGAGAAATTAACCAGGATATCAATAAAAGCATGAAAAAGGCAAAGAATAAGTGGATTAAAGATCAGTGTAAACACGTAGAAGAAAATCTGAACAAAAATAATACCAAAAAAAGCATACCAGCTGGTGAAAGACCTGACCAGTGTAAAACAAGGACGCTCCTCGATCATTTAAGACAGTGAAGGGAACTGTCTTACGGAAGACCAAGACATACTGAAGAGATGGACAGAGTACTGCTCAGATTTGTACAACCACCAAGCTGCAGGGGACCCAGGCACACTTGTCAACCCACCCGTGACCAACAATGGCAACTATCCCATCCTCCGAGAAGAAGTAGAGGCTGCAGTGAAGTCGTTGAAAAAAGGGAAGGCAGCAGGAGCAGACAACATCCCTGCAGAGCTAGTCTAAGAAGGGGGAGAAGACACGATAAGCGCCTTACTAACAATCTGCAATAAGATCTGGCAGTCAGGGGATTGACCCACACCATGGACCCAATCACTTATAATAACTCTCCCCCAAAAAAGGCAACTTACATCAATGCCAGAACTATCGCACGATCAGTCTTATATCCCACCCAAGCAAAGTCATGTTAAAGATCCTACTGAACAGGCTAAAGCCACAGGCAGAGGAAATCATAGCTGAGGAACAGGCAGGCTTCAGACCAGGGCGCAGCACAACTGAGCAGATCTTCAACCTGAGAGTTCTATGTGAGAGATACCTCCAGCACCAGCAGGACCTCTGTCATGTCTTTGTGGATTTTAAGAAAGCGTTTGACAGGGTGTGGCATGCAGCCCTTTGGTCCACCATGAAGCTATACAACATCAATGCCAACCTGATCAAAGTCATAGCAAACCTTTACAACAAGGCCACTAGCGCAGTCTGCTTCAACGGCAAAATAGGAAGCTGGTTTAGGACTACAGTTGGAGTCAGACACGGCTGCTTGCTCTCACCTACTCTTTTCAACATCTTCTTGGAAAGAATCATGACAGACGCTCTGAAAGATCATGAAGGAACTGTCAGTATTGGAGGCAGAACAATCACAAACGTGCGCTTTGCGGACGACATTGATGGCCTTGCAGGAACAGGGAAGGAGCTAGCTCAGCTGGTGGAAAAGCTGGATAGTACAGCCATTGCATATGGGATGGAAATCAGTGCAGAGAAGACCAAGCTGATGACCAATGACGCCAGTGGCTTTGGCTCTGAAATCATGGTTGGAGGCCAAAAACTGGAAACAGTTAAGAAATTCAAATACTTAGGAGCCATTGTGACAGATGAGGGATCAAAACCAAAAATACTGTCCAGGATTGCGCAGCCAACAACAGCACTGACAAGATTGAAGACCATATGGAAGGACAGAAACATCACACTCTGCTCCAAGATCAGACTGATGCGCTCCTTAGTCATCTCAGTGTTCTTGTATGCCTGCGAGTCATGGACCCCCACAGCAGACCTTGAAAGGAGGATACAAGCCACTGAAATGAGATGTTTTCGAAGGCTGCTTGGCATCTCATACAGAGATCACGTCATAAACGAGGAAGTAGGAAGCAGAATCAGGCAAGCCATCGGGCCCTATGAAGACTTATTAGCCACTGTGAGAAAACGCAAACTGAAGTGGTATGGGCATGTCACAGGTTCAGCAGGGCTTGCCAAAACAATCCTGCAAGGCACTGTGCAAGGAGGACGAAGGAGAGGAAGACAGAGGAAAAGATGGGATGACAATATCCCAGAGTGGACAGGACTCAAGCTGGGCGATACGCTGAGAATGGCAGAAAACAGAGAGGAATGGAGGGAACTGGTTGTTAAGTAATCAGTGGTGCCCCAACGGTCGGCAAGACTACGGGATATAGATAGCTAGATAGATAGTGTACATTTAAATGGTGTATGTGTACATTTCAACGGCGTATGTGTACATTTAATGGTGTATGTGTACATTTAAACGGTGTATGTGTACATTTAAATGGTGTATGTGTACATTTAAATGGTGTATGTATACATTTAAATGGTGTATGTGTACATTTAAATGGTGTATGTGTACATTTAAACGGTGTATGCGTACAAGTTTAAATGGTGTATGTGTACATTTAAACGGTGTATGTGTACATTTAATTGGTGTATGTGTACATTTAAATGGTGTATGTGTACATTTAAATGGTGTATGTGTACATTTACTAAAAGAAATCGCTCAACACTGGACAGACAAACGGTACGTTCCCCTGTCCCTTCCTGTCAGAGCAGACTAACGGTACGGTCTCCTGCCCCTTCCTGACTGAGGAAGAAGGTGCAGTACACAGTGTGAGTACACAGTACACAGCTCGCCACTGGACACCGAGACAGAGGGGCACCAAAGAAGAGATACAAAGACGGTCTCAAGAAGTCACTTAGTGCCTGCCAAATCGACCACCGCCAGTGGTCTTCGCTTGCTGCGGACCGTGACACCTGGTGCTCCACCATTCACAAGGCAGCCGTCTCCTTTGAGGACTCTCGCAGAGCTAACCTTAAGGACAAGCGGCTCAGAAGAAAAAACAGAGCTGTCGTAACTCAGAACCCTGAACAGACCTTCCCCTGCAGCCACTGCGGTCGTACCTGCCTGTCCCGGATTGGCCTCCGCAGCCACGAAAATGCCTGCAGACGACGTGGGCAAGCCCTATAGAATCTTCGTTCGCGAAGTCAAGCCAAGAGAGACACAGTGTGAGCTAGACGCCTGGTAATGGGAGAAGGTGCAGTACACAGTGTGGGCTAGACGCCTGTTAATGGAAGTAGGTGCAGTACACAGTGTGGGCTAGACGCCTGTTAATGGAAGAAGGTGCAGTACACAGTGTGGGCTAGACGCCTGTTACTGAAAAAAGGTGCAGTACACAGTGTGGGCTAGACGCCTGGTAAAGCGAGAAGGTGCAGTACACAGTGTGGGCTAGACGCCTGGTAATGGGAGAAGGTGCAGTACACAGTGTGGGCTAGACGCCTGGTAAAGGGAGAAGGTGCAGTACACAGTGTGGGCTAGAGGTGCACTACTAAGTGGGGTCGGGTGAACACCCTGAAATCGCACAGTAGATGTACAAGGCAATACACAACAATGTCATGATACAAATTTGTTGTGAAGAAATGGAGAACGCTCACAAACCAATTAGGTGATGTTATCGCTGGTTGAAGAGAAGAAGTTATACGTCAATATATAAATTCAAAGTAAAATGTAGTGAGTTTATAGGGAAAATGGTAGCTGTCTGGCCAACAAAAGGCGTATACCCCCCCAAATCATGTTACAAAACGGTCTTTAGCAGGTGTCTCACGGTAACACAAACATTTCAAAAACCAGTTTCCCTCACTACAAATGGGGTTCTGTTTGTAAACTGCAAGCAGAATTTTGGGTTTCGGCCGAGATTTGATGGTTTTATTGACAATTCCAGAAATGTACTTAGAAGTACTGACTTGTTTAAAAGTTTGCCGCAAAGTGAAAACACACTGCCGACTTGTCTCGTAAAACACAACACAACCTGTTTATCCTATTGTTCACAAACCAAAGGGAATTACTCAGCGCTGGACAGACAAACCGTTAGATCCCCTGCCCTGTGCGCTGAGTGATTCCCTTGGTTTGTGAACAATTCTGCCAGCGCTAGCCTCATCTATCTGGTTTGTGAGTGTTTTATTCTATGCTTTTGGTATCAGAGATTTGCATTTTAATGACACTGTTACTGGTATTGGGTGCCAAATGCACAAGTCTAAAGGAAATGACTGGTTGGTAAGCGGATGAGTAGAGGTGCAACAGATTGTCCAGGTGTTCAAGAGACATTCTCTGGATTTTGTTTGGACAAAATAAACTTCAGTCTTTCTTGTTTGCAAATCTGAGATCATTACTTTGATCTGTTTTCAAGCTTTGCTTTGAAAATGAGTTCATTTGGCACATAATAATAATTTTAAAATAATAATTACGGTATTTATAATGCGCATGTCTTATAATAATTATAACTCTAAGCGCGCACTCACAACTCGTGCGCGCATGCGCACGCTTTAGACAATGACTCGCGTACCACAAATACATTACGACGGTCGGCTTGAGGTGTGGAGTGTGGTGATGTTATAGTGCTAGAACTGTTGAAAGAGGTGAGTTTTGAGGGGGGACTGGAAGGAGGAGAGAGAGTGTTTCTGACGGAGAGAGAGTGGGAGAGTGTTCCAGGTGGATGGACCGTATACTGAGAAGGAGCGGGGGCCGAAAGTACAGAGTTTGGTGCGGGGGATGTGGAGGCGGAGAGGGTCGGAGGGAGCGGGAAGGAGTGTAGGGGTGAAGTAGGTTTGAGATATAGGCAGGAGCGTAGTTGTTGAGGGATTTGTAGCAGAGAGACAGAATCTTGTATTGGATGCTTTGGGGGATGGGGAGCCAGTGAAGGAGTTTGAACAGTTTAATACTCACTACTGAACCATGCCTTTTGACATGTACCGGGCAAATCATGAAAAAATCACAATAGACACTATCTTGCATCAGACATTCGGCACAACAGGGATCGCCTCATACTGCCAAAGATGACCATGCACACAGAGCCCACTAGGGCATAGTTCAATCTCCATTGCTGCAGACTTATTAAGAAACCTAGTGACGTGGTAATTCAAGTGTGGTCATTGACTAGAAGCTGATTGTGGCTTCTCGGTGTGTATTAATCATTAATTGTATTTTGCTTTAGATTTCACGTTTACATTGTCACCACTTTTGCACAGCTGCTGCTGTTTCAGTTATGATGTCTCTTGGAGATTCTTAATGTTTTGGTGTTGATGGTGTTGTGTCAGAGTTATGTATTGACTTGTTATAAGAAGGGGGCGGGGGGGGGGGGGGGGGGGTCGTGTTCCATGCGTCATAGATGAAGAGTTAACAACAGAATATAACGCGGTGTGCAGGGTTAGAAAGAGAATGAAAAAGGTTTCAAACGGATTAATATGACATGTAAACAGTATCATTTGTCATAATATGACATGTAAACAGTATCATTTGTCATAATATGACATGTAAACAGTATCATTTGTCATAATATGACATGTAAACAGTATCATTTGTCATAATATGACATGTAAACAGTTGTACATTTGTACCCACGCTAGCATCCCCCATTTTCCGGCCCCCACCCGGGTCTGCCCTCGGGGACTTGGGTGAGGTTAACTACTTTTTAGTTCCCAGGGTCATCCTGGTCAGCCCCACAGGGTGGGTTTCCCCTTCTATTCTGAGGCATGTGTTTCTGTCTACCCTTGGTCCATTCACCTGTATTTTCCTTTTTTAAACCCTCCCTACTGTCCGCGCTGCCTGTAACTCTTGATATTGGATGTGTGTTGCTAAATGGTCTTAGGTTTATTTAGCATATTAGACCGGCTGGCGACATACATTCAATATTCTGTTTAGTTTTTTTCACAAGCAGTGCAGGCACGTCCTGAGAAAGTCTTGTTGCTGTCAGGACGTTAAGCAATGTACAACCAACCCATTTTCCAGTGGGTTTGCGATTGGGCGCCTGATAGGAAGTGGCAGAGGACCTTACTGTTTGTCTGTCTTTGGCATGTGTGCATTTGTGCCATCACCCATGTGTAAGTGTACATCACCCATGTGTAAGTGTACATGTGTACCATCACCCATGTGTAAGTGTACATCACCAATGTGTAAGTGTACATGTGTACCATCACCCATGTGTAAGTGTACATGTGTACCATCACCCATGTGTAAGTGTACATGTGTACCATCACCCATGTGTAAGTGTACATGTGTACCATCACCCATGTGTAAGTGTACATGTGTACCATCACCCATGTGTAAGTGTACATGTGTACCATCACCCATGTGTAAGTGTACATTTTATTTGTGTGTGCGGTAATGGGTTGTTGACTGTCGGTATCGTTGATGAAATAAAGTATCTGTTCCTGTAATTAGTGTATTTGTCAGAGAGGTGAAATAAACAGCTAGGTGTCGGGTATGTCTGTGTCATGTGGTCTAAGGATGACGTGTGCAATGGTGTTAGTAGGCAGCAAGTATGTGTAGTTTGCTTGTGTTATGACGTTTGTGAGTGTAGTATGTGTAGTTTGCTTGTGTTATAACGTTTGTGTGTGTAGTATGTGTTAATTAAGCTCTTAAATGTTAGGTTGTTGTTTTTTTTGTTGGAATATCACATAGTTATGATGCATTTGGTAAAACATTGATCGGTTTTGCATTTTTGGCGTAATCATGTTGCCCGACATGATTTTAGTTCATCAACTAAATTAGCCATAATGAAATAAAGGAGAGATTGCATTGCCACTTCCTTTTGTTCTTGTTATCCTGTGATGTACATGTGTGTGAAGATGAACATGAAATTTATGTTCTTGTCAAGTTGAGAAACTGTTATGCTTGATTGTATCAGATGTCAGCGATTACACAAAATAACACTTAATAACACCAAACAGCTTTATTCAGAGTGGGACTTTACTTAACATTTACTTTTTAAAGTGTGTATAGATAACGGTGTTCCACACATGGTGTGTAACTTTCACTTATATGTGTGAAGAAATAATGTTAATTGCTTTGCAGTTATGGTGTAATCGCTGATGTCCGACATACGTGCATTTTCTTTAGAGTCAAATTTCACAAAATCTACTTGCAGACTTATCTCCTGCTTTTACACACTAATATGTACTGCAGTAGAAGCCCATGGGCAGTGGGCAGATGTTCACATCTGCACGGGACATAGACGACCCCGCCCTCCACGAGTCGCCTGCTGCCTTGCAGGCCTGGCCGCTTGGCTGCGGAAAGGCTAAGGGAGGAAACCCCTGACATCAAAGCCCCCGTGTCTCCGGGGAAGGCTTTTGAGCCAGAGACTAGGACAAGGACAGTCTGATATAAAACCTACGACCCGAGGACCTCGATGCCATCGTCCCAGCTTGCTAGGCCATGGCAGATGAACCAAGGGTTTAAAGGGTGGGGCCAGTACTGCGCACACTGCACTCCACCAAAAAGCTCCACCGCGCAGGCTTTAGGAAACGTCCATGGACCATGACACTGACCATTCCAAGTCCTGTAGCGACGGGCGAGGGGCGAAACGGCAAGTGAAAGATGTCACTGGAAGCCGCAGTCTCAAACCTGCATGCAGGCGGTTCAGGATATTGGTCGCCTGATGTTGACCTGGGGATGACAACATCACTCGGCACACCCTGAACGACCAAGCAGCCTCCTCTAGGGACAGCACTGCTTGCTCCACACGGAGAGGGG
>BTPG01000007.1:184387186-184491686 GCA_036245525.1 Semisulcospira habei | reverse complement strand
AACTAAATTAGCCATAATGAAATAAAGGAGAGATTGCATTGCCACTTCCTTTTGTTCTTGTTATCCTGTGATGTACATGTGTGTGAAGATGAACATGAAATTTATGTTCTTGTCAAGTTGAGAAACTGTTATGCTTGATTGTATCAGATGTCAGCGATTACACAAAATAACACTTAATAACACCAAACAGCTTTATTCAGAGTGGGACTTTACTTAACATTTACTTTTTAAAGTGTGTATAGATAACGGTGTTCCACACATGGTGTGTAACTTTCACTTATATGTGTGAAGAAATAATGTTAATTGCTTTGCAGTTATGGTGTAATCGCTGATGTCCGACATACGTGCATTTTCTTTAGAGTCAAATTTCACAAAATCTACTTGCAGACTTATCTCCTGCTTTTACACACTAATATGTACTGCAGTAGAAGCCCATGGGCAGTGGGCAGATGTTCACATCTGCACGGGACATAGACGACCCCGCCCTCCACGAGTCGCCTGCTGCCTTGCAGGCCTGGCCGCTTGGCTGCGGAAAGGCTAAGGGAGGAAACCCCTGACATCAAAGCCCCCGTGTCTCCGGGGAAGGCTTTTGAGCCAGAGACTAGGACAAGGACAGTCTGATATAAAACCTACGACCCGAGGACCTCGATGCCATCGTCCCAGCTTGCTAGGCCATGGCAGATGAACCAAGGGTTTAAAGGGTGGGGCCAGTACTGCGCACACTGCACTCCACCAAAAAGCTCCACCGCGCAGGCTTTAGGAAACGTCCATGGACCATGACACTGACCATTCCAAGTCCTGTAGCGACGGGCGAGGGGCGAAACGGCAGGTGAAAGATGTCACTGGAAGCCGCAGTCTCAAACCTGCATGCAGGCGGTTCAGGATATTGGTCGCCTGATGTTGACCTGGGGATGACAACATCACTCGGCACACCCTGAACGACCAAGCAGCCTTCTCTAGGGACAGCACTGCTTGCTCCACACGGAGAGGGGCATAGAAAAGGTGGCCTAACCAAAGCTCGTCCCCTCGCAACCCAGTTGGCTAGCCGCGGTCAACGGGCATCTTCTCCTGCGGTCAAAAAACAAGAAAGAATAACGGATCCACTCTCATGACGACCACGACCGGACTCAATGTAGCATGCTGGAACGTCCGAACCATGCTCGACACAGCAGACAGCGGACGCCCTGAACGTCGCTCCGCCCTCATTGCCCATGAATTGCGGAGGTTAAACATCGACATCGCCGCGCTCAGCGAAGTACGCCTTCCGGACGAAGGCAGCCTCCAAGAACTTGGTGCTGGGTACACCCTCTACTGGTCAGGCAGGCCTGCATCAGAAAGACGGCTCTCAGGCGTGGGTTTCATGGTCAAGACATCCATTGCGACTAAGCTGGAAAACCTACCAACGGGCCACTCAGACCGCATCATGTCCATGCGCCTCCCACTGAGACACCAGCAATACGTCACCCTTCTCAGTGTGTACTCCCCAACCCTCGTGGCAGAGCCTGCTGAAAAGGACAAGTTTTACACTGACCTGCGCAGCCTCCTACAGAGTACCCCTGCAGACGACAAAGTCATCATCCTTGGCGACTTCAACGCCAGAGTGGGCCAGGACTCTGAAGCCTGGAAAGGAGTCCTCGGCAAGCGGCGTTGGGAACTGCAATGACAATGGCCGCCTACTGTTGGAGTTCTGTGCGGAGCAGCAACTGGTCATCACCAACACTACTTTTCAGCAAAAGGACAGTCGAAAGACCACCTGGATGCATCCTCGCTCCAAACACTGGCACCTTATCGACTATGTCCTAGTGCGTCAGAGGGACCGCAGTGACGTCCTCCTCACCAGAGTGATGCCCAGCGCAGAGTGCCACACTGACCACCGCCTTGTCCGCTGCAAACTCAGGCTCCACTTCAAGCCAAAACCCAAGAAATGGGGGCCCCCCAAGAAAAAGCTTGATGTTGCCAGCCTTCAGCGTGACGATGTGAAAGCTGCCTTTCAGACAGATTTACAGCGCAGGCTCAAAGACACAGCGGACCCAGTAGACTCCTCCCCTGAAACACTTTGGGAACAACTGAAAACTGCTATTGCAAAATCCTCTGCAGAAGTCTTGGGTTTCGCCAGAAAGAAGAACAAAGACTGGTTTGACGAAAACGATGTAGAGATCCAGGAACACCTAGCAAAAAAAAGAGCCGCCCATCAGGCCCACCTAGCCCAGCCTTCCTGCCCTGTGAAGAAGTCTGCCTTCCGCCTCGTCTGCAGCAGTCTCCAGCGCAAGCTCAGAGATCTCCAGAATGAGTGGTGGACCAGACTTGCACAGAGGACCCAGCTTTGCGCTGACAATGGTGACTACAGGGGCTTCTACGAAGCACTGAAAGCAGTGTATGGCCCCAGGCACCTGGTACAAAGCCCCCTGCGAAGCGCGAATGGCCAGGCACTCCTCACAGATAATACCTCCATCTTGAACCGCTGGTCGGAATACTTCCAGAGCCTCTTCAGCGCTGAGCGCACTGTTCAAGAAGCAGTCGTCCTACAAATCCCACACCTCCCAGTAAAGGTTGAATTGGACGAACCGCCCACCGCTGAAGAGACCCTCACAGCCATCCACCAGCTCAAGAGTGGCAAAGCAGCAGGCATTGATGGAATACCGCCAGAGATCTGGAAACATGGAGGCACAGCACTGCACAACAAGCTCCATGACCTCTTCCTCTGCTGCTGGGAGGAAGGAACACTACCAAAAGATCTCCGTGATGCAGTCGTTATCACCCTGTACAAGAACAAAGGCGAGAAGTCTGACTGTTCCAACTATCGGGGAATTACCCTGTTGTCCATTGCTGGGAAAATCCTTGCAAGGCTGCTCCTGAATCGGCTGGTACCTGCCATCGCTGAAGACCAACTCCCAGAGGGCCAGTGTGGCTTCAGAGCAAACAGGAGCACCACCGATATGGTCTTTGTGCTGAGACAGCTACAGGAGAAGTGCCGCGAGCAGAACAAAGGGCTGTACGTAACATTTGTCGACCTAACAAAAGCGTTCGACACTGTGAGCAGGCAAGGCATGTGGCAGATCCTGGAGCGACTTGGCTGTCCCCCAAAGTTCCTCAACATGATTGTCCAGATACACGAGGACCAGCAAGGCCAGGTCAGACTCAACAATGACCTCTCAGAACCATTCCCCATTCTCAACGGCGTAAAGCAGGGCTGCGTGCTGGCACCGACCCTCTTTACCATCTTTTTTAGCATGATGTTGAAGCAGGCCACAGTGGACCTCGATGATGACGATGCAGTGTACATCAGGTATCGTCTCGATGGCAGCCTGTTCAACCTCAGACGACTGCTGGCCCACACGAAAACCCTAGACCAACTGATTCGTGAGCTGCTTTTTGCTGATGATGCTGCCCTCGTTGCACACACAGAGAGAGCCCTGCAGCGCATCACGTCTTGCTTCGCAGATGCTGCCCAGCTCTTTGGACTCGAGGTCAGTCTGAAAAAGACAGAGGTCCTCCATCAGCCGGCACCCAAGACAGTGTATCGCCCTCCTCACATCACCATTGGCGAATCTGAACTAAAGTCAGTGCACCAGTTTACTTACCTTGGCTGCATTATCACGTCGGACGCCAAGCTGGACAAGGAGCTTGACAGCAGGCTGGCAAAAGCGAACAGCGCTTTCGGGCGACTTTTCAAGCGGGTGTGGCACAATCAACAGCTGAAAACAGGCACCAAGATCAGCGTGTACAGAGCTGTGGTCCTCCCCACCCTGCTGTATGGTTCCGAGTCCTGGGCCCTCTACCGCAGCCAACTACGACTCCTCGAACGCTTCCACCAGCGCTGCCTGCGTACCATCCTGGGCATTCACTGGAGTGACTATGTCACCAACGTCGAGGTCCTTGAACAGGCTGAAACTGTGAGCATCGAGGCTTTGCTGCTGCGGACACAGCTCCGCTGGGCGGGGCATGTCTCCAGGATGGAGGATCATCGCCTACCAAAGATCACCCTGTTCGGCGAGCTTGCTACTGGACACCGTGACAGAGGGGCACCAAAGAAGAGATACAAAGACTGTCTCAAGAAGTCACTTAGTGCCTGCCAAATCGACCACCACCAGTGGTCTTCGCTTGCTGCGGACCGTGACACCTGGCGCTCCACCATTTACAAGGCAGCTGTCTCCTTTGAGGACTCTCACAGAGCTAGCCTTAAGGACAAGCGGCTCAGGAGAAAAAACAGAGATGCCGCAGCTCAGAACCCTGGCCATACCTTCCCCTGCAGCCACTGCGGTCGAACCTGCCTGTCTCGGATTGGCCTCCGCAGCCACGAACAAGCCTGCAGACGTCGTGGCGGGCAACTCCTATAAAATCTTCGTTCGCGAAGTCAAGCCAAGAGAGATGTGTAGTTTGCTTGTGTTATGACGTTTGTGTGTGTAGTATGTGTAGTTTGCTTGTGTTATGACGTTTGTGTTTGTAGTATGTGTAGTTTGCTTGTGTTATGACGTTTGTGTGTGTAGTATGTGTAGTTTGCTTGTGTTATGACGTTTGTGTGTGTAGTATGTGTAGTTTGCTTGTGTTATGACGTTTGTGTGTGTAGTATGTGTAGTTTGCTTGTGTTATGACGTTTGTGTGTGTAGTATGTGTAGTTTGCTTGTGTTATGACGTTTGTGTGTGTAGTATGTGTAGTTTGCTTGTGTTATGACGTTTGTGAGTGTAGTATGTGTAGTTTGCTTGTGTTATAACGTTTGTGTGTGTAGTATGTGTAGTTTGCTTGTGTTATGACGTTTGTGTGTGTAGTATGTGCTAATGCACAGTACAGATGGTATGAGCAACAAATAATAATAATAATAATAGAGCGCTTTTCTATAGCGTCTTTCCTCACGAACGCAGGCTCGGAACGCTTTATATTATAACACACAACCAACTACACATAGGGACGGTCCGTGGCGCAGTGGTTAAGGCGCCTGCCACCAATGCCCTAAAGGTGCGAGGTTCGATACCGGGTTCCGGCGTTGGACTTTTCTCCTCTAGTAAGTGTCACCATTAATTTGGGCGGACCGTCGGGGGGGGGGGGGGGGGGGGGTTCTTTCTCCAGGTACCGGGCTCCGGCTCTTCCTCCCCCTCCACTTTGGTACCGGTTTCAGGCCACGTTATAAATTTCAAATACAAGTGATCAACCACGTGAATGTTCTGTGTCTTTCTTGTACTGTGTTTGTCTTCAGAGTGAATGCGTGTATGTCACGTGAGCGTGCGTGTTGGGTTCAGTTCGCGGAGCTTTGAGCCGATTTGCAGAATTGGGTAAAGCGCCTACATAATAACCGGTATTTTTATTATTACATCACAACAACAAAAACAGTTGAGGCATACGAACCCCAGTGTTTCAGTAGTTTCACGCAATGAAAACAGTCTGTTTACAGTCACACCATCTGATGTTCTGCTTATCGCCCTACGAAGTCTTTATAACAGATTAGTTCAAGGGTGGTGCCAGAATAGCTTGGCGCCTCAGGCTGATGTTCTGCTCATCGCCCTACGAAGTCTTTATAACGGATTTAGTTCAAGGGTGGTGCCAGAATAGCTTGGCGCCTCAGGCTGATGTTCTGCTTATCGCCCTACGAAGTCTTCATAACAGATTAGCTCAAGGGTGGTGCCAGTATAGCTTGGCGCCTCAGGCGCCAAGCTATCCTGGCACCACCCTGGAACAATCATAGTAATTTAATTCACGCAATACAGTATCAGGATGAGATTACAGCACGCCGTGAATTGTATCTTGTATTTTATGGAAGAAGTGACCTCTAAATGACCCAACCCTCCATTGTTTGTCAAGGGGACAGAACTGATGATTGCGAATGTCCAAATGTATTTAGCTGCGCGGTGGCTCTTGTTGATGTGCGGCGGGGGGCTGAGGGTTGCGTTCATTGACAGTCCAGTTTTGTCCAGGTAGAATTGCTAGTGTATTTGCCGCGCGATAACGCACGAGGATTTAAAGCGGCCTGCTCCAGGCAACACAGGGTTAATAGTTTACCATTGTTCTCCTGAATACATGTTCTTATTCAGCCTTACACTAATACTGGACAACGGTCTATCTCCGGTATACATGTACAAAGGTCTATCTCCGGTATACATACGCCCTATAAAATATGTGTCAATATATTTATAAAGCAACTGCACATTCCAGAATGATGACTCTTCCTTATTATGGGGCACATTTAGAGGTCAGTAGTTTAACCCATTCAGACCTGACGCACTACAGCAGGAGATGGATGGACCAGTGATAATTCAAGGGGAGCGCCAGATTACCTTGGCGCCCGTCGGCGTCAAGCTAATCTGGCACCACCCTTAAATTATCATGGTCGATCCATCTCCTGCAACAGGTGCATAGTCATAGACGCCACCAACATTTGGGAAATACGTGCAACAGGTGCATAGTCATAGACGCCACCAACATTTGGGAAATACGTGCGTCAGGCTGAACATAGACGCCACCAACATTTGGGAAATACGTGCGTCAGGCTGAACATAGACGCCACCAACATTTGGGAAATACGTGCGTCAGGCTGAACATAGACGCCACCAACATTTGGGAAATACGTGCGTCAGGCTGAATGGGTTAAGGAATGTTTGTTTTGTTTTTGTTCCGGTTGTGGAGCAAGACGGACATATTGTTCCGGTTGTGGAGCAAGACGGATATATTGTTCCGGTTGTGCAGCAAGACGGACATATTGTTCCGGTTGTGCAGCAAGACGGACATATTGTTCCGGTTGTGCAGCAAGACGGACATATTGTTCCGGTTGTGCAGCAAGACGGACATATTGTTCCGGTTGTGCAGCAAAACGGACATATTGTTCAGTGTCTTGAAAGTCAGTCAAACGACCTGGATACTAGCTTGAGTGTGCCATTCAGGGACATGTGGCCTGATGCTGCTTGAGAGTCAGTCAAACGACCTGGATACTAGCTTGAGTGTGTTAGTCAGGGACATGTGGCCTGATGCTGCTTGAGAGTCAGTCAAACGACCTGGATACTAGCTTGAGTGTGTTAGTCAGGGACATGTGGCCTGATGCTGCTTGAGAGTCAGTCAAACGACCTGGATACTAGCTTGAGTGTGTCAGTCAGGGACATGTGGCCTGATGCTGCTTGAAAGTCAGTCAAACGACCTGGATACTAGCTTGAGTGTGTCAGTCAGGGACATGTGGCCTGATGCTGCTTGAAAGTCAGTCAAACGACCTGGATACTAGCTTGAGTGTGTCAGTCAGGGACATGTGGCCTGATGCTGCTTGAAAGTCAGTCAAACGACCTGGATACTAGCTTGAGTGTGTCAGTCAGGGACATCTGGCCTGATGCTGCTTGAAATAAAAATAACCTTCTGTCGCCAGCCTAAAGCATGTACGTTTGAAATGAAGCGCTGTGTGTGTGTGTGTGTGTGTGTGTGTGTGTGTGTGTGTGTGTGTGTGTGTGTGTGTGTGTGTGTGTGTGTGTGTGAAATTGAATAGCGCTGGGCGTTTGTGGACGGAAAAGCCTAAAATTTTAGTTTTTTTTTTTTTCCAATACGAGCTGAGATGTCCCCCGGAGATGTTTTCAGGGATTTGTAATTGATCAGACATTGTCGTTTCAAGAAAACTGGTTGGTCCCTAATTTTTGTTGTTATTCTTACGAATTACCGCTTAATATTAGCATAATATATAGTTAGATTACCAAAAGACATTGGATGACTTCGTTCGCGAACACGAGTCTACCTCTTCAACTTTCCGAGTGGTCATTTACTCATATCTGAAGAAGAAAAAAAAAGTTACTAAAAAAAAAAAAAAAAATGAAAAGAACGTCACGCAGACGGTGACGGAAAAGAATCCAATGTATCTATACATGTAGTTTATCTGAAGCTTAACTCCTGCCCCAGACACACCACAGCAAGATAAGGATCGCTCATGATAGTTCAAGGGTGATGCCAGAATAGCTTGGCGCCTATGGGCTGACTCATTATACCCCAGACACACCACAGCAAGATAAGGATCGCTCATGATAGTTCAAGGGTGATGCCAGAATAGCTTGGCGCCTATGGGCTGACTCATTATACCCCAGACACACCACAGCAAGATAAGGATCGCTCATGATAGTTCAAGGGTGATGCCAGAATAGCTTGGCGCCTATGGGCGCCAAGCTATTCTGGCATCACCCTTGAACTATCATGGGCTATCAGTGTCCTGCACTGCAATGCAGTCTTAAGAGGACAACGGCAACATTTGGGGATTTCGGTCTTGGGGTACAATGAGTTAAGAGAAGTCTCAATCTAAGCAGGCGCCGCTGAGGGACGTATGCCGAAGTAATTGGGGGAGGGGGGGGGGGGGTCAAGATGATTTGCCACTTCTATATGCAGTCAATAAAGCATTCTTATTTATTTTGTGGTTCAAAACCAAAAATAAAAGGCTGACGGAGACATCATTTTCAGAACATTAATTGTTCAGTTGTCCGGAAAATCAAAGGGGTCAAGGGGGCTACTTTATTTGCCCGTTTGACATAACCGTTATGAGTTGCCGCATGCCTTCTGCAGTAAGTTAAGTAGCGACTGATCTATAGACTTGTTTGTGTGTCTATTTTGAAGAAGGGTATTTACCCGAAATATTATAAAGTGTTTTGTAACTGTCTTTTCTAAGCGTGTTTCTTTCTCTCTTGGGCCCTTCTCTGCATTTACACGCTTGACAGTCACCTTATTGCCGGGTCTCGATTTCTGATCACCGATATGACGTTTTCACGGATCGCGGAATCATATTTTGGCTTTCACGTTTCACGACAAACGGCTATCACGAGCACGAAGATAAAAACATGCGACTACAGACACAAGGACTTCAAATATATTTTTTAAAAACCAATCCCTCCCCCGCCCCCCCCCCCCCCCCCCCCCGACCCCCCCCCCCCCCCCACACACACACACACACACACTTGCGTACACTACACCGTCATTATTACGGAGCTTAGTTTCTCTCCCACGCAGATTTCGGACACACGCACAATGAACAGAAGGAGTGACCGCACACACACACACTGCACTCGCTGCACTCGCTGTCTGTGCTGGGCGAAGGAAGACTTCGCGGCGGGGAAACAAGGTGGTGGGTACGTCACTCAACGCGTGAAACGGTCCGGTAACCATCCACCTGCAAGACATACAACGTCGCGCAGCCGGACTACAGTGGGTTTTAAGAATAAGAATAAGAGTACTTTATTATCTCGAAAAGAGAAATTCGGTTGTGGTACACTTATAACAAATAGTACAAACAAGACATAAAAACATTATAACATAATTATGAACATTTTCTCCCTGCACTTACACAGCTACAAATTCGAAATGGATATAAGTAAACACTACAAAATCTTTACATATAACTCTTACACATCTCACACAGACATCTTTTATGGACTGAACTGAGCGGCACTTATACATTCACACCCACCTCTACACATGCATCCATAATACGCGTGCTTCAACCTAGTCCTAACCCTCACTACTTATTATACAAACATCTCAATACATTTTACACATTTTTACACAAGCTGCGTAATTAGAATCTACCGTAGTAAAATAATTAGTGGGTAAACACTCAGTAACAACAATCCCAGTATGTCCATGTTCACCACCAAATAAAACACAAAATAATCACTTCTCTAAAATCAACAAGCTCCATTCCTACTGATTGCACAGGTAAAGGGGGATAGGGGGAGGAGTTAGGTTTGGGTATGCGTGGATGTACCTACAGATTGCTTAGAGTGATGGATTTGGGGATGAAACTGTGCTGTAATCTGAGTGTCCTAGCTTTGTGCGTGCGGAGTCTGCGGCCAGAGGGGAGGAGTTCATAGAGGTGGGCAAGGACATGGGATCTGTCTGAAGCTCTCCCCCTACCCTTTCTCACCACACGCTGTTCATACAGGGAGTCCACACTTGCTTGCTGACTGCCAATCGCCTTGCTGCAGATGTTTACCATTCGTGCCTGGGTGTTCTTGTTCTTGAATCCCAAAATCCCCAAATTTTGAAGTCGTCCTCTGAAGACTGCATTGTAGTGCAGGACACAGATCGACCATGATAGTTCAAGGGTGATGCCAGAATAGCTTGGCGCCCATAGGCGCCAAGCTATTCTGGTATCACCCTTGAACTATCTTGGTCGATCTATATGTTGCTGTGGAGTGTCTGGGGTAGAATAAGTTATGTGTTAGTTTCTTCGTCTGGGTCTTTTTTAATCTTTCATCTGACTTTTTAACCCGCATCATACTGAGGCTAAAAGCTTCAAATTTGTACTCTGCCATATATGCAAGCAACATTACATTACTTACAGATGAGGACATAGACCAATCGGCTTTAGTTCAAGGGTGGTGCCATAATAGCTTGGCGCCTAGAGTAGTCGCCACGGTACTCTGGCACTACCCTTAGACAATTTTAGTCACACTTGTTGCACACACTGGTGTATTCCGAACGATAAGGGTTAATATTCAAAATGTTCTGTTGCTGTTTGTCTCAAACTCCAGAGTACATAAAAAATGTTCCACTATTATCTTGATTCTCACATAAATGCCATGATAAACTGTTTTGCTAAAAACGTAGCAATGTTTAAAAGATTTCCTCTATGAAAATTATTATCTAAAGGTTAGGCCAGTGGTCATTCAATTTTGCATCATACAAGGTTAAAAATGATAATGGGCACATACACATTAAGTTGAAAAAAAAATGAAAGTGAAAAAAGAAGTATTTCATGAAGTTGAACTTGTTACGGACGCCTAATGTTGTGAAGACACTCGTTTTCACCGTAATGCCAGTCCCCTAATGTTGTGAAGACACTCGTTTTCACCGTAATGCCAGTCCCCTAATGTTGTGAAGACACTCGTTTTCACCGTAATGCCAGTCCCCTAATGTTGTGAAGACACTCGTTTTCACCGTAATGCCAGTCCCCTAATGTTGTGCTGACACTCGTTTTCACCGTAATGCCAGTCCCCTAATGTTGTGAAGACACTCGTTTTCACCGTAATGCCAGTCCCCTAATGTTGTGCTGACACTCGTTTTCACCGTAATGCCAGTCCCCTAATGTTGTGAAGACACTCGTTTTCACCGTAATGCCAGTCCCCTAATGTTGTGAAGACACTCGTTTTCACCGTAATGCCAGTTTTTGTGTGAGAGGCACCCACTTTATTGATAGAAACCCATTTTTTGTCCTTCCAGTGCTCTGTTTCTAAAAAATGTTTGTTTTATTTTAAGTAATAGAGAGCTTTCTAAACATTTGCATCAATTTCAGAGCTCTAGAAAAAAATAGAAAATATGGGAACTCATTCTCACATAAAATGGTAGGTAACCCACTCTGAGGCTTTTCTCTCCATGTGTGTGAAGGTGTGTGTGTGTGTGTGTGTGTGTGTGTGTGTGTGTGTGTGTGTGTGTGTGTGTGGTATGGTATGGTATGGTATGGTAGGGTATGCTATAGTGTTTTGTGGTGTGGTGTGTTGTGGTGTGTGTGTGTTTGTGTGTGTGGGTGTGTGTGTGTGGTGTGGTGTGGTGTGGTGTGGTGTGTGTGTGTGTGTGTGTGTGGTGTGGTGTGGTGTGGTGTGGTGGTGGTGGTGGTGGTGTGTGTGTGTGTGTGTGTGTGTGTGTGTGTGTGTGTGTGTGTGTGCACGTACGTATGTGAAAGTACATTGTTGCATCACGTGCGAAGCAAAAGCTAGTCTATGTTTTGGGCCAGCGGTCGTCAGTCGTCCGTCATAAACTTTAACGTTGGCATTTTCTCGGAGACTTTTCAAGCTACATTCTTCAAACTTGGCCCAAGGATACTTTGTGGCGAGGCCTTTCTAAACATACCAGTTTGAGTGACCTCTCACAAAGGTCACAGGGGCTCAGGAATTGGGTCAAAAATATCTATATTGTATTTTTTTTTCTTTCTGAAATACTATTCACAACTTCAAACCCAAACTTGGTACAAAGATACCTGAGGGTAAGACCTTTCCATGCATACTAATTTGGCTGATCCCTCGGTAAGGTCAAGGGTCACCAAGATCCCTCGGTAAGGTCAAGGGTCACAAGATCCCTCGGTAGGTTCAAGGGTCACCAAGAGCCGGCTTAGGACATGGGTTCAAAATAGCCATATTTTGACAAAAGATGTTATTTTCTCAAACACAACTTTAAACCCAAACTTCCTACAGAGATACCTGATGGGAAGACCTATTTATGCATACTGTTTTCGATAACGCTTCGGAAAGGTCAAGGATCACAGGCTGACAAATGTGTGTAAAATGCTAATTTTTGATAAAATTGTAGGTATTAGCGACATTTTTGCAATTTTTTTTCAATCAAATTTGGCACAAAGGTAGCTGATGATAAGACCTTTCTGTGCATACAAATTTACTCAACTCATTGCAATGGTCCCCGTCCCTCCAGACCCAAAATTTTTTAAATGTCATTACAAAGTCCCTTTTTTTGTGGAGGGGGGGGGGGGTGTTTAACCACTTTTCACTTCAGTGTTCTGTTCGCTCACTGACGTGCCGAGCGAAAGTGAGTCTATTATTTAGGTTCAGTGGTGTTTCTGTCCGTCGTCCGTCTGTGTCGAAAACTTTAACTTTGGCATTTTCTCGGAGACTATTCAAGCCACAGTCTTTCAACTTGGCCCAAGGATACTTTGTGGAAAGACCTTTCCAAGCATTCCAATTTGAGTGACCTCTCACGAAGGGAAAGGTCACAGGGGCTCAGGAAATAAGTCAAAAATAGCTTTTTGTGGGACATAATTTATTTTGTTCTCAAATATAATTCACAACTGAGCATACTAATTTACTTAAATCGCTGCAAATGTCAAGGTGGGGGAGGGGTTGGGGGGTGAACGTGTGTCAAAAATACTGACAGTTTGAGAAATCATGGACTTTGCTGGTGCGAAAGCCAGTCCTTTACTTATTGTCACAAAGTATATCGGCTGTCCACGTGAGGGCGTCATGGCTTCCCCTTTATGGTGGAAAGAATCGTAGTTACATGTAGTATCAACAGTTTGGCACAATTTGCAATCAAATTTGGCACAGATCACTAGTTCAGTCAACTCTATGATATCATAAAGGTCAAGGGTCACGGGTGTTTGACAGCTGTGTGAAAACTAATTAAATTTGAGAAAACATGGATTTCGCTGGTGCAGAAGTCATCTCTTTGTCACAAGGGTCACACATCTTGCATCTAGTCCACATTATGGTCTGTGGGGTTAAATCAAGATCTATGCCCTTTGCAGATGGGTGGAATTTTGCCTATTCATAGCATTATGGTCTGTGGGGTTAAATCAAGATCTATGTCCTTTGCAGATGGGTGGAATTTTGCCTATTGATAGCATTATGGTCTGTGGGGTTAAATCAAGATCTATGCCCTTTGCAGATGGGTGGAATTTTGCCTATTGATAGCATTATGGTCTGTGGGGTTAAATCAAGATCTATGCCCTTTGCAGATGGGTGGAATTTTGCCTATTGATAGCATTATGGTCTGTGGTGTTAAATCAAGATCTATGCCCTTTGCAGATGGGTGGAATTTTGCCTATTGATAGCATTGCTTGTATCCAGGCTTACTTAACTCATTCTACCCCAGACACACCACAGCAAGATAAGGATCGACCATGATAGTTCAAGGGTGATGCCAGAATAGCTTGGCGCCTGTGGGCTGACTCATTCTACCCCAGACACACCACAGCAAGTTAAGGATTGACCATGATAGTTCAAGGGTGATGCCAGAATAGCTTGGCGCCTGTGGGCTGACTCATTCTACCCCAGACACACCACAGCAAGATAAGGATCGACCATGATAGTTCAAGGGTGGCATCAGAATAGCTTGGCACCCATGACCCTTGTGACCTTGACCTTTGAGAGAGGTCACAAACTGAAAAGTTTAGAAAGGTCTTGCAACAAAGTAACCTTGAAGACTGTGGCTTGAATAGTCTCAGAGAAAACGCCAACATTAAAGTTTACCAGGCGCGACGGCGGATGCCAGACGGACGAAGGACAGAGGAGCATTGGCCCAGTACATAGATTGACTATTGCTATCGCACATGAGCCATGGCAGGGATACTATGTCCTAGCTTGGCAGAACAAACATCGGGAAAGCTTGTTCTGGGAGAATTTTAGCACTCAATGGAGGGTCACTTTACAATTACACTGAATGTCTGTATAAACTGAATGTCTGTATAAACTGAATGTCTGTATAAACTGAATGTCTGTATAAACTGAATGTCTATATAAACTGAATGTCTGTATAAACTGAATGTCTGTATAAACTGAATGTCTGTGGTGCCAGGTAACTCTTATCATCCTGATACACCCATTGCTTGAGATTAATTTGACTGATAGTTCAATGGTGGTGCCAGAATAGCTTGGCGCCTCCGGCGCCAAGCTATTTTAGCACCACCCTTGAACTAAAACAGTTGATCTATATGTAGCCATCACAGGACGACAAGCAGAGTTTACAAGATCAGTCTCAGGACGTAATGGATTGAAGACTTGAAGCAGACAGGTCAGAATATTATCAGTAGTGGTTTCATGACACTTGCAACAAATGTACGTTCAACATGGTCTGACTGACACTAACTACTGCCTCACATCTGTGCATTATCCTTTTTATATATGTGCAGACTGTAAGATGGAGAACATTCCAGACTTCAGCTTGACGGAATATGGTACACGTCCTTTTTATCGAGGATGTGGACTTCCATGGTGTCAAGCACGTGGACGCACAAGAACGGATGAAAATAAAAGCTGCAGCATTCTGTTATGTTTTCGCTTTGCTTCTTCTTCTTCCTTCCTTCAGTTCACCCAGACCTAAAGGGACGTTAAAGATGCAACATGTTCAACCATTTAACCATGACGCGCTACAGTTGGCGATGGAGCGACCATGATAATTCAAGGGTAGTGCCAGATTAGCTTGACATCTGGCACTACCCTTGAGTTTCATGGTCGATCCTTCGCCTGCAACTGGCACATGGTCATTAGGCGACACCTTCAAAATTTGGAAAATGTGGTCGTGGGGTGAAATGGGGTAACCATCTTGTACACCAACTGTTAATCATTTTATTGGCTGCATGCACAAGCTGTGCCTGTGCCCCCCCCCCCCCCCCCTCCTCCCTCTCCCCGCACCCTCTTCCACCCCACCCCATCAAATCCAATCACCTAACTCTCTCAATAAAGGATAAGTTTCAGCGCAAATTGTTAGAACATTCTTCAGTTTATCACAGCCCTTCATCGAATCCATCATAAATAATCCACAGCTTTTGTAACACAACCAACATGGAAAAAACGGAAACCAATCAATTCATGTAATGTGCTGTAGAGCTGACTGTCTGGTCACTTAAAAACAAAATTAAAAAAAACAAACACCTGAAAACATCGCCTCAAATTTTTGTAAAGTTCATTAAATATTTTTGCTTGCTCGACCCTCAGTAGCAAAAGGTGTTCGGGCAAACAATAGGCACCGCTGGCTGCACAAAGCCATGCGCAGGCCAACTGCAGCCATCGGCAGCCCTGGGATCTCTGCACACTGGGATGAAACTATGAAATGTACCAATTCATAACAAGTATCCACAACAACAAACCAATTTCAAAGTATCACAGGCAGAAACAGCTTGTCTGTCTCTTTTTACCTCACACAAAAACACAGACACATGGACACATAAGCGCGCACACAAAGCTCCACATCTACTCCATCTACACAACATTCACACAAGGGTCTTCCTTAATCCATTTAGCACCAAGTCTCTACATCAGGAGATTCATTGACTATGATAATCCAAGGGTAGTGCCAGAATAGCTTGGCGCCTTAAGGCACCAAGCTAATCTGGCACTACCCTTGAATTATCATGGTCAATCCATCTCCTGCAAATGGTACATAGTCATCAGGCAACAGCTCCAACATTTGAGAAATGGGACCTTGGGACTAAAACGGTTAATGTTTTTCACGCTTTCCACAGTTTGTTCACAGCAGTCTTGCAAGTACATGTGTATATATATATCTCCATCTCCTACTTTATGTTCACTGAGGCACACTTAGTTTCTCTGCATTCGTTTTCGCAGTTTCATGTAGTTCACTTGTCGTTTCTGAAAAAGAAATACATGCAACATAAACGTTATTGTCCAAAGCCAATTCAAACCACAACAAACAAATGTAATATTCATGCAGTAACATCAATTACAAGGAAGAAAAGTATGGCCAATATGATCAATGCTTCTTTCTACATTACCAATTTTTGTTCTCCTCAAACAACACGGTCATTTCACTACCTTATCTCGAACAGCATGTTGATGGACACCCCTGCCTAACGCCATGCAGCTATTGGTGCTACAGATCCCGTTGATGAATGTGCACGATGGGTAAAAAAGAACTCTTATGCAAGATGTGATTCTGGCTGAGAAAGCCTGATGCACACATACCAAACAAGGAAAACAGAAAATAGAGATTGAGAACACTTTAAACTAGAAACGTTAAACACTTCATGTTTCTCATTTTAAGGGTTTTCAACATCTATTTTCTGTTTTCCTTTCACATGATTCTGGCTGAGAAAGCCTGATGCACACATACCTAACAAGGAAAATAGAGATTGAAAACACTTTAAACTAAAAACGTTAAACACTTCATGTTTCTCATTTTAAGGGGTTTCAACATCTATTTTCTGTTTTCCTTTCACATGATTCTGGCTGGGAAAGCCTGATGCACACATACCTAACAAAGAAAACAGAAAATAGAGATTGAAAACACTTTAAACTAGAAACGTTAAACACTTCATGTTTCTCATTTTAAGGGTTTTCAACATCGGTTTTCTGTTTTCCTTTCACATGATTCTGGCTGAGAAAGCCTGATGCACACATACCTAACAAGGAAAACAGAAAATAGAGATTGAAAACACTTTAAATTAGGGTTTTCAACATCTATTTTCTGTTTTCCTTTCACATGAAACTCTTGCAGCGACAGTTTTACTACCGTTTCAAGACAATTTTCTTATACTTACCCATAATATGGTCTTCATATGTTAAAGTTAACAGAATATGCAAAATGTACAGCTTCCATTTCCAGAGCCAAATGGACCATTTAAAGCATCCCCTGCTGAGCATTACATAGTACAGGAAAGCTTTCAACCAAAAAATACTCACTGGTTGTGCTTAAACAGTGAGCACTTCAAAACTAATACAACTTATCAGACACAAGTATTACCCGTGATTTATTACATTTGATTTTTCTCCCATCATTGGCATTGGAAGTGAAAGAGGCACACCTGCGGTGTGCAAAGGAAACTGGGCCGATGTCAGGCACTGTTGGCAATGCATAAAATGTGCACAGGCCAACAGTGGCTTATACTCTCTGGGAGAGTGCCCCAGTATTACCGTTTGGTGAGTGAGCAGTTTGAGTTGTGATAAGCTGAGGAGCGGGGCAATGGAAGGACGGCCATGTGCACACTGGAACGGCAGATCACACGCTGACAGTGCCTGTAGCAACTCCTGACATGTTGTCACTGAAAGCTTGTCCCCAAACTTCACTGCACCTGAACATCGAGATACAATCATGGTGACGGCAATCTCAACTTTTACACCAATCATTCCGTTGTGGATTTGTCAAGCTTGGGGCTACAGACAACATAGGGCAAGTGGTGCATGCTACAATCAAATGGTAGCCTTCTGGCTGTCAGTAGCATGAGGCAAGTGGTGCATGCTACAGTCAAATGGTAGCCTTCTGGCTGTCAGTAGCATGAGGCAAGTGGTGCATGCTACAGTCAAATGGTAGCCTTCTGGCTGTCAGTAGCATGAGGCAAGTGGTGCATGCTACAGTCAACTGGTAGCCTTCTGGCTGTCAGTAGCATGAGGCAAGTGGTGCATGCTACAGTCAAATGGTAGCCTTCTGGCTGTCAGTAGCATGAGGCAAGTGGTGCATGCTACAGTCAAATGGTAGCCTTCTGGCTGTCAGTAGCTTGAGGCAAGTGGTGCATGCTACAGTCAAATGGTAGCCTTCTGGCTGTCAGTAGCATGAGGCAAGTGGTGCATGCTACAGTCAAATGGTAGCCTTCTGGCTGTCAGTAGCATGAGGCAAGTGGTGCATGCTACAGTCAAATGGTAGCCTTCTGGCTGTCAGTAGCATGAGGCAAGTGGTGCATGCTACAGTCAAATGGTAGCCTTCTGGCTGTCAGTAGCATGAGGCAAGTGGTGCATGCTACAGTCAAATGGTAGCCTTCTGGCTGTCAGTAGCTTGAGACAAGTGGTGCATGCTACAGTCAAATGGTAGCCTTCTGGCTGTCAGTAGCATGAGGCAAGTGGTGCATGCTACAGTCAAATGGTAGCCTTCTGGCTGTCAGTAGCATGAGGCAAGTGGTGCATGCTACAGTCAAATGGTAGCCTTCTGGCTGTCAGTAGCATGAGGCAAGTGGTGCATGCTACAGTCAAATGGTAGCCTTCTGGCTGTCAGTAGCATGAGGCAAGTGGTGCATGCTACAGTCAAATGGTAGCCTTCTGGCTGTCAGTAGCTTGAGGCAAGTGGTGCATGCTACAGTCAAATGGTAGCCTTCTGGCTGTCAGTAGCATGAGGCAAGTGGTGCATGCTACAGTCAAATGGTAGCCTTCTGGCTGTCAGTAGCATGAGGCAAGTGGTGCATGCTACAGTCAAATGGTAGCCTTCTGGCTGTCAGTAGCATGAGGCAAGTGGTGCATGCTACAGTCAAGTGGTAGCCTTCTGGCTGTCAGTAGCTTGAGGCAAGTGGTGCATGCTACAGTCAAATGGTAGCCTTCTGGCTGTCAGTAGCATGAGGCAAGTGGTGCATGCTACAGTCAAATGGTAGCCTTCTGGCTGTCAGTAGCATGAGGCAAGTGGTGCATGCTACAGTCAAATGGTAGCCTTCTGGCTGTCAGTAGCATGAGGCAAGTGGTGCATGCTACAGTCAAATGGTAGCCTTCTGGCTGTCAGTAGCATGAGGCAAGTGGTGCATGCTACAGTCAAATGGTAGCCTTCTGGCTGTCAGTAGCTTGAGGCAAGTGGTGCATGCTACAGTCAAATGGTAGCCTTCTGGCTGTCAGTAGCATGAGGCAAGTGGTGCATGCTACAGTCAAATGGTAGCCTTCTGGCTGTCAGTAGCATGAGGCAAGTGGTGCATGCTACAGTCAAATGGTAGCCTTCTGGCTGTCAGTAGCTTTTTTGTCAATGTGATTCTTGTAGGGTTAACTTATTCAAGACGTGCCACCTACGGATTCACAGCGAACCACCGCGTATCCGTAGGGGGCACGTCTGGAATGAGTTAAGGGTTAAGGCGCTGGATGATCATGTCAAACATCAGATCCTATTGATCCTTCCAAAGAGACATTCCATACAGCAGCTAAGGAATCAGGCCAGTCCACCTTTAGGAGAAAGTATATCAGCGGGGGAGCTGGGAAGCGTTCTACTCTCGTCTGAAAGGTCCCGGGTTCGAATCCACCTGGGGTCAAAATTTGTTCAGACCCTATTCGGTGCCCCATCTTTTAAATAACCTACATGGTAGACAAAAAGACGATAAGCCCTAAACGTTTAACGTTTTCCCCTCCCAAGCCAAGTGGAAGGGGTAAAGGGATCTAATTGTTTGATTTGGTTTACACGTTTGTCCAGCACTGAGTGACTCCCCTTGGTGTGCATGCTGAAAAGTTGTTCTTTTGAACCTCCTACCGCATGGTGTGCTCTTCTCAACACAGGTAACAAGAGCTGAAATCTTTTTTAAAAACATAAAAATACAAAAAGGTTACTTGATATTTCACAGACAAGCTCTGATACTAGAAAAGCATCAACACACCTTTACACGCATGAGTTGCCAACAACCTGTGAGGCAATTGGCGCTTTGTTCCAGCATTTGTTTGTAGCAGCTGAAAATAAACATTTCACATTCACAAAACATGTCAAAATATTTATGACTAATTACTGAATACAGTATAAAAGATTTCATGTTAAAATATGTAAAATGTTACACGTGACTATTGTGTAAGTCTTTACAGCTGACATGACATAAGCAATAACTACCCTAAGTCACATTCGAGATAGACTTAGGGCGGAGTTAACTGCTGCTGATGTAACAAGATCCATCTATATATGTAAATCAGCACACTCTAAGCAAACATCATACATACCTGAGTGTGTTCCCGAAGCATTGTCTGCAAGACAAATATGTATGGAGTAGAGCACCAGCACAGATAAAATACAAATTAGCTATTTCATAAATCTTTGACTTTTTTTCATTTAGTAAATGGATGACCCCCAAAAAAAAACTCTTCAGTAAATAAAGCATATAAGCAACTTGATGCGTTTCGAAATTCTGCAATCATTCGTCAGCATGTGCAAGCTGTCACATGCATCTCGATCTTTTCAATAATTCACCACAATGTACAAACATCTGCCAGCATCAAAACACTGATGTTAACACACGGAACATTCAGGTCAAAATTAGAGGGGTAGATTTGTCCCCTAAAGATAACATTATGGAGAATGATATAGAAAAACCGTTATTTTTCAAGGATATAGAGAGAACAGTTTGACAGCCATGATAGTTCAAGGGTGGTGCCAGAATATCTCGGTTCCTAGAGGCACCAAGCTATTCTGACATCACCTTTGAACTAGCATAATCAGTTTGCTTCAGTAGCATTTTATCTAAAGATCAAAGACAGCCTCTTGGAACTCACCTCTATATACTCAAAGCTGAGTGGATCTTTTCCGCGCTTCCTATCATTGGCTTCTCGCTGAGCCATACAGGCTGGCATGGTGTGAACATGCACATTATCTCGACGATTGGGGTCAGTCTCAAACACAAGACCTGCAAGACAGAAGATAAAGTACAAGCATTTCAAAGGCGTGAACACATCCCTGAGTACATAAATCATACAGTCCAAATCAATAAAGGTATGAAACAGTTATTCAACCATGTAATCAGGTTGTACTGTAGTAGAGGTCAAAAATTTTCCAAGAAACAGAATGTATTCTTTATAACAAGCAAATATAATCAAAAGTATTTCTCTACACAAATTACATTAACCTGCATGTACTAGCTAGGTTTCCAACACACCACATCTAAAGAATATAAGTCTAGAAGTACTTACAGTGATAGCTGTCCTGTCACCTAGCTTATTAGGGACTACCCTTGAGCTCCTGAGGTTGACCCACTATCCACACAATATTCTGAAATGTGTCAAATTATGCCTGAAGCACTACAGCAGGAGATGGATCGACCATGATAATTCAAGGATAGTGCCAAATAGGTTGGCGCCTGATGGCACCAAGCCAATCTGGCACTACCCTTGAATTATCATGATCGATCCATCTCCTGCAACTAGTACATCATTGTTAGGCGACACCTCCAAAATGTTGAAAATGCAGCCTTGTGGTTAAAAGGATTAAGGCAGACACGAAGGAACGTATACCTATTCTCTCCAACTCCTCACGGAAGCTCTGCATAAGCCTGACCTCCTCCTCCAGCAGCTCAACAGTCCGTGGTGGGGACACTTCTGATCTGCATATCATCTTCGCATTTTCGTCGCCTGAGGCACTCTTCTCATACACACCTGAAACAAAACATACAGGATAAGCATTTCAACCCTAGAGACTTGTATCTCAGCAAACTCATGACACAGGGACAGCAGGGGATGAATCAGCCATGACTGTTCCAAGCCCACACAGTCTGCGAGAGCACTCCCCAGAAAGACCCAGTAAACTACAGGTAAACTTATACTCAAATGAGAAAGTAAAATCTCATTTGAATAGAAGAGTTCTTGAGAAGTACTCCCTGAGTACAGGAGGGCAGATTAGTGGCACGTCTTTCCACCCACCAAGCATACACACAGTCACACTGACACAAGCGCTTGATTCATGACTGGAACTACGTCTTTCCACCCACCAAGCATACACACAGTCACACTGACACAAGCGCTTGATTCATGACTGGAACTAATACATGCAAAGTCGAACTGAACCATGTCAAAGTGTAATGAGAGAAATTACACATGGATTTAACCCAGTGAGCGCAGAAAACATTGACCACCACCCAACTGCAAGAGGTATAGATCCTCATCAGCCCCCGCAGTTGCACTAACTTACCGCAGTTGAAGGGGCTCATGAGGATCTATGCCTCTTGCTGACGCCACTTTGTATCCATGTTCCCGGGGCCTGTAGAACAGTTGCACTAACTTACCGCAGTTGCACTAACTTACCGCAGTTGCAGGGGCTCATGAGGATCTATGCCTCTTGCTGACGCCACTTTGTATCCATGTTCCCGGGGCCTGTAGAACAGTTGCACTAACTTACCGCAGTTGCAGGGGCTGATGAGGATCTATGCCTCTTGCTGACGCCACTTTGTATCCATGTTCCCGGGGCCTGTAGAACAGTTGCACTAACTTACGGCAGTTGCAGGGGCTCATGAGGATCTATGCCTCTTGCTGACGCCACTTTGTATCCATGTTCCCGGGGCCTGTAGAACAGTTGCACTAACTTACCGCAGTTGCAGGGGCTCATGAGGATCTATGCCTCTTGCTGACGCCACTTTGTATCCATGTTCCCGGGACCTGTAGAACAGTTGCACTAACTTACGGCAGTTGCAGGGGCTCATGAGGATCTATGCCTCTTGCTGACGCCACTTTGTATCCATGTTCCCGGGGCCTGTAGAACAGTTGCACTAACTTACCGCAGTTGCAGGGGCTCATGAGGATCTATGCCTCTTGCTGACGCCACTTTGTATCCATGTTCCCGGGACCTGTAGAACAGTTGCACTAACTTACCGCAGTTGCAGGGGCTCATGAGGATCTATGCCTCTTGCTGACGCCACTTTGTATCCATGTTCCCGGGACCTGTAGAACAGTTGCACTAACTTACCGCAGTTGCAGGGGCTCATGAGGATCTATGCCTCTTGCTGACGCCACTTTGTATCCATGTTCCCGGGGCCTGTAGAACAGTCGCACTAACTTACCGCAGTTGCAGGGGCTCATGAGGATCTATGCCTCTTGCTGACGCCACTTTGTATCCATGTTCCCGGGACCTGTAGAACAGTTGCACTAACTTACCGCAGTTGCAGGGGCTCATGAGGATCTATGCCTCTTGCTGACGCCACTTTGTATCCATGTTTCCGGGACCTGTAGAACAGTTGCAGAAGCACAGTCTGCGTCAGCTGGCACTGAAGGGGTTAAACACATGATGGTGATGTAACTATAGAAACAACAACTGACTTGATGTTAGTTAAACACGTGATGGTGATGTAACTATAGACAACAACAACTGACTTGATGTTAGTTAAACACGTGATGGTGATGTAACTATAGAAACAACAACTGACTTGATGTTAGTTAAACACATGATGGTGATGTAACTATAGAAACAACAACTGACTTGATGTTAGTTAAACACGTGATGGTGATGTAACTATAGACAACAACAACTGACTTGATGTTAGTTAAACACATGATGGTGATGTAACTATAGAAAACAACAACTGACTTGATGTTAGTGGCTCCAGACGCACTCTCTCATGGGCAGCATGCTGATCAAACAGCACTACCATCTACTCCATCACTACTACTACCAGCACTACTCCATCTAAACAGAAAAAAGCACATAAAAGATAAGAAAATGCATGGGCCTAACTATATAATAAACCTTTCACTGCTGGGCCACAGCAAACAACATTCGACTGCAACAGGCAGCATCTTGAAACAGAAAATAAATGCCCCTTACTGACACTCATATCATATTTGTCTGACAGATGGTTTACCTGGGGTTTTGTCGGCACTGATTTCAGAAAAATAATTTTTAGGTGCAAGGAAGGGGTTAAATCTATAAAACTGTGACAACGGTGAGAAAAGCCAAACACACACACACACACACACACACACACACACACACACACACACATACACACACACACACTCCTATAATTACTCACTTTTAACCACACACACACACACACACACACACACACACACACACACACACACACACACACACACACACACACACATCTATAATCTTTTTTATTACCTGCCGCATAACCATCAGATGATGGAGTTTTCTCCTCTTGGATGAGGCAGGCTACAAACTTGCTGTCCAACTGACAATAACCTTTAGCAATAGCAGACATTATACAATGAGCATATATGTATGATAAACAAAGAATAATTTCCAAAGCAAAAAATGACTGTTAGAACCTTCAACTAGCAAAGCAGCAAATGAATGTGCTGGTCTGCAATTTTGGGCCTACGGCATAAGCACAAACGAGTACACATCAACTCTCTCACTTTCGTTGCCATTTTATATGTGCGAGTCTGTGATTTTGAACATTATGGCATAAGCCATAATGTTCAAAATCACAGACCAGCACACAAACTCTCCATTGCCAGTGGTCGGAGACACTGACCCATCAGCTCATGGGTAATGCTGAGGGAGGCTGGCTCCAAAAACTACATGTACAACTACAAGTAAAAGGTTACTAAATGCAGCCAAAATGCTAACAAAAATTCTACCTTCCTACCAGCCAGCATCGGCTTACTGAAGGCCGTCGGCTGAAGAAAGCACTGCGCTGCTTTGTTCGCTCGCTGTGGTGCATCATTCATTCCCGACGCACCACAGCAAGACATGGACCGAGCATGATAGTTCAAGGGTGGTGCCAGAATAGCTTGGCGCCCATAGGCGCCATGCTATTCTGGCACCACCCCTAAACTACCATGCCCGATCTGTCTCTAGAACTGTAAGTCAGTCCTTCAGAGGGCAAACTTCAACATCCGGGGATTTCGGTCCTGGGGTACAATGCGTGAAATCTCGTAAAATTTGAATGTCGTGAAATGAAGGGCTTTTCTTCCTCTCCACTGCACGCAGGAGAGTTACTTCCGTTACGCTGAAAGGGTAGTGGACAACCGCTGGTACGTGCGCCTTCTCACGGAGATCATGAAGACAAGGGCAGGCAAGTCTTCGTTGAGGGAAGACAACAAGTGTGAGCACTCCTTGTATCGGCACATTCTTGCAACCAAAGCCCCGACATCGAGCAGATCTCTTTAACTCATTCGAGACGAACAGCATTCGGATACGCGGCTTAAGCCGGGCGTACACATGGAATAGGCTTAAGCCGCGTATCCGGATGCCGTTTGTCTAGAATGAGTTAAATGGGCAGGAGTCCGAAATGACATGCTAGAAATGTACACGTTTCGTCGTTTCCGGGGCCATCCCCCACCCTCCCTCCACCTGCAAGAAGCAGATATAATGTGGCACCATCCCCCCACCCTCCCTCCACCTGCAAGGAGCAGATATAATGTGGCACCATCCCCCACCCTCCCTCCACCTGCAAGGAGCAGATATAATGTGGTAAGTCCGGCCTGAAGCCGCAGGGGGTCATGAGAATATAAACCGCTTGTTAACAAGCAGTGGCACTGTCAACATCGGCAACTAGAAGTCGGCATCCAATTGTCTTCTGTTATTGTTCCAAAAAGTGCGACAACTCTCTTGGATTCGTCATCTACAGTGACGTGACACTCAAAGTGACGTCAGTTACAACTGTCGATGTTTACTATAGAGTCCGTCTCCGCCACTGCTTACCGTGATGTGGCTGAAGCACAACAGGCAATAAGCCACCGCGGCGGGGACAGCATGTCACTTATATTCACCACATGCGAAAGGAGACCAGGTTGTGTCTCACTGCTGGGGAAAGGAGGTGAATATTACAAAGTAAATTTAAATCATTCTTGTGTCAACCTGTGCCTGTTGCCACACTTTTACAGGATTTGGAAGTTCGCGCCAGCTATTCATCAACATATTACATAATTAATTGCAAGATTATCAAGTTCTACCCCTGGACCGGAATCCCCGCATGTTGAAGTTGCCCTCTGAAGGACTGTATTACAATTCTAGAGACAGGCCAAGCATGATAGTTCAAGGGTGATGCCAGAATAGCTTGGCGCCTATGGGCGCCAAGCTATTCTGGCACCACCCTTGAACTATCGTGCTCGATCCATGTCTTGCTGTGGTGTGTCGGGGCTGAATGAGTTAAACATTCATGTAACTGCGTGCTAGTCTGTGATTTCAGACCTTACTGTTTGAGATGGTAAAGTCCAGACTCACAGACCAGCACACCAATACTTTTCTTCCCACAGCTGTGGGAGACAGACACTGTCATCAGCACAGTAATATCATTCCATAGACATATATAGATACAAACAGAACACAGACAGACACTGTCATCAGCACAGTAATATCATTCCACAAACATATATAGATACAAACAGAACACAGACAGACACTGTCATCAGCACAGTAATATCATTACACAGACATATATAGATACAAACAGAACACAGACAGACACTGTCATCAGCACAGTAATATCATTCCACAGACATATATAGATACAAACAGAACACAGACAGACACTGTCATCAGCACAGTAATATCATTCCACAGACATATATAGATACAAACAGAACACAGACAGACACTGTCATCAGCACAGTAATATCATTCCACAGACATATATAGATACAAACAGAACACAGACAGACACTGTCATCAGCACAGTAATATCATTCCACAGACATATATAGATACAAACAGAACACAGACAGACACTGTCATCAGCACAGTAATATCATTCCACAGACATATATAGATACAAACAGAAGGACACAGACACTGTCATCAGCACAGTAATATCATTCCATAGACATATTATATAGATACAAACAGAACACAGACAGACACTGTCATCAGCACAGTAATATCATTCCATAGACATATTATATAGATACAAACAGAACACAGACAGACACTGTCATCAGCACAGTAATATCATTCCATAGACATATATAGATACAAACAAAAGGACACAGACAGACACACTCATCAGCACAGTAATATCATTCCACAGACATATATAGATACAAACAGAAGGACACAGACAGACACTGTCATGAGCACAGTAATATCATTCCATAGACATATATAGATACCAACAGAACACAGACAGACACTGTCATCAGCACAGTAATATCATTCCATAGACATATATAGATACAAACAGAAGGACACAGACAGACACTGTCATCAACACAGTAATATCATTCCACAGACATATATAGATACAAACAGAAGGACACAGACAGACACTGTCATCAGCACAGTAATATCATTCCACAGACATATATAGATACAAACAGAAGGACACAGACAGTCTCATCAGCACAGTAATATCATTCCATAGACACATATAGATACAAACAGAAGAACACAGACACTGTCATCAGCACAGTAATATCATTCCATAGACATATATAGATACAAACAGAAGGACACAGACAGACACTGTCATCAGCACAGTAATATCATTCCACAGACATATATAGATACAAACAGAAGAACACAGACACTGTCATCAGCACAGTAATATCATTCCATAGACATATATAGATACAAACAGAACACAGACAGACACTGTCATCAGCACAGTAATATCATTCCACAGACATATATAGATACAAACAGAAGAACACAGACACTGTCATCAGCACAGTAATATCATTCCATAGACATATATAGATACAAACAGAACAACACAGACACTGTCATCAGCACAGTAATATCATTCCATAGACATAATAGATACAAACAGAAGAACACAGACAGACACTGCCATCAGCACAGTGATATCATTTCATAGACATATATAGATACAAACAGAAGAACACAGACAGACAGTCTCATCAACACAGTAATATCATACCATAGACATCTTAGATACAAACAGAAGAACCCAGCCTTGGAACAGCCAGTAACACGGTGCTTAGGGGAGAGTCTTCGAAACTGGAACGCGGCCGTTGGAGAAAACTCGACCAATACCAGAGATACAATTTGGCATACATTACAGAACAGACGGCGCCACTGCAATCAGACAGCACAAAATATACATCGCCGCATGCAAGGAGAAGGTAATTAAGTTTTGCATTATTGTCATGACCTTTGGCTAACTTTGTGTTGATGAAAAGTGCATGAATAATACCATTCACAGACGCATATCAGTGAAAGTAAGTGAAGTGTATAAAGAGCGTTTCATCCTTGATAACAAAAGCGTATACTGAGACCAAAGAGTGTGTGAACTTCGTGACTGTCTTTAGCTCAGGCAGGTTAACTCACTCAGCCCCGACACACCACAGCAAGACATGGGTCGAGCACGATTGTTTAAAGGTGGTGCCAGAACAGCTTGGCGCCCATAGGAGCTAAGCTATTCTGGCACCACCGTTGAACTATCATGTTTGATCTGTCACTTTATTTGTAATACAGTCCTTCAGAGGGCAACGTCAACATTCGGGGCTTTCGGTCCTGGGGCAGAATGTGATACAGCTTGAATATTGGCATGCTGGGGGTTAAATATTGGAAGGTTTATTTCCTTTTGTCAGTTAGTGTACATCACGCCATACACATGCAGCTTCATTAGGAAAGGAAGGTTTGGGGCTGGGTGGGCCAGATGAACGGGCATACAGGTTGTTCAGCTTCATTAGGAAGGGAAGGTTTGGGGCCGGGTGGGCCAGATAACGGAATACAGGTTGTTCAGCGTCATTAGGAAGGGAAGGTTTGGGGCTGGGTGGGCCAGAGAAGGGGAATACAGGTTGTTCAACTTCATTAGGAAGGGAAGGTTTGGGGCCGGGTGGGCCAGATAACGGAATACAGGTTGTTCAGCGTCATTAGGAAGGGAAGGTTTGGGGCTGGATGGGCCAGAGAAGGGGAATACAGGTTGTTCAGCTTCATTAGGAAGGGAAGGTTTGGGGCCGGGTGGGCCAGAGAACGTGAATACAGGTTGTTCAGCTCATTAGGAAGGGAAGGTTTGGGGCCGGGTGGGCCAGAGAACGGGAATACAGGTTGTTCAGCTCATTAGGAAGGGAAGGTTTGGGGCCGGGTGGGCCAGAGAACGTGAATACAGGTTGTTCAGCTCATAGGAAGGGAAGGTTTGGGGCCGGGTGGGCCAGAGAACGTGAATACAGGTTGTTCAGCTCATTAGGAAGGGAAGGTTTGGGGCCGGGTGGGCCAGAGAACGGGAATACAGGTTGTTCAGCTCATTAGGAAGGGAAGGTTTGGGGCCGGGTGGGCCAGAGAACGGGAATACAGGTTGTTCAGCTCATTAGGAAGGGAAGGTTTGGGGCCGGGTGGGCCAGAGAACGGGAATACAGGTTGTTCAGCTCATTAGGAAGGGAAGGTTTGGGGCCGGATGGGCCAGAGAACGTGAATACAGGTTGTTCAGCTTCATTAGGAAGGGAAGGTTTGGGGCTGGGTGGGCCAGATAACGGAATACAGGTTGTTCAGCTTCATTAGGAAGGGAAGGTTTGGGACCGGGTGGGCCAGAGAACGGGAATACAGGTTGTTCAGCTCATTAGGAAGGGAAGGTTAGGGGCTGGGTGGGGCAGAGAACGGGAATACATGTTCAAGACATCAGAAGTGGGACAGCCCTGGACATTACGATTTGGGGCTGCAAGGCTCAACATCACAGACCACCACACATAAAGCGTTTGATCATTGATGACTACACTCGTGTGTGTGTTGCTCTGTCATACTGGACATGACGACCCGGGGCTGCAAGGTCCAACATCACAGACCACCACACATAAAGCGTTTGATCATTGATGACTACACTCGTGTGTGTGTTGCTCTGTCATACTGGACATGACGACTTGGGGCTGCAAGGCTCAACATCACAGACCACCACACATAAAGCGTTTGATCATTGATGACTACACTCGTGTGTGTGTTGCCTTGTCATACTGGACATGACGACCTGGGGCTGCACGGTTCAACATCACAGACCACCACACATAAAGCGTTTGATCATTGATGAATACACTCGTGTGTGTGTTGCCTTGTCATACTGGACATGACGACCTGGGGCTGCACAGTTCAACATCACAGACCACCACACATAAAGCGTTTGATCATTGATGACTACACTCGTGTGAAAGTCCACATACATTACCCAACGTTTTCACATTCATGGAAGGCCTCAAGGTTTTGTCACTGATACAAGAGACACACTACTTAGAGAACAGAATCACAGGATAAATGTCCAGACATCGCGACATACGCGGGACATATCAAGGGCCATAGAAACACTGGTGCACAATTTCTACAAACATTCACACGTGAACCCCTGATGGACTATTCTGATGGACTATTCTGTAACCATTCCGCTTTCCCCGCTTGACGGTTGTCGTCAAACATCGTGTATCAAGGTTAATATCAATCTTTGCCTGTAAATAGTCTTCGTATTCGCACATCACTGGGGAAAGTGACGTATTTTGTTTCTTGTTAAAAATAGCACAGGAAAGCCCCTAGCTTTGTGGCCAGTCATTGAAGACACAGGGGATAAAGTTCTACAGACCTAATAATAATAATACCGGTTGTTACATTGGCGCTTTACCCAATTCTGCCAATCGGCTCAAAGCGCCGCGAACTAAACGCAACACAAACACTCACGTGACACACACGCATTCATTCTAAGACAAACACAGTACAAGACAAAAAGGACATTCACGTGGTGCGAAGGGTCAGCTCAGCTACTGAGATATCGGAAATTGTGGTCGCTTGCACTTGAAGTTTATAAAGTGGCCAGGAACCGGTACCGAAGTGGAGGGGGGGGGGGGGAGGGGGAAGAGCCGGAGTACCCGGAGAAAGAACCCCCGACGGCCCGGCCGAATTAGCAGTGACACTAGAGGAGAAAAGTCGACGGCGGAACGCGGTATCGAACCTCGCACCCTTTTAGCACTGGTGGTAGGCGCCATTACCACTGCGCCACGGACCGCCCCACCTAGTAGTTCTGTAGGGAGCCTACCTCTACATACTGCCAAAACGACTGTAGACACCTTTAGTTCTGTAGGGAGCCTATCTCTACACACTGCCAATACGACTGTAGACACCTAGTAGTTCTGTAGGGAGCCTACCTCTACACACTGCCAATACGACTGTAGACACCTAGTAGTTCTGTAGGGAGCCTACCTCTACACACTGCCAATACGACTGTAGACACCTAGTAGTTCTTAGGGAGCCTACCTCTACACACTGCCAATACGACTGTAGACACCTAGTAGTTCTGTAGGGAGCCTACCTCTACACACTGCCAATACGACTGTAGACACCTAGTAGTTCTGTAGGGAGCCTACCTCTACACACTGCCAATACGACTGTAGACACCTAGTAGTTCTGTAGGGAGCCTATCTCTACACACTGCCAATACGACTGTAGACACCTAGTAGTTCTGTAGGGAGCCTACCTCTACACACTGCCAATACGACTGTAGACACCTTTAGTTCTGTAGGGAGCCTACCTCTACACACTGCCAATACGACTGTAGACACCTAGTAGTTCTGTAAGGAGCCTACCTCTACACACTGCCAATACGACTGTAGACACCTTTAGTTCTGTAGGGAGCCTACCTCTACACACTGCCAATACGACTGTAGACACCTAGTAGTTCTGTAAGGAGCCTATCTCTACACACTGCCAATACGACTGTAGACACCTAGTAGTTCTGTAGGGAGACTACCTCTACACACTGCCAATACGAATGTAGACACCTAGTAGTTCTGTAAGGAGCCTATCTCTACACACTGCCAAAACGACTGTAGACACCTAGTAGTTCTGTAGGGAGCCTACCTCTACACACTGCCAATACGACTGTAGACACCTAGTACTTCTGTAGGGAGCCTATCTCTACACACTGACAATACGACTGTAGACACCTAGTAGTTCTGTAGGGAGCCTACCTCTACACACTGCCAATACGACTGTAGACACCTAGTAGTTCTGTAGGGAGCCTACCTCTACACACTGCCAATACGACTGTAGACACCTAGTAGTTCTGTAGGGAGCCTACCTCTACACACTGCCAATACGACTGTAGACACCTAGTAGTTCTGTAGGGAGCCTACCTCTACACACTGACAATACGACTGTAGACACCTAGTAGTTCTGTAGGGAGCCTACCTCTACACACTGCCAATACGACTGTAGACACCTAGTAGTTCTGTAGGGAGCCTATCTCTACACACTGCCAATACGACTGTAGACACCTAGTAGTTCTGTAGGGAGCCTACCTCTACACACTGCCAATACGACTGTAGACACCTAGTAGTTCTGTAGGGAGCCTACCTCTACACACTGCCAATACGACTGTAGACACCTAGTAGTTCTGTAGGGAGCCTACCTCTACACACTGCCAATACGACTGTAGACACCTAGTAGTTCTGTAGGGAGCCTACCTCTACACACTGCCAATACGACTGTAGACACCTAGTAGTTCTGTAGGGAGCCTACCCCTACACACTGCCAATACGACTGTAGACACCTAGTAGTTCTGTAGGGAGCCTACCTCTACACACTGACAATACGACTGTAGACACGTAGTAGTTCTTAGGGAGCCTACCTCTACACACTGCCAATACGACTGTAGACACCTAGTAGTTCTGTAGGGAGCCTATCTCTACACACTGCCAATACGACTGTAGACACGTAGTAGTTCTTAGGGAGCCTACCTCTACACACTGCCAATACGACTGTAGACACCTAGTAGTTCTGTAGGGAGCCTACCTCTACACACTGCCAATACGACTGTAGACACCTAGTAGTTCTGTAGGGAGCCTACCTCTACACACTGCCAATACGACTGTAGACACCTAGTAGTTCTTAGGGAGCCTACCTCTACACACTGCCAAAACGACTGTAGACACCTTTAGTTCTGTAGGGAGCCTACCTCTACACACTGCCAATACGACTGTAGACACCTAGTAGTTCTGTAGGGAGCTACCTCAACACACTGTCAATACAACTGCAGACATAAACCCGTTGTCTTCCGCCTCGAACTAACAACGTAAATAAGGCCGATCTTGTGCTAACAGGAGACATGGATTCTCATCAACACCTACAGTGGCAGTGGCTGATGAACATCTGTGTCTCTTGCAGACAAAACGGTTTGAATGAGCACGCACTGAACACGTCGTAGGTTACATCGGGCTGCGTTCAGTCTAATCTCCCCACAGACCCTCCAGGTAGATAAATAGATATGCTGATTGGAACGCAGGTACTAGCCTACGTTCAGTGGATTAAGCAAGTGCACTGAAATTATTATGCCCAAAGTTACGACGCTATATGTACTTCCGGGTTGCGTGCGGTCACGTGTCCTGGCTTCACAACTCGACGTCTGTTTTCATTGGGATGCAAGTTTACAGGCCGTCATAACTACAGCTTTGTACAAGGTGAGTTGTCTTTGTTTAGAAATGGCTGTCATTATCGCCGACACTCAACGCTACGGACTGACAATCATGGTGTACAGTGTCACAGCGACAGATTATGATTAGTCAGGTTCTCGTTCAGTCCCAGCTATTCATACTGACCAACAGTAAAAATGCGAGAAGTGTCGCACATGTATTTGCAATAAAAGAGCCATTGTCATAACAAAACAATCATAACTATTTATTTCTGTTCCGTTTAAATATTGAACCAGCAATCTCCGATACCTACTCGAAACCCTTTAAACAGCTATCGCCCTCGGGTGTCAAGATGGACTCTGGATTAGTGGTGAAAATGAACTAAACTGAACACATTGCAGCAATTGATTTGTCTGTTTAAGGTGATACCAACGTTATGTGAAGACAACTAATGGCGATCTAAACCGACCGGCCTCGAAGAAATTTGAAATTAAAATAAAACCACTAGAAAACAAAAACAACTTCCGCCACAAATCAATTATTATTGATATAAATAAGATTGCCTGAAATGTGCATTACTTTCAAGCCAATTTTATCACGCTCCAGTCATTTAAATAGAGACAAGGAACCCTCCCATATCCATGTAATCAGGTCAATATGGCTGCTATATTTAAACATACGCCATTTTGCTTCTGTGTGTGTAAGTCATGTTGATTCTTAGGGTTTTGAAAAAAACGTAATGTAGGTCAAGTCGTAATGGGACTGAATCGTCAATTATACTGACCACAGTGGCACTGTAAAAATATAATAATAATAATAATAATAATAATAATAATAATAATAATAATAATAATAATAATAATAATACAATGAATAGTTTTTGTATAGCGCAAGCTCTTTTTGTGACAAAATCTTATTGCGCTAACACACACATTCAAACATGACGTAGACAATATGAAACATTACAAATAAATACAACAGGACCACGGATCTAGACTGAGGAAATGCAAGCTGGAAGAAGTGAGTTTTCAACTAAGCCTTACCTGAGATGTTGGTTGGTTACTGGGGTTTAACGCTGAGCAGGCAAATAAGGCCATCTGACGGCTGCTTAAACTGAGAGAGAGTGTACACACACTGGTTGGCTTTCATCCATGTCAGTGTCTTCTGCAAATGATCCACTTTGCACTTTCAATGTCCAGTGATTGATGACGTCATAAGTCATCCATGTGACGTGTTCCAGACTTAAGGCGACATACTCCAGACAGTAAGGGGTTAATAGATCGCAATATATATCTCCTTTACCAGTGTTCTGATAGAGTATGTCTTACAGTAACGTTGGACAATATCTCCTTTACCAGTGTTCTTACAGAGTATGTCTTACAGTAACCTTGGACAATATCTCCTTTACCAGTGTTCTTACAGAGTATGTCTTACAGTAACGTTGGACAATATCTCCTTTACCAGTGTTCTTACAGAGTATGTCTTACAGTAACGTTGGACAATATCTCCTTTACCAGTGTTCTTACAGAGTATGTCTTACAGTAACGTTGGACAATATCTCCTTTACCAATGTTCTTACAGAGTATGTCTTACAGTAACGTTGGACAATATCTCCTTTACCAATGTTCTGATAGAGTATTTCTTACAGTAACGTTGGACAATATATCCTTTACCAATGTTCTGATAGAGTATGTCTTACAGTAACGTTGGAAATATCTCCTTTACCAATGTTCTGACAGAGCATGTCTTACAGTAACGTTGGACAATATCTCCTTTACCAATGTTCTTATAGAGTGAGTCTCACAATAACTTTGGACAATATTTCCTTTACCAATGTTCTTATAGAGTGAGTCTCACAATAACTTTGGACAATATTTCCTTTACCAATGTTCTTATAGAGTGAGTCTCACAATAACTTTGGACAATATTTCCTTTACCAATGTTCTTATAGAGTGGGTCTCACAATAACTTTGGACAATATTTCCTTTACCAATGTTCTTATAGAGTGAGTCTCACAATAACTTTGGACAATATTTCCTTTACCAATGTTCTTATAGAGTGAGTCTCACAATAACTTTGGACAATATTTCCTTGACCAATGTTCTTATAGAGTGAGTCTCACAATAACTTTGGACAATATTTCCTTTACCAATGTTCTTATAGAGTGGGTCTCACAATAACTTTGGACAATATTTCCTTTACCAGTGTTCTTATAGAGTGAGTCTCACAATAACTTTGGACAATATTTCCTTTACCAATGTTCTTATAGAGTGAGTCTCACAATAACTTTGGACAATATTTCCTTGACCAATGTTCTTATAGAGTGAGTCTCACAATAACTTTGGACAATATTTCCTTGACCAATGTTCTTATAGAGTGAGTCTCACAATAACTTTGGACAATATTTCCTTTACCAATGTTCTTATAGAGTGAGTCTCACAATAACTTTGGACAATATTTCCTTTACCAATGTTCTTATAGAGTGAGTCTCACAATAACTTTGGACAATATTTCCTTTACCAATGTTCTTATAGAGTGGGTCTCACAATAACTTTGGACAATATTTCCTTTACCAGTGTTCTTATAGAGTGAGTCTCACAATAACTTTGGACAATATTTCCTTTACCAATGTTCTTATAGAGTGAGTCTCACAATAACTTTGGACAATATTTCCTTGACCAATGTTCTTATAGAGTGAGTCTCACAATAACTTTTGACAATATTTCCTTGACCAATGTTCTTATAGAGTGAGTCTCACAATAACTTTGGACAATATTTCCTTTACCAATGTTCTTATAGAGTGAGTCTCACAATAACTTTGGACAATATTTCCTTTACCAATGTTCTTATAGAGTGAGTCTCACAATAACGTTGGACAAAAGGGCTAACTTCAATAATAAAGTCTGAATGTTGTAGACTGAAAGGCTTTTCTGATATTCTTCAAGTCTTGCAATAAAGTTAATCCCGTTACGCTTAAAATGCATTATTTCTCAGGGGCGTGTGCCTACACACACTGATTGTGAAAAAGTATTAAAAAATTCATTTGCTGAGTCAATGGCAGCATTGCTAACCCGTGGTGCTGGCGAATGTAGAAGTCAGAACCTGTCATGGAGCAGGTGGCTTGAACACTCTCTCCATAACATTCTCTAACATTCCATCACACGATAACACACTCTCCATAACATTCTCTAACATTCCACCACACAATAACACACTCTCCATAACATTCTCTAACATTCCATCACACAATAACACACTCTCCATAACATTCTCTATCATTCCATCACAACATAACACACTCTCCATAACATTCTCTAACATTCCATCACACAATAACACACTCTCCATAACATTCTCTAACATTCCATCACACAATAACACACTCTCCATAACATTCTCTAACATTCCATCACACAATAACACACTCTCCATAACATTCTCTAATATTCCATCACACAATAACACACTCTCCATAACATTCTCTAACATTCCATCACACAATAACACACTCTCCATAACATTCTCTAACATTCCATCATAACATAACGCGGAACAAACGCTACAGTGAAAACTCGCGCTTCATGTCCTGTCAAGTCAGGTTTCGTTTGTGGGCGAATGACGCGTAAAGGCCAACGAGATCGAAATCAAGGCGGGTAGAAAACACTCCAAACATCTTCCAGAGGCATAGATCCTCATAAGCCCTGAGGGCTCATGAGGATCTATGTCTCTGGGAGATGTTTGGAGCGTTGTCTGTGCGTATGGAACAAACTGGTTATCCGCCGTGACTGGGCTCGCGTTTGTTGTTGGTAGGCGTTCGTTGCAAACGGAACCTCGATCACCAGTATGGGGTGTTGGCCAATACGAGAGTTGAGTAGCGATCTTTCTACTGGGAGTGTCACACACAGAAACACACGTTGCGCATTCCTCAAGGTGAAGCCCGTTATCAGGGATTAACTGCGTGTGTTAGCAAACTCAGCAGGACTGTCTTGAGTGTGTGCTAAGAAAGCGATACAAAACAGGACAGTGCCTAATACGCCAGTCCAAGCTAGAGAAACAATGCGAACAACATAACAACCTAGCAACGAAATTTCTACCCCTGGCAACCATGACTGTAAACAGGGCGCGCAGTAATACATGCCATCATGAACCTTGTGTTAACCTTTGTCTGTCGTTCCCTGGTCTTCTCTGCCTTTTATTAAAGTCTCACTGCTACTGTGCATACACTGTACGGTTACAATCTGTGTCTGTTATTAACCCCCTCACTGCTGTTGTGTGCACACTGTACGGTTATTAACCCCTCACTCTACTGTGCGTACACTGTACGGTTACAATCTGTGTCTGTTATTAACCCCTCACTCTACTGTGCGTACACTGTACGGTTACAGTCTGTGTCTGTTATTAACCCCTCACTGCTGCTGTGCGTACACTGTACGGTTACAATCTGTGTCTGTTATTAACCCCCTCACTACTGCTGTGTGTACACTGTACGGTTACAATCTGTGTCTGTTATTAACCCCCTCACTACTGCTGTGTGTACACTGTACGGTTACAATCTGTGTCTGTTATTAACCCCTCACTACTGCTGTGCGTACACTGTACGGTTACAATCTGTGTCTGTTATTAACCCCTCACTGCTGATGTGCGTACACTGTACGGTTACAATCTGTGTCTGTTATTAACCCCCTCACTACTGCTGTGTGTACACTGTACGGTTACAATCTGTGTCTGTTATTAACCCCCTCACTACTGCTGTGTGTACACTGTACGGTTACAATCTGTGTCTGTTATTAACCCCCTCACTACTGCTGTGTGTACACTGTACGGTTACAATCTGTGACTGTTATTAACCCCCAAAATAGAAATCTAAAAAGTGTTACTGCCTGGAGTAGGTAGCTTTAGTAGCTTTACTACAACAACCTAGTTATCGCTGATACATCATACTGGTTGTGGGAGGTACTGTTGTCTAGCCCACGAAACTGAAATTGTCTGGCTTCTGTCTGGCTTTTGTACAATCGTTGAGTGCCTTCCATACAGTACAGACGTCATACGAAACCCAGGATATAAATTATTTTGTTTCAAATTAGTCACTGTGGAGAAGCGGATCTGGGGGGGGGGGGAGGGGGATTGCAAAGGTTCTGGACCCCCCAACAAAACTTTAAAAAAAAAAAAAACAATGTCCCTTTATGGAGAGTATTTAACCCCGTTTCCGCCTCCGTTGTTTGATATTTCAGTACGTGGTGAGAGTCTTGACACATGCACCTCCCCCGCCCCCCCCCCCCCCGCCACTCGCACCCCCCCCCCCCACTCGCCCCCCCCCCCCCCCACCCGCCTCCCCCCCCCATCCCGCCACAACATATTTGGCGAGCTGTGAGAGTTCTGACAATCGCTCTTACACGCACCCCCCCCCCCCCAAATCATCCCGTTCCCCCATCTCTCCTCCCCGTTGCTTGATTTTCAGCTACTGGAAGGAAGGTCTAGGGTCGGGAGGCCTTTTGTGTCAGGTTGAAGGTCCTAAAGAAACAAACCTTTCACCCCCTAGGTAAATGATCCGCCCCTGTTGTGTCAGCCTCCGCCTGTGAGGTAGAGCCCTGATATACCAGCTAGTGATTCCTACACCAGTAATTGTACAAGTTTACAAGAAAGGAACAGGGGGAAGCAAGCTTAAAGGGAAGATAATTAACTGTACAAAGTTCAAATACCGACCCAATGAAGAAAGAAGCACGTTTAGAAAAGAAAGTGACATTTTCTCCATGCGCTGAAAACATAAATATAAGTAGCGAAGTGTTTTCTTGTTTGTTTCTCGATGTTGATAAGGTGTATATTAATAAATGGTGTATGTCTTTTGTAAGCGTGTTTTTTTCTTCCTTGGGTTTTCTCTGCATGTGGATCTGGACTTTGTACCCAGTTCGTATGTCCTACCTAGAACCAACGTTCACAGCTAACCTTTGTATGAAACCACGATCACAATGCTCAGTACGTGTAGATGCAGGAATGCACGTGGAATCGCGATGTTACGAGACCGTCACGTGACAAAGCAAAACGCACGAAATGTATGAATACACAACCAGGTTTAAGTAGACAAACAGAAACACGCAAATTCTGTGACAATGGATCATTCTCCTGTTTCCTTCGGTGCTTTTAATGTAAAGTTTGGATCATTCTCCTGTTTCCTTCTGTGCTTTTAATGTAAAGTTTGGACCATTCTCCTGTTTCCTTCGGTGCTTTTAATGTAAAGTTAATGTAAAGTTTGGATCATTCTCCTGTTTCCTTCGCTGCTTTTAATGTAAAGTTTGGACCATTCTCCTGTTTCCTTCGCTGCTTTTAATGTAAAGTTAATGTAAAGTTTGGATCATTCTCCTGTTTCCTTCGCTGCTTTTAATGTAAAGTTTGGATCATTCTCCTGTTTCCTTCGCTGCTTTTAATGTAAAGTTTGGACCATTCTCCTGTTTCCTTCGCTGCTTTTAATGTAAAGTTTGGACCATTCTCCTGTTTCCTTCGCTGCTTTTAATGTAAAGTTTGTTATAAGGAAATTCGGTAGTGCCGGGGGAACTGAAAAAAATACATTTGATATATCCGAAATTTTTTGATATCCGACCTTGTTATAAACGGATTCATTTTACAAAGACAAAGAAGAGATGTGGCCGGGACCTCCCCAAAAGCTTTCTTATATCCGATTTTCGTTTTATCCGACTCTGTTATAAGCGGACTTGATCATATAAATAATCTATCTATCTATCTATATCCCATAGTCTTGCCGACCGTTGGGGCGCCACTGATGACGTAACGGTCGGCAAGACTACGGGATATAGATAGATAGATAGATAGATAGATAGATAGATAGATAGACAGACAGACAGACAGACAGACAGACAGACAGACAGATAGACAGATAGACAGATAGATAGATAGATAGATAGATAAATAGATAGATTATTTATATAATCAAGTCCGCTTATAAATAATAAGTAATGAAAAATACAAAAGCAAATTTTTTACGTGGTACTCGTAGTCGTAGTATGATACAATCACACCAGACGCACGCACGTAGAGTTATTGTAAAGAAACTTCACTCAGCTGCAACTCGTCACACGTGGCACAAACTTGTAGACCACTATCACTCAGCCGTTTAAGGATCAAACAATTAACATGTCAAATGACCTGATATACTCTTGGGGATTATGGAGTACGTATCTCCTTATGAAGCCGCTACTACATAAGTACGAGAAGCGCCACCTATCAGGCTGACCGTTACAGTGTCAGTTAGTAGTACGACCAAAGATTTGGTGCCGACTCGCTTATCTGAGAGGTACGGTGGCTGAGGACACTAATCAAACTTACATCACACCAAACTCATGCCTCCTATCGAAATATCCCATACAACAATTAATAACACGACAGCTCACATCACAACAACTAACCAAGACAACGTGTAACACTACTCAAACCAAGGGGAATCACAGCCCTGGACAGACAACAGTTAGATCCCCTGCCCCCGCCTATCAGGCACCCAATCGCCAGCCCACAGAGAAATACGCAGGTATAGAATAAGACAATCATTTCCATCCTCTTAAAGAATGGATCAGGTCTCTTATATAACCCATGTCTTTCTCCGGAACTTAGGAAGTAGGCAGGAGAAACATACATACACAAACATGAAGGTGCGCTACTATATGTGGTCGGGTAAATACCCTGATTTCCCACAGTAGATGCACAGAACATTACACAACAATGTAACGATACAAATTTTGCCTCGAGTTATACATGATACTCACAAACCAGATAGGTGAGGCTAGCGCTGGCAGAATTGTCAGTACTCAAACCAAGGGGAATCACAGCGCTGGACAGACAACAGTTAGATCCCCTGCCCCCGCCTATCAGGCACCCAATCGCCAGCCCACAGAGAAATACGCAGGTATAGAATAAGACAATCATTTCCATCCTCTTAAAGAATGAATCAGGTCTCTTATATAACCCATGTTTTTCTCCGGAACTTAGGAAGTAGGCAGGAGAAACATACATACACAAACATGAAGGTGCGCTACTATATGTGGTCGGGTAAATACCCTGATTTCCCACAGTAGATGCACAGAACATTACACAACAATGTAACGATACAAATTTTGCCTCGAGTTAATTGATCCATTCTTTAAGAGGATGGAAATGATTGTCTTATTCTATACCTGCGTATTTCTCTGTGGGCTGGCGATTGGGTGCCTGATAGGCGGGGGCAGGGGATCTAACTGTTGTCTGTCCAGCGCTGTGATTCCCCTTGGTTTGAGTACTGACAATTGTGCCAGCGCTAGCCTCACCTATCTGGTTTGTGAGTAACGTGTAACACTGACAATCGGAGTACATTACGAATTACAAAACAGGATCATTCACACTTCAAGCATTCTCAGACATAAGGGAGAGTGAAGGAGTTTACATCATCATATTTACTTCTAGCATAGGATACCACTTAAGTCAGATCACCTAACAATGCGAGGCGACGACTTGGAATCATGATGGAAATCGGTGCGCTGTCTCGAGGGTGCCACAACGTGTCACTTCAGGAACGGAGCCCTCGAAACGCACACTGACCATTCTTTATATACATTTCTAATTCCTTCTATTCACATGTGTCCTTAACCAAAAAGTCCTGCGTCATTGCTTTTTCCACTCGACCGACCTTCCATACTCTTATGTGGACACGACCAAAGTCTTGAGTCAGAGTTTCCACTCGACCGACCTTTCACTTATTTGGACACCCGTGCCACCCGATTCTTAGATAACCAGTATCCCCCACGTGGCCGTGCTTTTCTGGGTCAAGCCTTGCGGTTCACGATTATAACTCCGTTTCGATCAATACCTCGACCTGGACTTCGACCCCACATTTTAACCTTTATCATCCCTATTAACCCTAGCTATCATAATTGTCACTCTGTGACACCACACTGGAGAAACAGTTCCAACAATATTTTATTGCAGCGATGCCATCTCAGCACAATGCATCCACAAATGCACCAACACTGATACACTGTCTCCTCTACAATGCATCAACACTTTTGACACACTGCGTCTCTCATACAATGTACACACATATTTCCTAACACCGTCTTTTATACTATTACAGATTTCCAGAACAATCCAGCAAATTCTCCAAACACAACCAATCAGAAAAGAAAACGTAACCAAATCTCATTAATATTCATGAAAAAGAACACTCTAGATTTTTTTAAACCCAATATGACAAAATAATTCATATAGTAATGTAAGCATAATAGTTCTACTGTAATCAGTCACGTGACCTTTTGTTACGCCTGCTAGTGGGAAACACTCCATCATTCTCAAATAACGTACACCTGTCTGCAACAACCACGCTAGATAATCACAAAGAAACAGCAACGTTTAAAGAGAGAGATTAAACGTGATTACAGTTCATGCAGGTCATCGGCAATGATTCCATTATTCATTAACCCTTTGCCTATGGGTAGCGGTTTTTGTCCTGCAGGAATCATTGTAATCTGGGCAGTGGGAGATGTTCACATCTGCACGGGACATAGTCCCCTGCTGAGTCCCCTGCACGAGTCCCCTGCTGCCTTGCAGGTTAAGTTTTGGATAACCAAAGGCTAGGGTGCTGACACGGTACCTGATTGGGTGTATGAACTTCCTTGATGAAGTCACCACCCAGGGCGAAGGAGTCCCATCAGGGTCTCATCGGCCACGTGTCCAGGACCAAGGCGAGCCACAAGTTATGCGGAGTTTCGGTTGTGGTTAACAGCCTGGAGAGGGATGGGCTCCGCCAGGCTTTTTTGCCCAAGACACACCACATGCAATGACAACCTTACCTCAATCCATACCGGATCGGTCGTCGCCCGGAACAAAGACCGCGCCTTCTGTCTTGCGCCAGGGCAGAGGTGTTAAGTGTGTTACTGGTGCACCACCAAAACTCCGTGCTAGAAATAACATCAGCGTTGGCACCTGGAACGTCAGAACCTTAAGACAGCGTGAAAAGGTAGAGGAACTGACACATGAAATGAACAGATACCATTGGACCATCCTAGGACTGTGCGAAGTACCATGGAAGAACCTTGTGGAAACATCAACCCAGGAAAACCACAAACTATATTACAGTGGCAGAGAAGACAAACACGAACAGGGTGTCGGATTTCTCGTCCACAAAGACATCGTGAACACCGTCATGAGTTGTCGGCCAGTCTCCAGTAGGCTTATCACCATACGCTTTAGCGCAACTCCATTCAATATCACCATTGTACAAGTTTAAGCACCAACAACAGACTATGGCGATTAGGAAATAGAAGACTTCTATGATCAACTGCAAAAAGTTCTGGACCAGACCCACAAGAAAGATATTCTTGTGGTGCAGGGAGACTGGAATGCTAAAATAGGAGATGATGCTGCTAGGAACTGGAAAGGCACATGCGGACGCTACTGCAACGCAGAGACCAACGATAGAGGCTTAAGGTTACTGGCATTTGCCAGCTCAAATGATCTAAAGCTGATGAACACGTTTGGCCCGCACAAAGCATCCAGAAGGTGGACATGGCACAGCCTGAACGTAGAGCACCATAACCAAATTGACTACATCATGGCGAAGAGACGCTTCCAAACCAGTGTGAACATTGCCAAGACAAGAAGTTTCCCAGGAGCAGACATTGGAAGCGTCCATGACTTAGTGATGATGACCTTCCGACTCCGCCTAAAAAGGGTCAACAAGCAGGGTCCCACCAGAATCAAGTTTGACCTCGAGAAGCTAAAAGACCCAGAGGTAGCGGAAGCCTTCCAGGCAAAGATAGGAGGAAAATTCGCGCCATTGCTATTTCTAGGTGCAGAAGACACGGACATGGACACACTGATCGACACATTTAACACTGTTTTAACCCAAACAGCCAGTGAGATCCTTGGCAAACACCGACAAGCAAATAAACCTTGGGTTACAGCTGACATCTTTGTTCTATGTAACAAACGTCGAGAATTAAAGAAAAAGAAATCAGAGGTAGAAGGAGCTAAACAATACAAGGAAATTAACCAGGATATCAAGAAAAGCATGAAAAAGGCAAAGAATAAGTGGATTGAAGATCAGTGTAAACACGTAGAAGAAAATCTGAACAAAAATAATAGCAAAAAAGCATACCAGCTGGTGAAAGACCTGACCAGTGTAAAACAAGGACGCTCCTCGATCATTCAAGATAGTGAAGGAAACTGTCTTACGGAAGACCAAGACATACTGAAGAGATGGACAGAGTACTGCTCAGATTTGTACAACCACCGAGATGCAGGGGACCCAGGCATACTTGTCAACCCACCCGTGACCAACAATGGCAACTATCCCATCCTCCGAGAAGAAGTAGAGGTTGCAGTGAAGTCTCTGAAAAAAGGGAAGGCAGCAGGAGCAGACAACATCCCTGCAGAGCTAGTTCAAGAAGGGGGAGAAGACATGATAAGCGCATTACTAACAATCTGCAATAAGATCTGGCAGTCAGGGGATTGGCCCACACCATGGACCCAATCACTTATAATAACTCTCCCCCAAAAAAGGCAACTTATATCAATGCCAGAATTATCGCACGATCAGTCTTATATGCCACCCAAGCAAAGTCATGTTAAGATCTTACTGAACAGTCTGAAGCCACAGGCAGAGGAAATCATAGCTGAGGAACAGGCAGGCTTCAGACCTGGGCGCAGCACAACTGAGCAGATATTCAACCTGAGAGTTCTATGTGAGAGGTACCTCCAGCACCAGCAAGACCTCTATCATGTCTTTGTGGATTTAAGAAAGCGTTTGACAGGGTGTGGCATGCAGCCCTTTGGTCCACCATGAAGCTATACAACATCAATTCCAACCTGATCAAAGTCATAGCAAACCTTTACAACAAGGCCACTAGCGCAGTCTGCTTCAATGGCAAAATAGGACAATGAACAATGAACAATGAACCTTTATTTTCCAACGGTAGAAGTTATTGGTAACAGGACCAGTTTTCAAACTTGCCGTTGCTACATCTACTACATAAGTGACATAGACATGTAAACATACACATACCACACACTGCTGCATGCACTGCTGCATTCGCTCACGCACGCACGCACGCACCACGCACATACACACACACATACCCACACACGCACTCAGGTACGCACGCATGCACATCACAACTCGCGCATGCACGCACGCAACACACACACACACACACTCATGTACACCGCAATTCAGTACGCATGCACACACGCACGAACACTCACACACACACACACACACACACACGTACACGCACGCACTCAGGCACATACGCACAAAAACAAACACACGCTCTCGGACACGCACTCCAGACATACCTATACGCGTACGCACAAAAATATAAAATGAGTAAAAATACAAAGTAAAGGAAACTGGTTTAGGACTACAGTTGGAGTCAGACAAGGCTGCTTGCTCTCACCTACTCGTTTCAACATCTTCCTGGAAAGAATCATGACGGACGCTTTGAAAGGTCACAAAGGAACTGTCAGTATTGGAGGCAGAACAATCACGAACTTGCGCTTAGCGGACGACATTGATGGCCTTACAGGAACAGAGAAGGAGCTAGCTCAGCTGGTGGGAAAGCTGGATAGTACAGCCATTGCGTATTGGATGAAAATCAGTGCAGAGAAGACCAAACTGGTGACCAATAGCGCCAGTGGCATTGACACTGAAATCATGGTTGGAGGCCAAAATCTAGAAACAGTTAAGAAATTTAAATACTTGGGAGCCATTGTGACAGATGAGGGATCAAAACCAGAAATACTGTCCAGGATTGTGCAGACAACAACAGCACTGACAAGAATGAAGACCATATGGAAGGACAGAAACATCACACTCTGCTCCAAGATCAGACTGATGCGTTCCTTAGTCATCTCAGTGTTCTTGTATGCCTGCGAGTCATGGACCCTCACAGCAGACCTTGAAAGGAGGATACCAGCCACTGAAATTAGATGTTTTCGAAGGCTGCTTGGCATTTCAAACAGAGATCACATCACAAATGAAATTTGGGAAGCAGAATCAGGCAAGCCATCGGGCCCTATGAAGACCTATTAGCCATTGTGAAAAGACGCAAACTGAAGTGGTATGGGCATGTCACGCGAACAGCAGGGCTTGCCAAAACAATCCTGCAAGGCACTGTGCAAGGAGGACGAAGGAGAGGAAGACAGAGGAAAAGATGGGAGGACAATATCTCAGAGTGGACAGGACTGAAGGTGGGCGATACGCTAAGAATGGCAGAGAACAGAGAGGAATGGAGGGAGCTGGTTGCCAAGTCATCAGTGGTGCCCCAACGGTCGGCAAGACTACGTGATATAGATAGATATAAATAATCATTGCAACAAAAACTACTACCGACAGCCAGACACTCTAGAACTTACTACAGCGTTTAACTAACATTTAGGCTCATTCGATACAATGTTACGAAATGTAACCAACCACTTTGACGTCATATTTTAGGTCACTAGAATAATCACGCCGTTTTGAGAACGACCTAGGTCAAACGAGGTTGGACTTTAACAACAATGTAACGAAAAGACGCGTCATTTTAGCTACACAACAAAAATCTACCGCGATGCTCTCAAAAGAATAACACAACCACAAACGTAACATTATCCCCCTTTTTAGAACGAAATGTCACAAAATGTTTCTCAAATCTCAAAACATGTTTGTGGCTGTGTCAAACTTCACAGAACAAAAAACACTAACAATCTGACATCAAGACTTAAATCACATAAACTGCTCTGTAATAATTGTCTCACAGCTCCTTTCAACTGTCCTGGAAAAAGAAAAGAATGTTCCTGTAAACTGTTCGGGTCAGGTAATCCGCTCCAAAATTCTGCGAACCCTTGATACACTGTAACTTAATGTCAAATTTCTGCAATAATATCGCCCATTTTATGATACGTGAGTTTGTGAACTTGGCAGAATTCAGATTGTTCAAGGGTTGATGGTCCGTCTGCAGCACAAATGATACTCCCTGCAGGTACAGTTCAAACCTCCTCACTCCCCAGATTATGGCTAGGCACTCCTGCTCGATGGTAGAGTGGTTCTGCTCGGCTCGGGTCAACATTCTGCAGGCGTAGCTCACTGGTCAGAGTTTCCCGTCATCCGCCTGCATTAGGATGGCACCCACTCCGTCGTTGGAGGCGTCGGTCCTCAGGACGAAGGTCTTCGATGGGTCGGGGAGTTGTAGAACGGGCTTCTCGGACAAGGTGCCACAAACCGCCTAGAATGCTCGCTCTTGGGCCTCCTCCCACATTTTTGGGCTGTCCTTTCTTCAGCAAGTCAGTCACGGGTGATGTGACAGCTGCGAAGTTCGGGATGTACTCTCGGTAGTAGTTCGCCAGTCCCATGAATGAGCGAACCTGCGTCTTTTGGTAGTAGGTCGTGGGGCATCCCTGATCTTTCTCACGTTGTCGTCATGCAGCACTTTCAAGCCTTCGCTTAACCGGTGAAATCCTCGTTATCGGCCACTAGGATACACTTGCTTGGTCGGATGGTGAATTCGCATCTGACAGACGCTGGAACAGCACTCGGAGGGCGGTGAGGTGATCTCCCCAGGTCATGGTATGGATCTAGATGTCGTCCCATTAAAAGACAACATTCTGCATATCTTCTAGGATCTTTTTAAGTCGTCTCTTCAAAGCGGCACCACTGTTCACCATACCAAAAGGCATCTTCAGAAACTCCCAATGACCGTCAGGGTGTGACAAACGCTGTCTTGTAGATATCTTTCTTTTCAATCTTGATTTGCCAACTTAGGTCAATTTTGAGGAAAAATCAGTTTCCACTGAGCTTCTGAAACAGTTCTTTCGCTGTGGACATGGGCTCTGGGTCGAATGATGTCAGCTTATTGAGGTTACGGTAGTCGACACACACCTGGTTGGATCCACCTGGTTTCTTTACGATGACCACTGGGGATGCATATGGCGATTTGGACTCGCGAACGAAGATTTTATAGGGCTTACCCACGTCGTCTGCAGGCATGTTCGTGGCTGCGGAGGCCAATCCGGGACAGTGTTACGATTGTGGTTGTGTTATCCCGTGAGAGCATGCATGTGTTGATCGTAGGAAACGATCTGATATTTATTTGAGCTATCATGGTTACGATGCACGTGCCTTTTCAGTAAGATTTTCTTTTGTTCGTGCGTAGAGCGGATTTCGTTTTGTTATGTTAAGTTTAGTCCAGAACGTTCTAGAAAGGTCGCACTGTCTAGTGTCCTCGTATGTGTGACGTTGGTAAATTGGGAACATTTCGCAACATTTTGTTTATCTGTGCGCGTGAATTGAGCAGTCTTTCTTTTGTTTTTGTGAAAGATGGAGATTCTTCTAGAATGGGTATGCGAGGTCGTGATAGGGCTACCATACTTTTATGTGTCTTTATTATAAACTAGAATTTAGTGCTGAAATGAGCAGCCGAGTTTTTGTAGCCTATTTTAGTGATTCCAGAAAATTCTTATTTATGAGTTTCATTTGCGTGTTTCGTTCTGATTGGTTGCGTTGTATGATTTTCGTAGATTATTCTGGAAAGTGGTTGTATATATAAAAAGGGCGCTAGGAAAGCACGTTCGTACATTGTCTTGCATTTGTCAGTGGTAGAGCACGCAGTTTATCGTTGGTACGTGGCCCGTATTGGGTGTACATTGTGTGAGACGCTGCGTATGAGAAGCTTTGTATTGCCAGTGTGGACATTGCAGAAGAGACTTTGTATCAGTATTTGTGCATTTGGAATTGCACTGTGTGGATATCGCATCGCTGAATTAAAATATTGTTGGAACTGTTACTATAGTATTGTCTACATCCTTAAGCCAGATGTGACGGGTTGCAGCTGAATGAGGTTTATTTAAAAAGAACCTTACGTGCGTGCGTCTGGTGTGTTTATCATACTACGACTACAACTCCACCACGTAACATTTTGGCACCTCCGACGGGACCTCTTCAGTTGGCTCAGTGGAAAGGGTAGCAGGAGAAAACAGCCAGCAGTCAAACGAAGAGATGGCGACATCGGAAATGGAGACATTCCTGAAAATTGGAAATGAATGTGGACTCGAAGGAGCTCAACTCCTCGAGTTCGTAAAAAAGAGAGAGGAGAAAGAAGAAAGGAGACGAGAGAGAGAAGAAAAAGAGAGACTGGAGAGAGAAAGAGAAAAGAGACTTGAAGAAGAAAAGAGACTAGAGAGGGAAGAAAGAGCGAAAGAACGTGAAATCAGGAAGCTCGAAATTCAAGCAGAAAAAGCAGAGAAACAGCGAAGAGAGGCAGAGAAACAACGAGAAGAGGAACGAGAAGAGGCAGAGAAACAGCGAGAAGAGGCAGAGAGGCAGCGACAACATGAAATTCAGTTAAAACAGATGGAGATTGAGACACAGAGCCAGACAGCTACAGAAGCAACCGTATTAGCCAGCAGAGAGCAAACAGCCCGTGCGCCAAAACTTCCACCTTTCGTTGAAAATTCAGATAAGATGGATGCTTACCTAGAGCGATTCGAGCGCTTCGCAAGCAGTAATAACTGGAAACAAGAGACTTGCGCTATCAGGCTGAGTGCACTTCTAACTGGCAAGGCAAAAATCAACTGAAGCCTGTACCCTGACCGTACGTCGAAACGGCGAAGAAATAAAAAGTTGGATAAATATAAACTCAGTGGGTTATGACACAAAATAACTATATGCACGCGTTGCGTTCGGCCTGTATTACCAATTTCATACAAAAGAATGGCTGAAAATTTGTTAAATTAAAAAATACCTGAGAGAGAAATGATTGCAGGCGAATACAGTTTGCGCGAGGTTGTTGACTGATAGTCGGAAGTATGGAGATTTACTTCCCCTGAATCTCTGCGTCATCCGTAAGGTTTGGAGTCCAGTCAAGGCGGTAAGCATCAGCTGATTGTTATCGATGCGTGCACATGCCGGTTGAAAATATATATCTAACTAATGCCTAATGGGAAGCGGTGTTTGTGTGCGCGCGTGCGTGTGTGTATGTTGTGTGTGTGTGTTGTGTGTGTGTGTGTGCGTGCGTGCGTGCGTGTGTGTGTGTGTGTGTGTGTGTGTGTGTGTGTTTGTGTGTGTGTGCGTGCGTACGAGCGTAGGTGCCTGCGGGTTCGTGCGTGCGTGTGTGCGTGTGTGCGGGCGTACGTGTGATTTCTGCATTTCCATTTTAATTTAAACTGCTTCCATGCCATTTAATTGTGGGTCCTTGTAGGCGTACGTTGACCATCTTTGTCATTACGTCACCTGTGGTACGTTTTAAATAAGGCTACATTCTGACTCAAACACCGCCCACTTGTCACGAACCCTTGCGTCGATACAATACTGACTGTTAACACTTTGACTGTCGGTCGTGTTTCTAGTCTCGATGATTCCTGCGGGATGTCAGGGTGTTGTTATTCCTGAAGGATATCAGGGTGATTTATTCCTGCAGGATGTCAGGGTGTTGTTATTCCTGAAGGATATCAGGGTGATTTATTCATGCAGGATGTCAGGGTGTTGTTATTCCTGCAGGATGTCAGGGTCTTGTTATTCCTGAAGGATATCAGGGTGATTTATTCATGCAGGATGTCAGGGTGTTGTTATTCATGCAGGATGTCAGGGTGTTGTTATTCATGAAGGATATCAGGGTGATTTATTCATGCAGGATGTCAGGGTGTTGTTATTCCTGCAGGATGTCAGGGTCTTGTTATTCCTGAAGGATATCAGGGTGATTTATTCATGCAGGATGCAGGGTCTTGTTATTCCTGCAGGATGTCAGGGTGTTGTTATTCCTGAAGGATATCAGGGTGATTTATTCATTCAGGATGTCAGGGTGTTGTTATTCCTGCAGGATGTCAGGCTGTTGTTATTCCTGCAGGATGTCAGGGTGTTGTTATTCCTGCAAGATGTCAGGCTGTTGTTATTCCTGCATGATGTCAGGGTGTTGTTATTCCTGCAGGATGTCAGGGTGTTGTTATTCCTGCAGGATGTCAGGGTGTTGTTATTCCTGAAGGATATCAGGGTGATTTATTCATGCAGGATGTCACGGTGTTGTTATTCCTGCAGGATGTCAGAGTGTGGTTATTCATGCATGATGTCAGGGTGTTGTTATTCCTGCAGGATGTCAGGCTGTTGTTATTCCTGCAGGATGTCAGGGTGTTGTTATTCCTGCAGGATGTCAGAGTGTTATTATTCCTGCAGGATTTCAGAGTGTTGTTATTCTTGCAGGATGTCAGGATGTTGTTATTCCTGCAGGATGTCAGGGTGTTGTTATTTCTGCAGGATGTCAGAGTGTGGTTATTCATGCATGATGTCAGAGTGTTGTTATTCATGCATGATGTCAGAGTGTTCAGGGTGTTGTTATTCTTGCCGGAATCATCGCGACAAAAAACGCTACCGACACCCAAAGGGTTAATTGTCTTTGTCGTGTAAACCCGAGGCCTGATGAGAATGAGATTTGTACTTTCAAGACTTGGTGTGTTTTTACATTAATTTGTACTCATGAAAGTTACACAATATATGTACGTTTGTAATGCTTTCTTTGCTCATTGGTGTCGTGGTCAATTTGTAACGTTGACAATTGACATCAGTCGTTTGGTTATTCATACTTAGTGTTCGTCTGTTGTTGTTTTTCTTTTTTTTTTATTGTCCTGCTACGTTTTGAAATAAAACCACACAATTTCATAACGTTTTCATATATATATATATATATATATATATATATATATATATATATATATATATATATATATATATATATATATATATATATATATATATATATATATATATATATATATATGTGATGAAGCTCTATGCTTGTGCATAGTGCTCACACAGTAGGATTAGTGCGGTACGGTTTTTGTTAACGGTTTGTTGCCGAAAGTCCGTGTGGCATTAGACGCACGTGGAAATCTGTAAGACATGGTTAGCACGGGTCTTTTTAGTGAGTTCTGTTTAGTGAGTTCTAGGCGGAAGCTGTGACTGTCAGAGGTCTAGTTTGGTTAGTGCGGGCTGTTTTGTTGTATGGAACGGTTGTGTTCGAGTTACCTAGCCCGCATTCCAAGACTCTGAAGCCTAGATTTCAGGTATGTTTCTATAAATGTAGTATTGATAGTTGTTTAGTTAAAGACAGTATGTGTGGTAAGATTAATGTGGTTGTATAGCGGTGTTCCGGTTTGGTTTAGTTATGTATGTTTAGAATTCGGTGAAGTAACCGGTGTTTTGTATACAGTTGTTTACCGAGATAGATGACTAAAGGAATATGAAGTGTGTATGTCTAAGCCGCTATGAAGATAGTACGTGGTTGGGTAAGCATAGTCTTTTCCAGGGTATAGAGTAATGTATAGCAAGAGTGTTAGGCTATAGTCTGTTTCAAGATAGTGACAGAGATATGAAGGGTGATACGAAAATAGATAGTTTATGAAGCACGTGTGTGTGTGTGAATGAACGTGTGAGTTATTTGTATCAGCCAGGTTACGTGACGTTTCTCATTGATCCAATATGCTGTGTGTTTAGCAAGTGTTACGTTGGGACTTTTGTTGTCTATTTAGAGTTCTTGTAACAAGAGTGGAAAGACGGACGCCGAGACGTCGAGTCGCAGGTGGGACCTACGTGAGGTCATCCCTCCAGCTCTTCTGAGAGTGAGTCTGACTGGGAGCCAAGACACCCAAGTCCAAGCGAGAACTGAGTGTACCGTACGAGAACGAGGACGTCCGTGCCCAAAGAGACAGGACGGCAATACGCGTACGACGAAGGACTCTCACGCCTAGACGTGAGAAGGACCAACGTAACCAGACAACAACATCAAACAGGTTGGAGGCAATGTGAGACTAAGACCTAACCTGGCAAAGATACTGTGATTTGAGTGTGTGATAGAGAGCCTTGTATATATAGTTTGATAGTCTTTAAAGTGTTTCTTTTCTTTTATAGTGTATAAAGGTTACTTTAGAAAGGGAGCCCGTGTGTTGTGTTTTACCGCATGAATGCGCCCGTCTGAGTCAGTGGCGGTGTATGCGTCTGTTGCGTGAGAGTCTGTGCGTACGACTGTGGGCAAGTCTGCGTGCGTTACAATATATATATATATATATATATATATATATATATATATATATATATATATATATATATATATATATATATATATATATATATATGTATATGGTGCACTGACTTTAGTTCAGACTCGCCAATGGTGATGTGAGGAGGGCGATATCGGGCGACTTTTCAAGCGGGTGTGGCACAATCAACAGCTGAAAACAGGCACCAAGATCAGCGTGTACAGAGCTGTGGTCCTCACCACCCTGCTGTGTGGTTCCGAGTCCTGGGCCCTCTACCGCAGCCAACTACGACTCCTCGAACGCTTCCACCAGCGCTGCCTGCGCACCAACCTGGGCATTCACTGGAGTGACTATGTCACCAACGTCGAGGTCCTTGAACAGGCTGAAACTGTGAGCATCGAGGCTTTGCTGCTGCGGACACAGCTCCGCTGGGCAGGGCATGTCTCCAGGATGGAGGATCATCGCCTACCAAAGATCACCCTGTTCGGCGAGCTTGTTACTGGACACCGTGACAGAGGGGCACCAAAGAAGAGATACAAAGACTGTCTCAAAAAGTCACTTAGTGCCTGCCAAATCGACCACCACCAATGGTCTTCGCTTGCTGCGGACCGTGACACCTGGCGCTCCACAATTTACAAGGCAGCTGTCTCCTTTGAGGACTCTCGCAGAGCTAGCCTTAAGGACAAGCGGCTCAGGAGAAAAAACAGAGATGCCGCAACTCAGAACCCTGGCCATACCTCCCCCTGCAGCTACTGCGGTCGAACCTGCCTGTCCCGGATTGGCCTCCGCAGCCACGAACAAGCCTGCAGACGTCGTGGGCAACTCCTATAAAATCTTCGTTCGCGAAGTCAAGCCAAGCCAATATATATATATGTGGAGGTTACAGATGTAACCTTAGTTTAAACTCAAGCGACTATGCAGGTGGGTGGTGAGGGGGCGTGAGTGAGGGAGAATGTGGGGGGGGGGGGGAGGGATAAGTGGGCGTACGTGCCGGCATACGTGGGAATGAAAGTGAAAAATGCGGTCAGCCGGATACGTGTGCGGGCATGCGTTGGTGTGAGTGTGGAAGAATGCGTGGGAGTGAATGGTAGGCCGGGAGTCAGTACCAGAAACTGGGCCATTGCATCGCTAGCAGCAACAGCAGCAGCATCGTTTTTTTTTACGCCTCTCAAATACAACGATGCAGTTCGATTTTGACAAGTTCGCGTCCGAATGGACTTTAAGTGAAGAAGCGATCACCTTCCTGGGGGATGAAGGCTTTACCTCCAAGCCGGCCTTGTTGAACTTGGCTGAAGAGGATCTGGCGGACCTGCGAAAAGGGGACAGGGCCGCAATAAGGCTGGCAGCACAGAGGCTGCAAGAGGACTACGGGAGGGGCCCCCTTGTTCCCAGCGCAGTACAACACAAAGACGCTACTGCGGGTCTCCTCGACGACCTGTTGGCGAACAGGGTGCGCTCCTCTGGCGCCAGCGCGACAGCGGACCCAGTAACAGCGGCTCTCGCAAGAGTGGACCTGGATCCACATGTCTACCTCCGAAAAAAACTGAATGTAAGCCCCTACACATAATAGATTACATTCAGAAGTCTGTAAGAGACGAGGAGGAGATTGTGTTGGGTAGTGGGGCTACACTGAAATTGAACACTGGGCTCAAACCCAAACTCCACAACGTGACCACCCCCCAGTGGATGGCAGCCAATGCCAGGATAATGGCGGACCTGTACGACTCGGGCAAACTGGACACGTCGTCTATAAAAGACTACATGGCGTACACGGCGAAGATTGGGGAGCTGGCGTGTCGTTTCTCGTGGCAGTCGGTTCTGGACTATGACTATGAGTACCGGGAGCGTCAGGCTGTCTGTGAGTTCCGCTGGGGGTCCGATAGTCAGCACCTGTCTACTGTCATTTTAAAAGAAAAGGTGGTTATGAGTGGCGGACACCGTCAGCGCTTCACCAGCACCGTATCCAGCGATGCGAACACACACAGGAAGCGAGGACCAGGTGGCAGCGAAATCTGCCTTCAATTTAACAAGGGCCGATGCCAGTTTGGACCCCGCTGCAATTTCGAGCACGTATGCCTTGTGTGTGTGAAGCCCCATCTTCAGTCAGAGCACCAAGCCACTCACCTGGGATCTTCAAAGGTCACGTTCGACACGCCTAGGGCACAATAGGACAGACTGCAGCCAGCAACGCAGGTAGGAGGTACTACTTTTGTCCAACTCACTTCCCCCTTCAGTGTTCAAAACCCCTTTGAGCCGAAGTTTCTGGGCCAATTTCAATCAATCTCATCAAAGTTAACTGCCTGGGAAAACGAGCTAACAAATGACCCGGATAGGTTTTTCCTCCTCGAAGGTGTTAGACATGGTTTTCGGATAACGGATAAGGGTCGGCCCCTGGAGGCCGCTTCAAGTCCAAACCATAAATCGGCGGTGCAGCCGAACCTAAAACCATTAGTAGAGAAAGAACTGCTGCAACAGATAGAGTGCGGTAATTACGCCATCTCAGGCCACAAACCCTGTATAGTCAGTCCGCTAGCGCGATACCAAAAGACGACGGCACTGCAGTACGTCTGATACACGATGGTAGTCGCCCCGAGGGTTGTGCCATGAATGACTATACAGATCACCACTCTGTTAGATATCAGACCATTCAAGATGCATGTCAAATGGCGAAACCAGGTTTTTTTTCTGTGCGAAACTTGATTTGAAATAAAAAAAACTAGACCGAAAGGGTTGACTGCCAGTGCTTATAATTTAGAAAAAACTACCAAGTGAGTAGGAAAAGCACTGTCAAGGGAGAGAAGTGTGCTTGATAGACCAATGATCATAGATCTACTTTTTCCCAACTCACATTAAAACCTAGCCGCCGAACGAGGCCAAGCAGAGTATACAGAGTATACAGTGCTTCTTTGCTTCTTTCCTCGTACGATTGAAAAACTAAGAGGAAATCGTCAATATAGGCCACACTTCTCTCCCTTGACAGTGCTTTCGGGGGGGCTTCCATATGCATTGCTTTCAGTCTCTTACTTACTTTCCTATCTTTTTTTTTTTTTGTGTGCTTGGACCAAAGTAGATCTATGATCATTGGTCTATCAAGCACACTTCTCTCCCTTGACAGTGCTTTTCCTACTCACTTGGTAGTTTTTTCTTGATTTGAAATCAGCATACTGCTCAGTGCCCATTCATCCAGATGACTATAAAGCCACAGGTATCTTTTGGAAATTCGATGGGCTTGACACAGGTACGTATCTTGTTGACACTAGATTACCCTTTGGCTCGAAGTGTGGACCAAGTCATTTCAATCGTTTGTCCCAGGCAGTCAAGCGCATGATGATAAAAAGAGGTTTTCCTGGCATCGTGGCCTATATTGACGATTTCCTCTTAGTTTTTCAATCGTACGAGGAATGCAAAGAAGCACTGTATACTCTGCTTGGCCTCGTTCGGCGGCTAGGTTTTAATGTGAGTTGGGAAAAAGTAGTAGGTCCTCCCCAGCGCATTACTTTCCTTGGTGTTGACATCGACACCTCAGACTGCACGCTATCCTTGGGCAAGGATAAACTGGCTGATCTAGATCAGAAGCTGCATGCATTCAAACGCAAGACTAGGGCAACAAGGCAACAGCTGCAGAGTCTCGCAGGCTCGCTAAACTGGGCGTGTCAGGTTGTCAGAGGAGGGCGCTTTTTTCTTCGACGGATCCTGGACACCATCAAGGCGCTAAATCATGCAAGGCATAAAGCAAAGCTCGGAGAGGGCTTCAAAAAAGACCTACATTGGTGGCCGGATGTGTTATTTGAGTGTGTTTAATGGCAAGCGATACTACACAGACTGTAGTGACAAGCATCTACATGTCGATGCCTGTCGCACGGCAGCCGGTATGTTTTGGGCCGGCGACTGGCATTACACAGTGTTCGGGACAGATTGGCCTCTGGTCTCCGATTTGCATATTAATTACAAAGAAGTGTGTGCGGTGGCCGCAGCGGTGAACAAGTGGGCCCCGATGTGGAAGGGGAGGACAGTTGTGGTGCATACTGATAGCTCTGTGGCAAAGGCAGTAATAAAGAAAGGTAGAAGCCGAAACACGTTCGTAAATGACGTGCTTAGAGCAATGTGCTGGAAATCAATACGTTACAACTTTGAGATCCGTGCTATTCACGTGCCGGGATGCATTAACACAATTTCAGACACAATTTCAAGGTAACACGAGGCAGGGAATGTGTTTCAATTGCTACGGCTGTTGAGCTATTGGCACCACAACTGCCCCCCACTGACCCACATCGGCGCGCACATGTCGACACGGGCCTATCGGTTTCTGTCTGAACAGGTGTCGCGGAAACACTGGAGAAAGAATTAAAGCAAGAAGTAGATGAATACCGGGGCGCCACTTTTGCGGACAACACAAAACGGACTTATACGTCACACAGAAACGCCTACTACAAGTTTTGCGGCGATATGCGCATACCCCCGGTCCCAGCAAACGAACAAACGTTGGCTCTGTACGCCGCTTATCTTGCTAGACGACTAAAACCCGCCGCAGTAAAGCAATATCTAAACATTGTACGTATAATGCACCTTGAATCGGGCCTGGGGAACCCCATTAAAGACAGCTGGTACCTGAAGAGCACTCTCAAAGGCATCGAGCGCGTGAAAGGGACACCTGTCCAAAGGACAACACCCATAACACCTGACACGTTATTGTACATCCGACACCAGTTGGATTGTGACAATGTAGCGGATGCAGTGTTTTGGTCTGCGTGTGCCATCATGTTTTTCGGACTGTTCCGTAAAGCCAACTTGCTGGCGGTGCGGGACAGTTTTGACCCAGAAAAACAGCTGACGAGAGACTGCTTCACCTTGAACTATAACCGCTCTTTGACAGTTACAGTACGTTGGTCCAAGACCATTCAGTGCCGTGAAAACTTTACCCGTGCTACACCCCCATCCCTTGTGCCCTGTTTCTGCTATGTGTGCCGCATTCCACAAGACAGGCCCGGACTCGGCCAAGGCCGCGGCGTTTCCCATTACTGATGCTAAATTTAACCGGAGATTGCAATCTCTATTGAAGGGGAGGAAACAAGGGGAACATTTTTCAGGTCACAGTTTCAGGAGGGGAGGGGCAGTATGGGCGCTCTCCTGCGGAGTGCCAGGGGAAGTAGTAAAACTCATGGGTGATTGGAAGAGTTCGGCCTACTTAGCTTATCTAGACCAGCTTCCATCACAGGTGTTAGACTATTATAGAGTGCATTTTGCACAGTCTCTGCCTACCTCCTAGACAATGATACTCTTTCTTCTTCCTCGGATTGGGAGAAAAACAATTGGGAGGGATAGAAGTCAATATATGTCATCAGGTACATGTTTGTTGTCGATGTTTCTGGTAGAAATAAAAGGTTGACTCCTTGGTTTCTGACGCCCAATCCGAGTGTAGACTGTTATCTTCTGGGCAGTGTGCTTGTGTGTGTGTGTGTGGGTGTGTGAATGGGTGTGATTTTGTGTTTGTGAGTGTGTGTGTGTGTGTGTGGGTGTGTGCGCGCGTGCGCGGGCATGCGTGTGTTATTGGGAATGTAGAGTTTAAATATATATATATATATATATATATATATATATATATATATATATATATATATATATATATATATATATATATAAATTCTGCTTATCTAACCGAGTGAGATGACGGGAATCCAATGTATACTTACACCATCCAGCTGCAAGAGGTTAAAATGCCAACGAGGCCCCGCATTCCCCTCAGTAAGATTTACACCTCTTGCTGGTTCCATTTACATCAGTGTTTCTTACATCAGTGTTTCTTACATCAGTGTTTCTTACATCAGTGTTTCTTACATCAGTGTTTCTTACATCAGTGTTTCTTACATCAGTGTTTCTTACATCAGTGTTTCTTACATCAGTGTTTCTTACATCAGTGTTTCTTACATCAGTGTTTCTTACATCAGTGTTTCTTACATCCGTGTTTCTTACATCAGTGTTTCTTACATCAGTGTTTCTTACATCAGTGTTTCTTACATCAGTGTTTCTGAGACTGATAAGGAGTTCAGTGGATTAGGGTCAGTCCGGGTTCATCCTGCACAGGGGGCTAGACACTCCGTCTGCTGGGTTCTGTAAGAATCATGCTTTGAACTTGAGTGACAGAAGGGGGAGGTAACACTCGGAACTAAAAAATTACAAGGTTTGTCAAACGCCCTTCACCCCTCCCCTTCCCTCACCTCCTGGCTCACCACACACGCCGCCCCCCCCCCCCCCCACCCCAACACACGGTTTGTCCATGCGAAGAACTGCATAAGTCGCGAGGGAGGCACAGGATGTACTGCTGGGAGACGCTGAGCGACTAGATACTCCACGATGATTGTTATTATAAGAAATCTGATTTCTGAATGGCGTGAAATAAGTCTGAAAGTAAGGGGTCTGATTACTGAATGGCGTGAAATAAGTCTGACAGTAATGGGTCTGATTACTGAATGGCGTGAAATAAGTCTGACAGTAATGGGTCTGATTACTGAATGGCGTGAAATAAGTCTGAAAATAGTGGGTCTGATTATTGAATGGCGTGAAATAAGTCTGAAAGTAACGGGTCTGATTACTAAATGGCGTGAAATAAATCCGAAAGTAGTGGGTCTGATTACTAAATGGCGTGAAATAAATCTGAAAGTAGTGGGTCTGATTTCTGAATGGCGTGAAATAAGTCTAAAAGTAACGGGTCTGATTACTGAATGGCGTGAAATAAGTCTGAAAGTAATGTGTCTGATTACTGAATGGCGTGAAATGTTTGGAAGTAATGGGTCTGCTATATGATTACTGAATGGGGTGAGATAAGTCTGAAAGTACTGGGTCGCTGGTTTCCGCAGTGTTGCGGGGTCAGCAAGAGACTTGGTCCTTGAATTGTCAACTGTTCCTTTATTAAACTACTACCTTTTACACAGTGTTGAGAACTGTTCCTTTACCAAACTACTACCTTTTACACAGTACCCCACCCGGGTCTGCCCTGGGGGACTTGGGTGGGGTTAGGTATTTTTTAGTTCCCAGGGTCACCCTGGTCAGCCCCACAGGGTGGGTTTTTCTCTCTATTCTGGGGCATGTGTTTCTGTCTACCCTTTGTCCATTCACCTGTTTTTGCCTTTTTAAAACTCTCCCTACTGTCTGCACTGCCTGTAGCTCTTGATATTGGATGTGTGTTGCTAAATGGTCTTAGCTTTATTTAGACCCCGTGTTGTAGGTTTATTTAACGTATTTGACCGGCTGGCGACATACATTCAATTTTCTGTTTAGTTTTTTTTTTTCACAAGCAGTGCAGGCACGTCCTGAGAAAGCCTTGTTGCTGTCGGGACGTTAAGCAATGTACAATCAATCAATCAATCATTTTACACAGTATTGTGAACTGTTCCTTTATTAAACTACTACCTTTTACATAGTATTGTCTTTTGCAACAATTGAAACGACCTGTTGAGCATGTACATGTATTCAAAACTATAAACTAAAACTAAAACAAAACAAAACAAAGCAAAATAAAACACACCACACCACACCACACCACACCACAACACAACACAACACAACACAGAACAGAACAGACTAAACCTGCTTTGTCTACACCTTCAAGACGGCGCCACATTTTACACTTTGTGATCATGGCTACCAGTTATCGATCACCTGTACAATTAAATCCTTTGTGTATCTTTACCTGGCGGGCGCCGAAGGTTCACTTGAAGAAGGTGTATGACATCAGTGCATATCATACATGTATAGCGGGCACCTTTGATTTGAACGCGCGCGCGCGCGCACACACACACACACACACACACACACACACACACACACACACACACACACACACACACACACATTAAAAAAAAAAGTTATACCCGGGTATTCTCGAATGGGGAAAAACAAACTGTGTGACATGGTTGCTGACTGATATAACATGATTGCTGGTCTGTGATATTGGACCTTACGCTCTAGCCCTACGGTCAAAATCCCAGCCCTGCACATTTTCCCAAATCGTCCTTGTTCATGCCTCTGTTGCGATGACTTTCATCGGTGGAGGTCAGCCGCGCTCAGACCTAGCTACAGACCCCCCCCCCCCCCCCCTAAAGGAGCCTCCGCTCAAGGGACATGAATGTCAAGGAGTCGGCAGAACTCTAATAATTAAGTTCTCATGGGCTTCTAAGTCTGTAGGTCTGCAAGTAACAGCTCATCACCCGCATGCAGCTTTGACGCGTAAGTACATACGTATCAAAATAAGCATCTTCCTTACGTGACAAGGTCGACATGTATAAACGAGATCCGGTAATTGAGCTTCCAAGAGACATAGATCCTCATGAGCCCCCGCACCTGCGGGGGCCCATGAGAATCTATGTATCTTGCACAGGGTTCAGTTTTCGCCCAAGTGCAGACAAAAAGATCGATTGCGTCGTTCAAGTTTGGAGCGAGTGGGTGCAAATGTCCTAAATGACTGTGACCCGCCACTGATATCACAAACAGCAAGGACAAGGTCACTGTGTGCACACCGCCGCTATGGTGTTTCTGCGATCACGCAGTCCACACGTGACACAAAGAACCACTCGAGAGAAAACAACAGTCCGTCCAGTGCGCCACACTTTCTCAAGTTTGCTGAAAAACAACAAAATAATCGAGACAAGCAATTAATCAGGGGTTGCATTTTGTTTCATATTATTTATATTAGGTCGCTCTTATTCTTCATCGTGAGAGCACCCTAACTTTGCAAGGCAGAGCAGGGGTGTAGAAACCGGTATGGCATGGTAGGTGTGGGCCCTAGATTCTTTGGGAGGAGTCAGTTTCTATATTATAGTGCTGAAATTGTGTACAGATCGTTTCTTAACCCCTTCGCCGTAAGGAAAAAACACCATCCAACTGCAGTCGCAGGGACTTATAATAATAATAATAATAATAATAATAATAATAATAATAATAATAATACCGGTTATTATATAAGCTTACTTACTTACGCCTGTCACCCCTACCCGGGTATAGGCCGTCGACGAGAGACCTCCAGCAACTCCTGTCCTGTGCTTCTCCTTCGATTCTACTCCAGGTAGTTCCCAGTCTCTTGATGTCTGCTTGGAGGTCTCGACGCCAGGAGTTTCTCGGCCTACCTCTTTTCCTCTTTCCCTGGGGGTTCCATGACAATGCCTGCCTAGTGATACTGGAAGCTGGCTTTCTCAGACTGTGACCGATCCATCCCCATCTTCTTCGCCCAATTTCATTCTCTGCTGTTATCTGCTCTGTTCTCTCCCAGAGTCTGACGTTGCTGATCTTGTCTGGCCAGTGGATTTTCAAAATTCTTCTAAGGCAACTGTTCATGAAGGTCTGTACTCTGTTGACTGTGGTTTTTGTCAATCTCCAAGTCTTATTATATAAGCGCTTTCCCCATTTCTGCGAATCGGCTCAAAGCGCCGCGAACTGAACCCAGTACGCACGCTCACATGACACAGATGACACACACGCATTCACTCTGAAGACAAACACAGAACAAGACAAACACAGGACACTCACGTGGTGCGGAAGGTCAGCTCAGCTACTGAGGTTTCGGAAATTTCGATCGCTTGTATTTGAAATTTATAAAGTGGCCTGGAACCGGTACCATGGGGAAAAAAGAAAACAGAGTTACTACTACTTTCACAACATCAGCATTGAATCGAGTGGAGGAAACAAGCCCCCCCCCCCCCCCCCCTAACGCTACGCAGCACTGTTGCTTCACAATAACAGTAAAAGTCGGTTTACAGTCCTCAGTGCTAACGGCTAAAAAAAAACGTCATTACAACCTAACTGTTCATACACAGGAATCAAGGAACTACACCAAGGCAGAGTGAGTAATGGATAGGTGACTAGGAATGGGACCACTGTGGTGAGTCGACGAACGCCTGTGGATGAACAGTTATGTTGTAAATGACGTTTTTTTTTAGCCGTTAGCACTGAGGACTGTAAACCGACTTTTACTGTTATTGTGAAGCAACAGTGCTGCGTAGCGTGGGGGGGGGGGGGGGGGAGTGCTTTTCCACCACCCGATGCAATGCTGATGTTGTGAAAGTAGTAGTAACTCTGTTTTCTTCCCCCCTCCCTTTTTCTTCTTTTGTTTATTCAAAAGGGGAAGGGGAGGTTGGGGAGGGGAAGGGTCGGTGAGGAGGCTGGGTAGGGGAAAGAGTTAGTTGGGATGTTAGTATAATAAAGATTAAGTGTACGCTTAAAGGAAATGTGTTGTGTTGCTTGTGCTGAGCTGTAACCTGTCTTGAGGCAAGACACTAAGGTTCTTGGTCTGTTTCTACCTCTTTTCTACTTCTAACTTCCACTCTCGTCTATCTCTCCTTAGTCGGGACATTTGGGGGTTCTACTTCTAACTTTCACTCTCGTCTGTCTCTCTCTAGTCGTGACTGCCATATTGTAGTACAGTCTTTACTTTCGTGAATAACATTATTGAAAGTAATTTCTTTGCCTTCAGAACCATGGATTTTACTCGACTACGTTCTTTCTTGTAATCGGCGAAGCGCTTCTCTCTTCTCAGCTCGTCCCTGTGCTCCATGGCCTCGATAAGATCCGCAGTCAGCCAGGGTGGTAAAGTGGCGTATTTAACTGTTTGTTGTCTCAAGGGCGCGTATTTATCTAGCACTCTGAGAAAGATGTGATACCACGTATCTAGTGCTTTATTTGGGTCGATTTCATTATACACTTCAATAAACTCTGCAGAAGCTAGATCAGACAGAAAGGTATTTTCATTGAACTTTTTAAATCACGTATGTCCTTGCTTTTTTAGTTTTGGAAGCTTGGACAGCCACGTGCAGCTCACCGGATAGTGGTCACTTACGCTAAGACCACCAACGTGAACGTTGCTAACTGCCGGAAGTTTATTTGTATAAATATGGTCTATAACAGTGGCTGATGATGGCGTAACTCTAGAGGGCGATGTTACCATTTGTTGAAGGCCGACTAAGGTAGTGGTACACTCCCATGATGGGTGAGGTTTAAGTGTCAATGTTAAAATCCCCTAGAAGGAGAAGTTCGCTTTTATGAATATCTGTTTTATCAATCAAGTGTACAAAGTTGTCATACCACTCAAAAGTGGCCGCAGGATTTCTGTACAGAAACCCAACAAGTAAAGGAGGGGATTTAGATTGCCTAATCTCTATCCAAATACATTCCACGTCGCTAGTTTCTAAGTCCCGGCAGGTTATGTGTTCAGCTGTGTTGTGGATGTAGACCGCTACGCCTGTCTCACCCTGGACTGACGGATCTCTCCTAAGAATGGAGTAATTTGAATCTCGATGGCCTCATCACTGATGTGGTAGGCAAGGCGCGTGTGTGTGTGTGTGTGTGTGTGTGAGAGAGAGAGAGAGAGAGAGAGAGAGAGAGAGAGAGAGAGAGAGAGAGAGAGAGAGAGAGAGAGAGAGAGAGAGAGAGAGAGAGAGAGAGATCAAAATGAAACTTTATTTCTCAAGGATAAATGATTAGGTACACAGACCTTTTTTTCAATCATGTCTTTGCACACGCACTCACACAACACTCACACGTGCGTGATATATAGACCGAATTAAAATGGAAAGGCAAAACGTGATCATCAAAAGGCTAATTTAGCAGTCACACACACACACACACACACACACACACACACACACACACACACACACACACACACACACACACACACACACACACACACTGAGAACCTGATTTCAACATGAACGTTAAAAACTTAGTTTGAACAATAACAGCAACAACAAACTCGACAATACAACTCAATCCGCTCGAGTCACGCCGACACAACTACACAACTATGGGCTCAAGTTTCTTTCAGCTGCCGAAATAAGTGGGCCCTGAATGTGAACAAAGAAGGAGCCTCAGTAATGTCGATCGGAAACAAATTCGATATAGTCTAGCAGATGCACTTCACAGACGATCAGCCGTTTACGAGATAGTGATTTTCTTCAGAGTAACAAAGGTTTTGGGAATATCAAAATTAAGTCTAGTGTGAATAAAAGCAGTGCGCACTTATTTTAAACCGCCGGAGAATGGAGACATTTTTTTCTGTAGCACATATTGTTTCAGTACGGTTGCAGACGAAACCAGGACTATCGCAGCTATGTTCACTGGGGATCAGTAGTTTACAGGGGTCTCATTGTTCATGGGGTGTAGGGGGCTCTGGATAGAGGTAGTACCTTTGCTGTTCGGCAGCTGCGTCCTACATAGGACGGACGGGCATCACTGGTCCTCATCCATCTCCTTAATCTCTCACGTGCTGGCTCCAAGCGCCACACCCTGGCAAACCACCTCAGCTGGTGGGTTAAACCACGTGAGGGGGTGGTGTTCACATTGCACCACTAGGCGGATGAGCTGTTTCTGACAGCCAACGGCTAGAGGTCGGAGGAGATCAGGTTGGATCCAACGGCCAAATGTGGGGGAGTAAACCCTTCAAATCAGGAGTGGAGCCCCCGAAGGCAGACAGCTGCCTGTATTCACGCACTGTTCTGGCAGCTCCTGCAGCCAAACTGGTGCCAAACGTACTGCTTTGCATTCCTTTGGATACATCAGCGAGGCCGAGAGGGGGATCTTGATGACTGGGCATCCCAGGATCTCCATACACTTCGCCCAGGCTTGCGCACTGGAGAAGTCACTCCAGTGACTGACCCAGCAGGCGCATACTCCATTGTCTTCCGAGACAGGATGCCATATATTGTTCCTGTATTCAGTGGTAGTATGCACTATATGTTATTTAAAAGTGATTTCAATTTTATATTTCAAGTATATTTCCACACGTAATTATTTTAAGAGAAGAAACTATTACGAAAAAGCATGCCTTGAACTGACGACATAGCTGAGGCCAAGCGCGAGCGCCGACAAGCGGAACGCCTCTGGCGCTCATCTGACCTCACCGTTCACAGACAGATCTTCCAAGCAACTAGATCCAAAGTCTGCAGAATGATCTCCGACTCCAAACGTAAACATCTTCAAAACAAAATCCTGGAATCTACTTCTTCCAAATCCCTCTACGCTACCATGAACACACTCCTATGCACTCCTAAAGACACTCCTCTCCCCAACACACACAGCAGAGAAGAACTCCCGTCCGCTTTTTCCACCTACTTTTCCGACAAAATTCAAACTCTGCGCAACACACTCGACTCTCTGCCTTCCCCTCCTTGCCCTCCCAACACCCCCTTTTCCGGCACCCCCTCTCGTCCTTCCGCCCCGTCTCTCAAGAAGAAGTCATCGAGACCATAAAGTCCATGCCTCTCAAAACCTGCGAACTAGACCCTCTCCCAGCTTCTCTCTACCGGGACGCCCTTCCAAAACTTCTGCCCTTCATTACCGACATCATTAACACATCTCTAGAGAACGGTTCAGTCCCTGATATCTTCAAGTCCGCCATCGTCCGTCCTCTCCTCAAAAAACACAACCTCGACCCAAACGAACTAAAAAATTATCGCCCAGTCTCCAATCTCTCTTTCCTGTCCAAGCTTCTTGAGAAGGTTGTTCTCAACCAGCTCAACCTCCACCTTGCCGAAAACAACCTCCTCAGTCCCTTCCAGTCTGCCTATCGCAAACACCACAGCACTGAAACAGCCCTTCTACACATCTTAAACGACCTGCTTCTCTCCACCGACTCGGGCAACATCTCCCTTCTTACGCTACTCGACCTTTCTGCCACCTTCGACACCATAGACCACTCTATCCTCCTCCACCGCCTTCGTCACTCCTTTGGCATCACTGACTCTGCTCACTCCTGGTTTCTCTCCTACCTCTCTAACAGACAGCAGTCCGTCACCATTGACGGCGTCTCCTCCAACCCAGTCATGTTCTCCTGCGGAGTACCACAGGGGTCCGTCCTGGGCCCGGTCCTTTTCACACTCTACACCTCCCCCCTGTCCAACATCATACAGTCTCACCACATACGCCACCACCTCTACGCTGACGACTCACAACTACTAGACAAAGACAAACTCGACAACACTCAGTCACTACTGACTCGCACGGCTGACTGCTATGAAGACGTGAAAAACTGGATGACAGCAAACAAGCTTAAACTGAACGACGACAAAACGGAAGCCATGCTGGTAAGCACTCGCCAGAAACTTTCCCAGCTCCCTCCCTCTCTCCACCTTCAACTCGACAGCACCCCCATCTCCCTCAGTGACTCGGCCAAAAACCTTGGCGTTATTCTTGATTCCTCTCTTACCATGACTAGCTTCGCCTCCGCCACTGCCCAGGCATGCTACTTCCACCTCCGCCGCATCAGTCAGATCAGAAAATACCTCACCACCGAAGCTGCCACCAAACTTGCTGTCTCTCTCATCCTATCTCGCATCGACTACTGCAACTCTCTCCTTTCCGGCCTCCCTCACTCCACCACTTCCACTCTCCAGCGCGTCCAGAACAATGCTGCCCGCCTCGTCCTCAGAAAGAAAAAATCCGACCACATCACACCCCTGCTCAAACTCCTTCACTGGCTTCCCATCCCACAACGCATCCAATACAAGATTCCGTCTCTCTGCTACAAATCCCTGAACAACTGCGCTCCAACTTACTTCACCATACACTCCTTCCCGCTCCCTTCGCTCAGCCTCCGACCCTCTCCGTCTCCACATCCCCGTACCTTAACTCAGCACTTTCGGCCCCCGCTCCTTCTCAGTTTATGGTCCATCCACCTGGAACACTTTCCCACTCTCTCTCCGTCAGAAAGACTCTCTCTCTCCTCCTTTCAGTCCGCCCTCAAAACTCACCTCTTTCAACAGTTCTAGCACTATATCACCACAGTCCCCACAAAAGCTGACTGTCGCAATGTATTTCACCATTTGTTGTACGTGAGTCGTTGTCTAATGCGTGCGCATGCGTGCGCGAGTTGTGAGTGCGCGCTTAGAGTTATAATTATTATAAGATAAGCGCATTATAAATACCGTAATTATTATTATTATTATTATTATTAAATATCGTTGCTCAACAATAAGGTATCCCAAATCACGTGATGTCACATGATACACGACGCACGCGGACTCGTTGCCGTGAATTTCGGTGTGCCGACGAGTTATTTCGATTTGTTCTACAAAAACGTGTTTGTTTGTCAAGAAATGCGAACGTGCAAAGTCGCTTTGTGCATTGTTACGTCTTATTAAACAATCCAGACCAAAAAGGTGACTGCCAAGCGTGTGAAATGCAAAGAAGTACCCAACGTCTTATTAAACAATCCAGACCAAAAAGGTGACTGCCAAGCGTGTGAAATGCAAAGAAGTACCCAACGTCTTATTAAAGGTTTGTAAAGTGTATTTCCATTCATCTTACCATCGCTTTGCCCATTTCATTTCGACACCACAGCACCAAAACAAAACGCAACCAACAAAAACAAAAGCTATCTTCGAAGCCGATGTGCGACATGCTGCATGCTGTAAAAGAGAAATAGTGCCACGCCACTTGGTTTTAATTGTCATGGCTGAACAAAGTTTCGGAGCTTGATTAATTATATATTACTGTAACATTTAATTCAATCAGTTGCACTGGTAAAGCTATGTTGTGATGTGTGATCACTGCCAATGTAGTCTCTGCAGTGCTCACTGATGGTACAGTACAATACACACTAAAAGAATACACAGCACAATGTGAAGACGCTTGGAGGTTAATGCAATGCTTTGATTAAAATTACATCCTATCTCGCTAGCAGTAGCCTAGCTGCACCAAAAGGAACTGTATGTTGCTGCTGCGAAATGTGCAATTTATCTGCATATTGACATTTGAAGTTCGCTGCAAGGATTCTTAGCAGTTAGAATTAGCACATATTGGGATTCAAACGAAAAAGAAAACGGAGAAAGCTGACACAGAGATGATTTAATAAATCATTCAATGAGTATTGTTTGAAGTGATCTGTGGTGGCATCATTCATGATGTCTGTGTGCATTTGGCCACTGGTAGTGTTTATAAAGGTGCTGTTTACAGAACTAGTAGCTGCGTATTCATATTAGTTCAGCTGTTGTTATCAGGTGCGGCCTCATCTCTAAGTTTTCGTGCTCCTGTGCATGAGGCCAACAGTACTTTTCACAGAACTGATGACTGCATGTGCAGTGTGATATATATGAGATTTGTAGGTGAGCAGCTAGATTACAGGCAGTCAATACAAGCCACTTTCTTAACCTCAAGTCTCTAAATAGGTTTTACAGTCCGCTAATGCCTATCAGTATACATTTGTGCATGTCTTCGGTGGGTGTTCTGTGGTTTTGAGTATGTATGTGGGGTGGGGTTGGGAGCGGGTGGTATGGCACCTATTACCTTAGGCCATGTATGTGTATGTTCTCATGTTGTATGCTGATGTGTTAACCTACACAAATAAACAAAATTAAATAAATAATAATGAATTTAAATAATAAATAAATACATAAAATAAAGTAATTCAAAGATACCTGGGACATATGAATGCTATGTAAAGGATCCGCAATCCAGACCACAAGGTGACTGACAAGCGCGCTCTTCTCTATGTGAAGGATACGCAATCCAGACCACAAGGTGACTGACAAGCGCGCTCTTCTCTATGTGAAGGATCCTCAATCCAGACCACAAGGTGACTGACAAGCGCGCTCTTCTCTATGTGAAGGATAGATTATCAACATGCACAAATGTATGTGTATTGACTTTTTGTTCCCTTCCCTCTACTTGGTAGCAACCACCATACCAATAGTGTTTGTGTGCATCAAGGAATCCCTTCCACCCATAAATAAACGAATGAATGAATAAATGAATGAATGAATGAATGAATGAATGAATAAATGAATGAATGAATGAATGAATGAATGAATGATGTTTATGTATATGGCAGTAAAGTTTATGTTATCTAAACTTATCTTATCTGATCTTATCTTAGGTCTCCCTTAAACTATGTGACTGTTTTTCAAATTTGCACGAAATTTCAGTCGACGGGAAGTCAGTCTCAAAACCACATCATTCAAAATTTGTTGGAAACATGTTTTATGAATCCACATACCTATTGCCATACCTATTTCTTCATCTCTTTTACCTTGGCCTTTTCAATGGGTCATCCAAATTAGTATGCATAGGAAGGTCTTTTTTTCAAAATATTGCTAGTTTTGACGTATTACCTTATCCCCTGTGACGCTGGCCTTTGAGAGAAGTCACTACAATTGGAACATTGAAAAAATGTGGCCTGTGCCAAATTTGAAGTCTGTGGTTTGAGTGGAAAATACCATGGTTAAAGTTGACGACGGACAGTCTGGCTTATTTCACACATGAGCCATGAAGTGCATGGTGGACCACTTCAAACCGGGCAGAATATTCCCACGATAAGGAGACGAAGAAAAAGAGGAAATACGGTTGGATTTACAAACCTTGCTTGCTTTGTTAGCCGTAAGAAACTATGCTAATACGACTAACAGCTGACGTTTGTTTTGTTTTTTCTCATCTTTTTAAACTTCTGATTTTCGATCGTATACATAAATAAACAAGAAGATCACAAAAAAGTGGACAAAGTAAGCCCCCCCCCCCTCCCTCCCCTCCCCCCCCCCCGCACACACACACACATACACTGCCCCCCCCCCCCTCCCCCTCCACACACACATGCAACATGGAACACATATCGTCCAGTGTCCGACACAGTTTGGCCAGTTATCTTGTTATGACCCGCTCAGCATGCGTCCCCAGTATTATAAACAGCACCGGTGGCTGCATACAGAGGCATCCCGATGGAAAAGAAGACTAACAGCTGATGTTAGTCCTGCTACCAAAGACATGGAAAGCTGTAGTTATGCTCATTTTGTGTTTTCTAATGTGTACGTTGCAAGCTTCATCTAAATACTATGTAAATTAAGCTGAACAGCTTGCAAGCTGTGAAACAACAATATTTTCTGTATCTTTATTGTTATGTATTGAACTAGATGTAAATCGCAACACGACTGACAAGACGACTGTCAGCCGAGTTACGGCCAGATTTTACCTTTTTATTTAAATGTAAATACAACGTATTCCCAACATAGTTTGAGGCTTTGAATCATCTTATATCAGTTCACCATAACAAAATGCTGCAGACCAGTGGTCACATCTTTATGTTTTATCGACTCTGTTGTTTTGCAAGTATAATTTATTTTACATAATACACACTATTCGCCTAAATATCATATTTGCTTTACTTCAAATGTTAATTTTTGTTTTGGCATTTGGAAATGTGATACCTACTAGTTGCACTGCAAGTGCTTCAAACAAGATATGTTTCCTGTTTCTGTCATAAGCACAGTGTAGTCCCAAATCCTTCACACCGTAGGCCATTTCTGAACAACCGAAATCGTCTTTAGCACAGCGTAGCCCCAACATCAAATAAGCTTTTTCAGTTCGAAGGACACTAAAATTCCAAAACAACTTGTTATCATTTGTTCAACCCACAAGAATGTTGACACGTGTATTAGTGTAGTGTCTCTCTCTTGGCTTGACTTCGCGAACGAAGGTACTATAGGAAAAAAATATATGGGGGGTTGCCCACGACGTCTGCAGGCATGCTCGTGACTGCAGAGGTCAATCCGGGACAGGCAGGTTCGACCGCATTGGCTGCAGAGGGAGGTCTGGCCAGGGTTCTGAGTTGCGGCATCTCTATTTTTTCTCCTGAGCCTCTTGTCTTTAAGGCTAGCTCTGCGCGAGTCCTCAAAGGAGACAGCTGCCTTGTAAATGGTGGAGCGCCAGGTGTCACGGTCCGCAGCGAGTGAAGACCACTGACGGTGGTCGATTTGGCAGGCATTAAGTGACTTCTTGAGACAGTCTTTGTATCTCTTCTTTGGTGCCCCTCTGTCTCTGTGTCCAGTGGCGAACTCGCCGAACAGGGTGATCTTGAGTAGGCGATGATCCTCCATCCTGGAGACGTGCCCCGCCCAGCGAAGCTGTGTCCGCAGCAGCAAAGCCTCGATGCTCACAGTTTCTGGCTATTCAAGGACCTCGACGTTTGTGACAGTCACTCCAGTGAATGCCAAGGATTGTACGCAGGCAGCGCTGGTGGAAGCGTTCGAGGAGTCGTAGATAGCTGCGGTAGAGGGCCCAGGACTCAGAACCATACAGCAGGGTTGTGAGGACGACACGCTGATCTTGGTGCCTGTTTTCAGCTGTTGATTGTGCCACACCCGCTTATATAGACGCCCGAAAGCACTGTTTGCTTTTGCCAGCCTGCTGTCCAGCTCCTTGTCCATCCGTCTGATGTGATGATGCAGCCAAGGTAGGTAAACTGGTGCACTGACTTCAGTTTGAAATCGCCAATGTTGATGTGGGGAGGGCGATGCTCTACCTTGGGTGCCGGCTGATGGAGGACCTCTGTCTTTTTCAAGACTGACCTCGAGTCCAAAGAGCTGGGCAGTGTCTGCGAAGCAGGATGTGATACGCTGCAGGGCTTTCTCTGTGTGTACAACGAGGGCAGCATCGTCAGCAAAGAGCAGCTCACGAATCAGTTGGTCTAGGGTTTTGGTGTGGGCCTGCAGTCGTCTGAGGTTGAACAGACTGCCATCGAGACGATACCTGATGTACACTGCATCGTCATCGTCGAGGTCCACTGTGGCCTGCTTCAACATCATGCTAAAAGATGGTGAAGAGGGTCGGTGCCAGCACACAGCCCTGCTTCACACCGTTGAGAATTGGGAATGGTTCTGAGAGGTCATTGTTGAGTCTGACCTGGCCTTGCTGGTCCTCGTGTAGCTGGACGATCATGCTGAGGAACTTTGGGGGACAGCCAAGTCGCTCCAGGATCTGCCACATGCCTTGCCTGCTCACAGTGTCGAACGCTTTTGTTAGGGCGACAAACGTTACATACAACCTTTGTTCTGCTCGCGGCACTTCTCCTGAAGCTGTCTCAGCACAAAGACCATGTCGGTGGTACTCCTGTTGGCTCTGAAGCCACACTGGCCCTCTGGGAGGTGGTCTTCTGCGATGGCAGGTACCAGCCGATTCAGGAGCAGCCTTGCAAGAATTTTCCCAGCAATGGACAGCAGGGTAATTCTACGATAGTTGGAGCAGGCGGACTTCTCTCCTTTGTTCTTGTACAGGGTGATGATGACTGCATCGCGGAGATCTTTTGGTAGTGTTCCTTCCTCCCAGCTGCAGAGAAAGAGGTTGTGGAGCTTGTTGTGCAGTGCTGTGCCTCCATGTTTCTAGATTTCTGGTGGGATTCTGGTGGGCACAGCACTGCACAACAAGCTCCACAACCTCTTTCTCTGCAGCTGGGAGGAAGGAACACTACCAAAAGATCTCCGCGATGCAGTCATCATCACCCTAGCCAACTGGGGTTGTGAGGGGATGAGCTTTGTTTAGGCCACCTTTTCTAGGCCCCTCTCCGTGTGGAGCAAGCAGTGCTGTCCCTAGAGAAGGCTGCTTGGTCGTTTAGGGTGTGCCGAGTGACGTTGTCATCCCCAGGTCAACATCAGGCGACCAATATCCTGAACCGCCTGCATGCAGGTTTGAGACTGCGGCTTCCAGTGACATCTTTCACCTGCCGTTTCGCCCCTCGCCTGTCGCTACAGGACTTGGAATGGTCTGTGTCATGGTCCATGGACGTTTCCTAAAGCCTACACGGTGGAGCTTTTTGGTGGAGTGCAGTGTGCGCAGTACTGGCCCCACCCTTTAAACCCTTGGTTCGTCTGCCATGGCCTAGCAAGCTGGGAAAATTGCATCGAGGTCCTCGGGTCGTAGGTTTTATATCAAACTGTCCTTGCCCTAGTCTCTGGCTCAAAAACCTTGCCCGGAGACACCGGGGCTTTGAAGTCAGGGTTTTCGTCCCTTAGCCTTTCTGCAGCCAAGCGGCCAGGCCTGCAAGGCAGCAGGACAATGATGATTAATTTTCGAGGTTCTCTCCTCTAGATCCGCCGTGTTTAGCCTGGGGGCTCGTGCTGCCCAGTTTTTGAGGTCACCTCGGAGAGGATGTGGCCAGGGACCACGCACGGACGGTCTTGGGATAGAGGGATGCTATGCTAGTCCGGAGGGATTACACACGAGGGTGCCTCACGAAGGCCCAGAGGCCCTAGACTAGGGTGATCCCGGGGGAGGCGCTGTAAGATTTCCCCACTACCCGCACCACCAACGCAGCTCATTCCCCCTGGGGCCCCCACCTTTTGAGTCAGGCGGAGACCCCTTGAGTGTAGTATAGACGCAGCTAAACAGCAGAATCGGACGGGCGATTGATCACATTTTTTCACATTTACATCTCGCAGATTTCGTCAAATTATGAGTTTGCTGCCACGTTTTTCACCTCTGCAATTAGCTACAGGTGCGCCAATCCATTTTCAGCTAGAGGATGCTAACATGAACAATAGTGACTTACATTTTGTCTGATCCAAGCATAAATTGCAGCCTAGTGGGTCGTACGGGACGTAGTCCTTACCTCCGCTACTTGCATAGGCGTAGTCCTGTCTACATACCCTGGGAAGTGCATGTTGGATCCAGGGTACAGTTAGCTCCGGCAACAAGGAAGTCGACTCAGTGTGACTCGTCAGTGCCGCCCAGTGGTCCGCTTTCAGTTCACAGTCGCCATTTGCCTGCCACACTGGCAGCTTGTGTCTGTGCTGATACTCGTGTGGTGCAGATTGGTGGAATTTAGCCGTACAGCATTTAACATCGGATCACAATCTGGTTCCCGGCCTGTTTCTATGTGCATCAGTTATTGGTTCGGCCTGTGGTCAGCCTGATCAGACGTGTTCTTTGTGTTGCACTGACCGCCGACATCTGCCCGAGGGGTGGTACTCACTCCCGACTGTTGCACCCCGCCCCGTGTACTGACTCCCGGCTGTTGCCCCCCCCCCCCCCCCCCCCCCCCCCCGTGTACTGTGGGACGATCCTTTAACACCTTCCCTGCCGCTGTATGTACATCGTGGTATCTGAAGCTGGTCTTGGTTCATTCACCGACCAAAGCCTACACCGTCCAGGAAACATGGATACAAATTGGTGTCGCGATGGCTGATGAGGCTCTATGTCTCTTGCAGTGGGATCGTGTTCACTTTGTTCCCGGCCGTGAAGGGGTGAACAGACACCAGGCGGCCACGTTCCTGCTTCGTGTTCACGTCTGGGCCGTCATCAGGTAGGAATGACTTTCATTGTTTGATATCACGTTTCCTTTGTAACGCACATCCTTTGCCAAGGGGGGGGGGGGGGGAGTGCAGGAATCCCGGAGTGCTTTATCAGTCCCTTTCTTTTGAGTTTGGACACCCTCCCCACCTCTCCACCGGACACACAGACACTCCATTTACTTGGCAGAAATGTGTAAGGTTGCATACACTACCCCCCCCCCCTCCCGCACACACACACTTTTAAACAACCCTCACACTCATTTGGCGCGTGTAACCACCCCACCACCACCATTCCTCCGCCACACTCTTCCCACGGTTTGCCTTTTCCAGGGGCGGATCAGTTACCTCGGGGTGGGGGGTGGGGGAGGGGGGTCCCAACATTTTGTTTGGGACCTTCAACCTGATACAAAAGGTTCCCCAACGCTAGACCTTGCTTCCAGGGGCCAAAACTTTGAAAAGCGGGAAGGGGGTGGGGGTGGGGGTGGGGGGTAGAGACGCGGTGCGTGCATCTGAAGACATCAACATTTAACATCAAACAACGGGTTATCGGAGGGGGGGGGGGGGGTTCAAACACCCCAAAAAGCGACTTTCTAATAGCATTAAAAAAATGGGTCGGGGGGGGGGGTCTGTAACCCCCAGATCCGCCCCTGTTTCGGCCACTGGGTCAGCAAGCAACGTCTGGCATTTGGGGGAGTTTCGTGTCAAGCTGAACACGTTGTAACATCTTTCACTCACCCCCCCCCCCCACACCCCCCAACCCACCCCAGCTAGGTGACAGTTCCGTGTCTGGTGTGTATTGTGTCTGATTCCGCGGCGACCTTTACGTGGAGACTTTTCATGTCGTAAGCCAAATACCTGGACTTTGTAACACTGTGTAGTGGCGTAAGGACTAACTTGTCTAGTTGCCAACCCTGGCATGAATCCCCTCGTGACAACTCCCAGAGCAGGTCTCAGCGGTTGTTAACTTTTTGATGTCTACAGATTACAAATCCGATGGATGCCACTGTGGCACTGTTGATGAATTTTTGTAAATAAATAAACAAAATAAATAACCAATCAGTACGTTAGTTATGACACGAACGCGGCACCATAGGGAGGTTTATGTGTGACGTCAGAGGTTATTGCAACAATGTTGCGGGCACGGAGGAGAACAATGCTGGCGCAATGAGACTGTCACCGATGCTTCTCTGACAAACAGCACTAAACTGTATGATGCTGCCCTAAACACGTACATAATTAAAATATATGAGAAAGTTGCACAGTTTTGTCCACCGTATTGAAAATACAGTAGACTTTAGGATGGGGCTGGTCGGAGCGCGTTCCGTAGAATGCAAGGGACATAGCAAGCGGGCGGGGCTCGTGATCTGGCAAAAAAGTAATAAGATGAAAATGACGTCACGTGTGTGTGTGTGTGTGTGTGTATGTGTGTGTGTGTGAGTGTGTGTGTGTGTGTGTGTGTGTGTGTGTGTGTGTGTGTGTGTGTGTGCGCGCGCGCGCGCGCGCGTATTTATGTAATCGCGAAATCTCCGATATACTGTACGCACAAACTTAAAACTTGATAAAATTCTTTATTAAGTGGGTGGCTAAGAGATCCCCTGAACATATTGTATTTGGCTGTCTCATTGAAGACATAAAAGACCGTTTATAGAAAGTCGTTTGACCCATATTAGAGTCCGCAACTTTGATTATATGCATTTGAAATTTAGATATGGCTAAATTGTAGAAAGACATTGGATGAGTTCGTTAGCCAGCTTTGTACCTTTTTCGAAAATAAAAGTTCAATGCGGAAAACAAATATCAGAAGTAAGACTCCTTGATGCCGCACCAAAAGCTAGTCAGTAAGTTAGTTATTGGGGTTTAACGGGGTCTAGTTGGAGAAAGGTAGACTGGGGTCTAGTTGGAGAAAGGCTGACTGGTGTCTAGTTGGAGAAGGGCTGACTGGGGTCTAGTTGGAGAAAGGCTCACTGGGGTCTAGTTGGAGAAAGGCTGACTGGGGTCTAGTTGGAGAAGGGCTGACTGGGGTCTAGTTGGAGAAAGGCTGACTGGGGTTTAGTTGGAGAAAGGCTGACTGGGTTCTAGTTGGAGAAAGGCTGACTCGAGTCTAGTTGGAGAAGGGCTCACTGGGGTCTAGTTGGAGAAAGGCTGACTGGGTTCTAGTTGGAGAAAGGCTGACTCGAGTCTAGTTGGAGAACGGCTCACTGGGGTCTAGTTGGAGAAAGGCTGACTGGGTTCTAGTTGGAGAAAGGCTGACTCGAGTCTAGTTAGAGAACGGCTCACAGGGGTCTAGTTGGAGAAAGGCTGACTGGGTTCTAGTTGGAGAAAGGCTGACTCGAGTCTAGTTAGAGAACGGCTCACTGGGGTCTAGTTGGAGAAAGGCTGACTCGAGTCTAGTTGGAGAACGGCTCACTGGGGTCTAGTTGGAGAATGGCTGACTGGGTTCTAGTTGGAGAAAGGCTGACTCGAGTCTAGTTAGAGAACGGCTCACTGGGGTCTAGTTGGAGAAAGGCTGACTGGGTTCTAGTTGGAGAAAGGCTGACTCGAGTCTAAGTGGAGAACGGCTCACTGGGGTCTAGTTGGAGAAAGGCTGACTGGGGTTTAGTTGGAGAAATGCTGACTGGGTTCTAGTTGGAGAAAGGCTGACTCGAGTCTAGTTGGAGAACGGCTCACTGGGGTCTAGTTGGAGAAAGGCTGACTGGGTTCTAGTTGGAGAAAGGCTGACTCGAGTTTAGTTGGAGAACGGCTCAATGGGGTCTAGTTGGAGAAAGGCTGACTGGGGTCTAGTTGGAGAAAGGCTGACTCGAGTCTAGTTGGAGAACAGCTCACTGGGGTCTAGTTGGAGAACGGCTCACTGGGTTCTAGTTGGAGAAAGGCTGATTCGAGTCTAGTTGGAGAACGGCTCACTGGGGTCTAGTTGGAGAACGGCTCACTGGGGTCTAGATGGAGAAAGCCTGACTCGGGTCTAGTTGGAGAACGGCTCACTGGGGTCTAGTTGGAGAAAGGCTCATTGCACTTGATGGACGTAATTACACCAAACAACATGTTGCAGTCATACATCCATTTAAACACCCCTTTCTGAACGATTGACACCTAAATAATATAAGCAACTCGGCACCGATAGAAAAGTAGTTGGAGAAAGGCTGACTGGGGTCTAGTTGGAGAAAGGCTGACTGGGGTTTAGTTGGAGAAGGGCTCACTGGGGTCTAGTTGGAGAATGGCTCACTGGGGTCTAGTTGGAGAAAGGCTGACTGGGTTTTAGTTGGAGAAGGGCTCACTGGGGTCTAGTTGGAGAAAGGGTGACTGGGGTCTAGTTGGAGAAAGGCTCACTGGGGTCTAGTTGGAGAAAGGCTCACTGGGGTCTAGTTGGAGAAAGGCTGACTCGGGTCTAGTTGGAGAACGGCTCACTGGGGTCTAGTTGGAGAAGGGCTCACTGGGGTTTAGTTGGAGAAAGGCTGATTGTGTTTTAGATGGAGAAAGGCTGACTCGAGTCTATTTGGAGAACGGCTCACTGGGGTCCAGTTGGAGAAAGGCTGACTGGGGTCCAGTTGGAGAAAGGCTCACTGGGGTCTAGTTGGAGAAAGCCTCACTGGGGTCTAGTTGGAGAATGGCTCACTGCGGTCTACTTGGAGAAAAGCTCACTGGGGTCTAGTAGGAGAAAGGCTGACTGCACTGGATGGACGTAATTACACCAAACAACATGTTGCAGTCATACATCTATTTAAACACCCCTTTCCGAAGGATTGACACCTAAATAATATAAGCAACTCGGCACTGATAGAAAAGTAGTTGGAGAAAGGCTGACTGGGGTCTAGATGGAGAAAGGCTGACTGGGGTCTAGTTGGGGAAAGGCTGACTGGGGTCTAGTTAGAGAAAAGCTGACTGGGGTCTAGTTGAGGAAAGGCTCACTGGGGTCTAGTTGGAGAAAGGCTCACTGGGGTCTAGTTGGAGAAGGGCTGACTGGGGTCTAGTTGGGGAAAGGCTGACTGGGGTCTAGTTGGAGAAGGGCTGACTGGGTTCTAGTTGGAGAAGGGCTGACTGGGGTCTAGTTGGAGAAAGGCTGACTGGGGTTTAGTTGGAGAAAGGCTGACTGGGTTCTAGTTGGAGAAGGGCTGACTGGGGTCTAGATGGAGAAAGGCTGACTGGGGTCTAGTTGGAGAAAGGCTGACTGGGGTCTAGTTGGAGAAAGGCTGACTGGGGTCTAGAAGGAGAAAGGCTGACTGGGGTCTAGTTGGAGAAAGGCTGACTGGGGTCTAGTTGGAGAAAGGCTGACTGGGGTCTAGTTGGAGAAAGTCTTACTCGGGTCTAGTTGGAGAACGGCTCACTGTGATCTAGTTGGACAAAGGCTCACTGGGGTCTAGTTGGAGAAATGGTCACTGCACTTGATGGACGTAATTACACCAAACAACATGTTGCAGTCATACATCCATTTAAACACCCCTTTCCGAAAGATTGACACCTAAATAATATAAGCAACTCGGCACCGATAGAAAAATAACGGGTGTATATTAAAATGCACCGTTAAACTCACATGTCTACATATTTACACAGTGGCACTAGTATGGTTCTTACATTGCTACGGTACAATGATCATTAATTTACACAGTGGCACTAGTATGGTTCTTACATTGCTACGGTACAATGATCATTTATTTACACAGTGGCACTAGTATGTTTCTTACATTGCTACGGTACAATGATCATTAATTTACACAGTGGCACTAGTATGTTTCTTACATTGCTACGGTACAATGATCATTAATTTACACAGTGGCACTAGTATGTTTCTTACATTGCTACGGTACAATGATCATTAATTTACACAGTGGCACTAGTATGTTTCTTACATTGCTACGGTACAATGATCATTAATTTACACAGTGGCACTAGTATGTTTCTTACATTGCTACGGTACAATGATCATTAATTTACACAGTGGCACTAGTATGTTTCTTACATTGCTACAGTACAATGATCATTAATTTACACAGTGGCACTAGTATGGTTCTTACATTGCTACGGTACAATGATCATTAATTTACACAGTGGCACTAGTATGTTTCTTACATTGCTACAGTACAATGATCATTAATTTACACAGTGGCACTAGTATGGTTCTTACATTGCTACGGTACAATGATCATTAATTTACACAGTGGCACTAGTATGTTTCTTACATTGCTACGGTACAATGATCATTAATTTACACAGTGGCACTAGTATGTTTCTTACATTGCTACAGTACAATGATCATTAATTTACACAGTGGCACTAGTATGTTTCTTACATTGCTACGGTACAATGATCATTAATTTACACAGTGGCACTAGTATGGTTCTTACATTGCTACGGTACAATGATCATTAATTTACACAGTGGCACTAGTATGGTTCTTACATTGCTACGGTACAATGATCATTAATTTACACAGTGGCACTAGTATGTTTCTTACATTGCTACGGTACAATGATCATTAATTTACACAGTGGCACTAGTATGTTTCTTACATTGCTACAGTACAATGATCATTAATTTACACAGTGGCACTAGTATGGTTCTTACATTGCTACGGTACAATGATCATTAATTTACACAGTGGCACTAGTATGTTTCTTACATTGCTACGGTACAATGATCATTAATTTACACAGTGGCACTAGTATGTTTCTTACATTGCTACGGTACAATGATCATTAATTTACACAGTGGCACTAGTATGTTTCTTACATTGCTACGGTACAATGATCATTAATTTACACAGTGGCACTAGTATGGTTCTTACATTGCTACAGTACAATGATCATTAATTTACACAGTGGCACTAGTATGTTTTTTACATTGCTACGGTACAATGATCATTAATTTACACAGTGGCACTAGTATGTTTCTTACATTGCTACGGTACAATGATCATTAATTTACACAGTGGCACTAGTATGGTTCTTACATTGCTACAGTACAATGATCATTAATTTACACAGTGGCACTAGTATGTGTCTTACATTGCTACGGTACAATGATCATTAATTTACACAGTGGCACTAGTATGGTTCTTACATTGCTACGGTACAATAATCATTAATTTACACAGTGGCACTAGTATGTTTCTTACATTGCTACGGTACAATGATCATTAATTTACACAGTGGCACTAGTATGTTTCTTACATTGCTACGGTACAATGATCATTAATTTGCACAGTGGCACTAGTTTGGTTCTTACATTGCTACGGTACAATGATCATTAATTTGCACAGTGGCACTAGTTTGGTTCTTACATTGCTACGGTACAATGATCATTAATTTCCACAGTGGCACTAGTATGTTTCTTACATTCTGCTATGTCACGGTACAATGATCATTAATTTACACAGTGCACTAGTATGTTTCTTACATTGCTACGGTACAATGATCATAATTTACACGTGACCTAGTTGCTACATTGCTACGGTACAATGATCATTAATTTACACAGTGGCACTAGTATGTTTCTTACATTGCTACGGTACAATGATCATTAATTTACACAATGGCACTAGTATGTTTCTTACATTGCTACGGTAGAATGATCATTAATTTACACAATGGCACTAGTATGTTTCTTACTTTGCTACGGTACGATGATCATTAATTTACACAGTGGCACTAGTATGTTTCTAATAATGCTACGGTACAATGATCATTAATTTACACAGTGGCACTAGTATGTTTCTTACATTGCTACGGTACAATGATCATTAATTTCCACAATGGCACTAGTATGGTTCTTACATTGCTACGGTACAATGATCATTAATTTACACAGTGGCACTAGTATGTTTCTTACACTGCTACGGTACAATGATCATTAATTTACACAGTGGCACTAGTATTTCTAAAAATGCTACGGTACAATGATCATTAATTTACACAGTGGCACTAGTATGTTTCTTACATTTGCTATGTACAATGATCATTAATTTACACAGTGGCACTAGTATGTTTCTTACATTGCTACGGCCGCCGTGAGATGGTCTTAGTTGCCTGCTCGGCGTTAAACCCAAATAACTAACTAACTAACTTACATTGCTACGGTACAATGATCATTAATTTCCACAGTGGCACTAGTATGTTTCTTACATTGCTACGGTACAATGATCATTAATTTACACAGTGGCACTAGTATGTGTCTTACATTGCTACGGTACAATGATCATTAATTTGCACAGTGGCACTAGTATGGTTCTTACATTGCTACGGTACAATGATCATTAATTTACACAGTGGCACTAGTATGTTTCTTACATTGCTACGGTACAATGATCATTAATTTACACAGTGGCACTAGTATTTCTAAAAATGCTACGGTACAATGATCATTAATTTACACAGTGGCACTAGTATGTTTCTTACATTGCTACGGTACAATGATCATTAATTTACACAGTGACACTAGTATGTGTCTTACATTGCTACGGTACAATGATCATTAATTTACACAGTCGATGACTAAGAAGTGCATCAGTTTGATCTTGGAGCCGAGTTGATGTTTTTTGTCCTTCCATATGGTCTCCAATCTTGTCAGTGCTGTTGTTGTCTGCACAATCCTGGGCAGTATTTCTGGTTTTGATCCCTCATCTGTCACAATGGCTCCTAAGTATTTGAATTTATTAACTGTTTCCAGTTTTTGGCTTCCAATCACGACGTCAGTGTAAATGCCACTGGTGTTATTTGTAATCAGTTTGGTCTGCTCTTCACTGATTTCCATCCCATACGCAATATCTGTACTGTCCAGCTTTTCCACTAGCTGAACTAGCTCCTTGTTTGTTTCTGCAAGGCCATCAATGTCGTCCGCAAAGCGCAAGTTCGTGATTGTTCTGCCTCCAATACTGACAGTTCCTTCATGATCTTTCAGAGCGTCTGTCGTGATTATTTCCAGGAAGATGTTGACAAGAGTAGGTGAGAGCAAGCAGCCTTGCCTGACTCCGACTGTAGTCCTAAACCAGTTTCCTATTTTGCCGTTGAAGCAGACTGCGCTAGTGGCCTTGTTGTAAAGGTTTGCTATGTCTTTGATCAGGCTGGCATTAATTTTGTATAGCTTCATGGTGGACCAAAGGGCTGCATGCCACACCATGTCAAAAGCTTTATTAAAATCCACAAAGACATGAAAGAGGTCTTGCTGGTGTTGGAGATACCTCTCACAAAGAACTCTCAGGTTGAAGATCTGCTCAGTTGTGCTGCGCCCTGGTCTGAAGCCTGCCTGTTCCTCAGCTATGATTTCCTCTGCCTGTGGCTTCAGCCTGTTCAGTAGGATCTTAAACATGACTTTGCTTGGGTGGCATATAAGACTGATCGTGCGATAATTCAGGCATTGATGTAAGTTGCCTTTTTTGGGGGGAGAGTTATTATGAGTGATTTGGTCCATGGTGTGGGCCAATCCCCTGACTGCCAGATCTTATTGCAGATTATTAGTAAGGCGCTTATCGTGTCTTCTCCCCCTTCTTGGACTAGCTCTGCAGGGATATCGTCTGCTCCTGCTGCCTTCTCTTTTTTCAGCGACTTCACTGCGGCCCCTACTTCTTCTCGGAGGATGGGATAGTTGCCATTGTTGGTCACGGGTGGGTTGACAAGTATGCCTGGGTCCCCTGTAGCTCGGTGGTTGTAGAAATCTGAGCAGTACTCCGTCCATCTCTTCAGTACGTCTTGGTCTTCCGTAGGACAGTTCCCTTCACTATCTTGAATGTTCGAGGAGCGTCCTTGTTGTACACTGATCAGGTCTTTCACCAGCTGGTATGATTGTTTGCTATTATTTTTGTTCAGATTTTCTTTTACGTGTTTACACTGACCTTTAATCCACTTATTCTTTGCCTTTTTCATGCTTTTCTTGATATCCTGTTTAATTTACCTGTATTGTTTAGCTCCTTCTATCTCTGATTTATTTTTCTTTAATTCTCGACGCTTGTCACATAGAACAACGATGCCAGCTGTAACCCAAGGTTTCTTGTGGGTGTTAGCCAAGGATCTCACTGGCTGTTTGGGTTACAGCAGTGTTAAATGTGTCGATCAGTGTGTCCACGTCTGTGTCTTCTGCACCTAGAAAGTAGCAGTGGCGCGAAATGTCCTCCTATCTTTGCCTGGAAGGCTTCTGCTACCTCTGGATCTTTCAGCTTCTCGAGGTCAAACTTGATTCTGGTAGAACCCTGCTTGTTGACCTTCTTTAGGCGGAGTCGGAAGGTCATCATCACTAAGTCATGGTCGCTTCCAATGTCCGCTCCTGGAAAACTTCATGTCTTGGCAATGTTCACGCTGGTTTGGAAGCGTCTCTTCACCATGATGTAGTCAATTTGGTTATGGTGCTCTCCGTTCGGGCTGTGCGGCCATGTCCACCTTCCGGATGCTTTGTGCGGGCCAAACGTGTTCATCAGCTTTAGATCATTTGAACTGGCAAATTCCAGGAGCCTTAAGCCTCTGTCGTTGGTCTCTGCATTGCAGTAGCGTCCGCATGTGGCTTTCCAGTTCCTAGCAGCATCCTCTCCTGTTTTGGCATTCCAGTCTCCCTGCACCACAGAATGTCTTTCTTAGGGGTCTGGTCCAAGACTTCTTGCAGCTGGTCATAGAAGTCTTCTTTTTCCTCATCGCCATAGTCTGTTGTTCGGGGCGTAAACTTGTACAATGGTGATATTGAATGGGGTTGCCGTCAAACGTATGGTGATAAGCCTACTGGAGACTGGCCGACAACTCATGACAGTGTTCACGATGTCCTTGTGGACGAGAAATCCAACATCCTGTTCGTGTTTGTCTTCTCTGCCACTGTAATACAGTTTGTGGTTTTGTTGTTTGTGGTTGAGCCGATACAGAAGCAGATTTCAGACAGATTGCCGAAGCAGATTTCAGACAGATTGCCGAAGCAGGTTTCAGACAGATTGCCGAAGCAGATTTCAGACAGATTGCCGAAGCAGATTTCAGACAGATTGCCGAAGCAGATTTCAGACAGATTGCCGAAGCAGATTTCAGACAGATTGCCGAAGCAGATTTCAGACATGACGGAGCCATAGCAGTACTTCCCTACTGCCCAGTACTACCGCTGTGAAACTATCTTTGAATAGTTCCAGCAAAGTCACTGCATGTATATTATAATTAAATTTAGTTGCTCACATTTTGAAAAATTTTGCTAACTGCAGTATGTCGCGAAAGAAAGGCCGATCGTAATAGAGTAGTGTAAGTGCATCTTAAACTCAGCATATGAAGAAGCGCTAGGTTAATTAGGCACTACCCGCAAATTAATGTAATCGTTGAACCCGTAGTTGAACGGACAGAATGAAAAGGTATGAGATACTGAATGATCTGTGTGGCGAAATAGAAATGCCCGCAGACGTGACATCACAAGAACACTTTAGCTTCACGCTATCTGAATGCGGCTTTTAATGCTCATTTGTTAATCTGTCAAACAGTCTTTTAACAACTGCAGTACACTGGGCAAGTGTGCTGTTTACGAACCTTACTGTACATAGGTTGGTGTCGAAGTTTCACGGCACATTGTGGCTTGTACGATCCACTTACTGTACATAGGTTAGTGTCGAAGATTCACGGCACATTGTGGCACGATCAACTTACCCTAGGCCGGATTATCGGGTCTGTTACTGAGATCAAACGCGTAATGATCAGTGACCTATATTTAAGGAAAGAAAGTGCTGATACTCGCCCTAAATACTGGGGATCACACACCGGCAACAACAGAAAAAAATAAGTAACCACGAAGCCATCGTTGTCGCATTTAAAGAATAATCGTAATGTAAACAATAACAAATTAAACAAATATAGATGCCCCTATCCCCTTTCCTCCGACCAAAAAAAGTAGGGTTCTTCCAGAGAATCGCTTGCTCCCCCCCCCCCCCCACAATACTTATTTATCCGCCCCCCCCCCCTTTTTTTTTTCTCCGGCCCGGCGTTTGTTGTTTTCAGTGACAGGAATGTCACACTGGGCTATTCCCAGTGAAGGTTATCCGCCCACACTCCTGCCGCCGAATCACTGGTACAGTTCGCACTCCGGCGCTAATTACGGAAAGAACGCACTCAGACTGACCCTTTTTTTCCCCGGCGGGCGCAAGTGGCTAGGTTTCGCTTGAACGCGCTTCAACTGAAGCAAGTCTATCGGAAAACCCACAACACCTGCGGTAGGAACAGATCTTCAAACTTCAAGCCAGTTTGGGGTATTGGGTCATAAAGCGAAATTAACAATCTCTCCCGCATTTACATCTGCCTCCTTTTGGAGAATGAGATCTGGTATTTGGGTGGCCGGTGACTGCTGGGAGGATCCGAGAGAGAGAGAGAGAGAGAGAGAGAGAGAGAGAGAGAGAGAGAGAGAGAGAGAGAGAGAGAGAGAGAGAGAGAGAGAGAGAGAGAGAGAGAGAGAGAGAATGAACAATGAACAATGAACCTTTATTTTCCAACGGTAGAAGTTATTGGTAACAGGACCAGTTTTCAAACTTGCCGTTGCTACATCTACTACATAAGTGACATAGACATGTAAACATACACATACCACACACTGCTGCATGCACTGCTGCATTCGCTCACGCACGCACGCACGCACCACGCACATACACACACACGCACTCAGGTACGCACGCATGCACATCACAACTCGCGCATGCACGCACGCACACACACACACACACACACACACACACACACACACACACACACACACACACACACTCATGTACACCGCAATTCAGTACGCATGCACACATGCACGAACACTCACACACACACACACACACACACACACACACACACACACACACACACACTTATACACGCACGCACTCAGGCACATACGCACAAAAACAAACACACGCTCTCGGACACGCACTCCAGACATACCTATACGCGTACGCACAAAAATATAAAATGAGTAAAAATACGGCCAAAGTAAAGCAATAAACAAAGAATCATTAAGTACATTAAAGTTCATACAGCAAGGGCAAATAATTATGTATGCAGGTGCTATCTCTCTCCCCCCCCCCCCCTCTCTCTCTCTCTCTTTCTCACGCCGACACACACACATACACACACACACAGCATGCACGCACGCGCGCAAACACACACACACAGAGTCACACATACACACACATACGCGAGCGCGCGCCCAACATATCGAGCACACACATATGAAGGCAAAAACATTATACACAGTACATGCAGTATTCAAAGGTACTCTTTGGCATTCAAGTATTATGGTACGGCTATGGAAAAAAGGGACTCTCTCTCTCTCTCTCTCTCTCTCTCTCTCTCTCTCTCTCTCTCTCTCTCTCTCTCTCTCGCACACATACACACACACATACACACACACAAACTCACACACACGCACATGTACACATCTGAACACACGTGCAATACTGTAATGATTTGATTACGTCAGAGATTCTAGGTGTTAGAAGAGGCTTTCCCTATATGAGGTGAGCGTCTTTGCGTTTCTAATTTCTGCAGGAATAGAATGCCAGAATGAACTTCCCGAGAATGACAAGCTGGTTTTGAATAAATCAATACGCGGCAGGGGTACTTTGAATTGTTGTCCATGTCTAGAAGCTACAGATGTCCCTTTCTGAGAAAAAAGAACTCAATTACAGTGGACATGATTGCTTGTACAGTTTGTACATCAATACACCTTTATTGAACTGAAAGTGCTGGGATAGAGGGAGAATTTTTAAAGTTTTAAGCTTTTCGACAGTTGAGAGTTCGGGATCGGGAAATATAAGCTTAGCAGCTCTCCTATGTAGGGAGTTCAGCCTCTTCAAATGTACGTCACTAGAACCATCCCACACTGTTGATGCATAGTCTATGTGCGACTTGCATGAGCATTGTAGAAAAGAAGACGCGTATCTGTGTCAGTAATTGTTTTCAATTTTGACAACATATACAGGCTTCTGGAAACCCTTTTGCACACATTATTAATATGCAGTTGTCATTTAAGCTGATCATCTATAGTGACCCCCAAGAGGCGGTGGTGTGATACTTGCTCAATTGGGCTGCCGTTTATAGACAGACTAAGAGAGAGCGGGCATAGCTGGTGCTTTTGACGTGTGGTTATAACCATGCATTCTGTTTTTGACGGATTCAGGGACATGGAGTTGGAATGACACCAGTCGGTGACCTCGCGCAGGCTTTCCTGCAGACGCGTGTTAATTGCAGCCACATTTTTGTGAGGAGTGTGTAGTGTGCAGTCATCAGCAAACATGTCACAAGAAATATCGCGGCAACTAATATGCAGTGGAAGGTCATTGATAAATATGCAGAACAGCAATGGCCCGAGGACAGAGCCCTGAGGCACGCCGCTTTTGACGTGACCATACGAGGAGTAGGATCCATTTAACAGTACTCTTTAAAAAGAATGTTATGATTTACAAGGTCAAAAGCTTTCTTAAAATCAATAAAGACCGACCCAGTTATTTGGGAGTTATTTATGGATGCTAGCCACGCATCAATAAGTCTTGTTAGTGCCGTGTGGCAAGAATGCTTGGGGCGAACGCCGGACTGAAATACGTGCAATAGACTACGACTCTCCAAATATTGATAAAGGTGTTTGTGCACGTGTCTTTCAAGAGATTTGGAAAGGCTGGATAATATTGAGATGGGTCTATAGTTATTAACATCAGACAGATCTTTGATTTAGGCAAAGGGATAACCTTGGCTTGCTTCAGTTCTGATGGAAATATATTTTGTTGGATGCATAAGTTATAAATATACGTTAACGATTCTACTGTATAGGGAAGGGACAGTTTCAGGATTTTAGGACTGATCTCGTCAGGTCCCGATGATTTTTTGTTTTTCAGTGACCCGATCAGTTTTCCTACTTCATACACAGCTAGAGGCGGTATAGAGAAGGGGGGGTTTGTCCTTAGTCTTCTGCTTACAGAAGTTAAGCAGGGACTCCGGGCATGTGTAAGACGCTTTTCCGCTTGAGGATATGATTGACTCGGCAACAGACAAAAAATGTTTGTTAAAGGTGTCTGCAGTAATACTAGAAGGAATGGCTGACGATTTCTTGCTGTTACCTCGGGTGACGAGATTAACTGCGCGCCAGAGTGCGGCAGTATCTCTGTCTTCTTTAATCATTCGTTCAAAGAGAGACTTTTGAGCCCTGCGTACCATAGACTTGACACGGTTACGTTGTTTTTTGTATTCTTTAAATAGCTTGTGTCTTCTTAAGTCATTTCTCAATTTCATAGCTTCAATTATTCCTTGCGTTAGCCAAGGCGGTAACGTGTGGTTTTTTACCCGCTTTTGCCGTAAAGGGGCGTGTTTGTTAAGTACTCTTGTAAAGAGTCGATACCAAATAGTCAGAGCCTTTTCAGGGTCAGTTTCGTTATTAACGACATTAAATGGTGTTTGATCAAGGTCTGCTAGAAAAGCAGACTGATTAAACTGTTTAAATGAGCGGTACGTTATAGTTGTGTGCCCGTTCTTACGATGCACTGGCAGTTTTGTTGACCAGGAACACACAGTAGGAAAGTGATCACTGATGCTGAGGCCGTCAGGAACACTAACATTGAATGAACACACTAAGGGGACGGTTGGTGTAAATGTGATCAATGAGTGTTGCGGTTGTTTTTGTGATCCTAGTAGGGGCCGAAACTAATTGTTCTAAGCCGGTTTGTGTGGTGATGCAATCCCACGCGGTATGGGGCTTCAACATATCTATGTTAAAGTCGCCTAGTAGCAACGCATCACAGTTAGGTAGGCCAACTTTTTCTACTGCATGCAAGAAATCGTCGTACCATTCAAACTTGGCTGATGGGTTACGATAACAAAAGCCGATGAAGACGGGTTTAGTTTTTGGAGCCCTAAATTCCAACCAAATGCACTCAACTTCCGGAGTTTCTATGTCCTCACGCCTTTTTACTAAATGTTGGACTGAGTTATGGATGTAAACGGCAAGCCCAGTCTGACCAAGTACACGAGGGTCACGTCGAGTGATGCTAAAGTTAGGTATGTGAACGGCTTCATCGCTTATGTCGGAGTTAAGTCGCGTCTCACTAAGACCAAACAGGTGGAATGGTTCAGACGAGTTTAGAAAAACATTCAAATCGGCCACCTTGTTAAAAAGATGGTAGATGTTCAAGTGACCAGTTTGAAGGCTTCCGTGTGTCTGAGCATTATGGGTCATGTTGAATTTTAACTCTCCCAAATGACGTGCAACACAATACAAAAAAATATATAAACAAAGGGAATAGGGAATAAAGTTTCAATGCAGTAAAGCGCGGCTAAAGTTATAGCACCTCGTATCAAAACGTCACAAATGGTGTCCAACACAGCGTTATCAAATGAAGATCGCTTTTGATTAATAGTGTATCCACGTATTAATGCTGCGCAAGCTGTCTAAATAAATGAACAAATGGTGTAGCCTGCGATGTGAAGTATCGTAGGCTGAACACTTGAAACCGTACTGTCACAATAAAAACTTAGCGGAGCTTTGGTAATCAAACCAGGCGAGAAAATCACAGAAGTTGAGGCACACAGTCAATCACTGCTTTGGAATAAATCACAAGCGAACGCAGAAGAACCGTATATAAAGAAGCACACGTAACACTGACGTAATAATGAACTGCCTCACACACCCACAGTGAAATCTGCGAAGCACAACGGTGAAGGATCACTGATCACACGACACTGAATTACCAACCGCGCAAGTAGCTGACGTATCCATTGGCACCATTCGCTGTGGGCACCTGGCATAACTGGTGGTACGGTGGCAGAGAGAGAGAGAGAGAGAGAGAGAGAGAGAGAGAGAGAGAGAGAGAGAGAGAGAGAGAGAGAGAGAGAGAGAGAGAGAGAGAGGGGGGGGGGGGGGGGCGGGGGCGGGGTAGGCTGTTGGGTCATAAACCGAAATTAACAATCTCTCCCACACTTACATCTGCCTCCTTTTGGAGAAATCTGGTATTTGGGTGGCCGGCGACTGGGAGGGCCCGGGCGGGAGAGGTGGGGGGGGGGGGAGGTTGTGTGGGGTCAGCCGAGTGGTGTTTAACTTAGTGTTTATGGGCAATGTGATCGATCTGGCGTTTGGGTGGTCAGTAAAGGGGGGGGGGAGTGGAGGTGCTGGGGGAAAGGGTGAGAGAGAGAGAGAGAGAGAGAGAGAGAGAGAGAGAGAGAGAGAGAGAGAGAGAGAGAGAGAGAGAGAGAGAGAGAGAGAGAGAGAGAGAGAGAGATACCATAGGGTCGGCTGTAGGGATGCACTTGACATCCAGTGATTACACCCTGACTCAAAATCCAGTTTTGATTTACCGTTTGCTCTTGTAGGTCCGCCCTCTCCATCAGCAATGGACATTATCCGGAATTCCGATGCTACTCTCTAACCCCATGATTTCGAGAGTTAACTCCCCTGTTACAGGGAACACACAATGCCATTTTTAACAAAATGCCTTCAGTCAAACGTTGCGCTTGGGGAGAATGCAAAACAGACAGCAGATATCCTGAACGCTGCATTGGAGTAAAATTCATTCCATTCGTGAAACCAGGGAAATAAATACCATACAATACTGTGATACATGTATAGATTTTACCAGCACGATCAATACCATCTTGAATCTACACAACATACTACTAGGTTCTACCTCTAGTGTAGAATAGCAAGACCCATCATTTTTGGTTATTTTCTGCCACGATCCGATTTAACACAAACGAACAAGTGAAACAAAAAAATTTAAAAGTAACGGACCGGTTGCTTGCATAGACTAGTATCCGTAAAAATACACTACATAAATTATTAAAAAAAAATAATTGACTCACCCTCCCCCCCCCTTGCAGGTGCAAAATGCAGATAAAATGCAGCTTCTCGTGTCAACATCCACTTTTGTCAGGATAGACCATGTAAAATAAAATGGGGCTTTGGTAACAGGATCCCTGTCTCTTGTCCTTGGTTTGACTGAGGCCTTCACTGCGAAATAGCCGTCAGTCATTTGGATTGTTTCCAAGCTGTTCACATAACCATCTTGCATCAGGCTATAGGCTTCTGATCGTCTGTAGTCCCTTATGGCTGATAAGTTCATGTTCTGATTTAGTAAATATGTACAGATGTCGAATATAGAGAACTCTGGCAAAATATTCAGGTCTGTAGTCCTAGATAACAAAGCAGGGTTCGACAGTTCGATGTTCCCATCTTTGAGCTTTGCTCCGATCACTTCTACCCGATCTTCAGCACAGCACTCGGGATCAACGGGTAGTCCAATGTCAAGAGCCTTTTGTACGAGATCAAAAAGCTCTGCTTTTCTGCTTTGGCCAACACAAACTCCTCTTTCTTGCAAAAACCTTTGTAGCTCGCTCAATCGCCATGCTTTCTTCTCCACCATTTTGATCCCAGTAACATGGGAATTAACTCTCTAAATCATGTGGTTAGAGAGTAGGCGCGGAATTCCGAAGTAGGTCCATTAGCGGAAGGACAGCCTCCGGTCAAATCTGACACGCCTTTCGTCACGTGACAGCAAGCTGAATGGACGGACATCAGCATGCGGAAGTTAGGTTTTAGCGACCTGTCTGTCTCCATAGACACTGTCCGGGAATCAGAAGTAGATCACAAGTGAATGTCTATTGACAAAATCGGTGAATGAACAGCCTGTAAACATTTGTGTTGAAGGACATATCATTTTCGAGATTACGAATACACTGAGAAGTATTTCATTACTAATGGACATAATCCAAATGACCCTCTTTGGCCTGCTAGGGTTGTTCAAAAGCAAAGTATATCAAGCAGATCCATGAATATGTAAGAAAAAAAAAAACCACGATTATTGCTTGTTTTATACAGTCGCACGGGCACATTAAACTATAACGGAACAAGAAATGATTATCGGTCCATGTTTACCGTAGCTGCCGCTGTCGTGTATAATGAGACGGGTCAGGAAACAAAGACAGATGTGTTCGCAAAAACCTAAGCATTTTCGTGATAACTGGATTAAGGAGTTTATCAATAGACGTGGAAATGGAAAGACTGAATACCAGGACATGCTGTTACACTGGCATACATTGTCCCTTGACAAACGTAACAAAACAGTGAGGCAGAATTTGAATACAAACAGCAATAGTGGGAAAAATGCTTTCTATGTACGACACGTTTGTCGCGTGTCATCATCAAGTGGACAGTAATAAATATTGCCATATACAATGGAAAACTGAAGGGGTATGTCTGTCTGTATTGGGGTGGAGGAGGGGGAGGGGGTCATGGTTCATTTGTTCTGTTCAACTCATGACGGCGCAATACCACACTCAACATATTCCTGTAACATAACAAATCCGTCTCGCAGAAGATTAAACTGTGCCAAACATGTACATGTACGCTGGCTCCCAGCACTGACATTAGACTGCTGGATTTTGGTCCTGGCTCAGGATCATGCTAAAACTAACCAAATAAAGACAGCTCTCCCCCACCACTCCCTCCAGTATGTGATTCATTTCACTGATCACTGAGCTACAAAGGCATCATTCACTGAACACAATAAGCGGGTGGTGATCGGCGATATTTTGAGCGCTGTGTCTACATACTGTCACAGGGTGACAATTAGGTATAGTTACAGGATGGTCAGTGTTAAATTACTGATTAGGGTTAAAAAGGTGGGGTCAAAGTCCAGGTACGAGATGTGTACCAAGACGGAGTTGTGGTCGTGACAAGGGTGTCCAAACACGCGTGATCATTAAAGGGCACGCTAAAAGGAATGCCGGAATGGCGTCAGTAGAATCTTGTGTGAGAAATAGGGTAAATAGACAATGGTATATGTCCACGTGTCCAAACACGTGTGATGAAGGGCACGCTAAAAGGAATGCGGGAAGACGTCAGGAGTATCCTGTGTGAGAAATAGGTCAACTAGACATTAGTATATGAGCAGGTGTCCAAACACGAGTATGGATGTTCAACGTGGTCAAAATGACGTAGGACGTTGGATAAGAACCCACGTGGTAGAAGTAAAAGTTGAATTAGGCAGATGTATATAAGGAATGGTCGGTGGGCTTTTCGGAGGCTCCGTTCCTGACGTGACATGTTGTGTGGCACCCTCTAGACAGCACACCGACCATCACCATGACTCCAAGTCAACGCCTCGCATTGTTGGGTGAGCAGACTTAAGTTATCATTATGCCAATGCTAAAGTAATCCAGACCAAAAAGGTGACTGCCAAGCGTGTGAAATGCAAAGAAGTACCCAACGGAGAAAGAAACACATTAAGGGTATTTACCCGAAATATTAATAAATTGTGTTGTACCGTTTTTTCTAAGCGTGTTTCTTTCTCCAATGCTAAAGTAAAATGGGGTGATGTAAAATCTTCTACTCTCTCCTTGTGAATGCGTGAAGTATGAATGATCCTGTTGTGTAAATCGTAGTGTGCTTTGTTGTCCGTGTTAATTGTTGTTTGGTCAGTTGTTGTGACGTTAGCTGTTGTGTTATTAGTTGTTGTATGCGATGTTTAGACAGATGCATGAGATTAGTATGATGGAAGCCTGATTAAGTGTCCTCAGCCACCGTACCTCTCACATAAGCGAGTCGGCACCTAATTCCTGACCGTAACACTAATTGATACGTACAGGTCAACATGATAGGTGGTGCTTCTCGTAGTTATGCAGTAGCGGTTTGATAAGGAGGCATGCACTCCAGATTCCCCAAGAGAGTATCAAGTCATTTAAGCGTGTTAGTTAATTGATCCTTAAAAACGGCCGAGTGATAATACTGCTCCCCCATCCTGCTATTATTTATGGACAAGGCTTTTGAGTGAAATGGTTGGAAAAATCCAGACACCTGTTCTCAATTCCAGCCAGTTACAGTTGGTGCCAAACGGATTCTCTACCTCTTCTTCCCGTGTACAAAGTTACCATGGCAATCTGTTGATCCGGAGTTCAGTTTTCCTGTATTCTCTCCACAAAACACATACCAGATAAAAATTAGACAAATTGAATGAAATCACAAGTATTTCAGTCCTCGTCGTCATGACGTGTATCAAACATAGCAAGACATATCAGGCAGTGGTTGGAAGACAAAAGTGGTTTTCACACACACTGCTGTATCGTCGTCATGACGTGTATCAAACATAGCAAGACATATCAGGCAGTGGTTGGAAGGCAAAAGTGGTCTTCACTCACACTACTCTATCGTCGTCATGGCGTGTATCAAACATAGCAAGAAATATCAGGCAGTGGTTGGAAGGCAAAAGTGGTCTTCACACACACTGCTCTATCACCACCCCTAAACATAGCAAGACATATCAGGCAGTGGTTGGAAGGCAAAAGTGGTCTTCACACACACTGCTCTATCGTCGTCATGACGTGTATCAAACATAGCAAGACATATCAGGCAGTGGTTGGAAGGCAAAAGTGGTCTTCACTCACACTGCTCTATCGTCGTCATGACGTGTATCAAACATAGCAAGACATATCAGGCAGTGGTTGGAAGGCAAAAGTGGTCTTCACACACACTGCTCTATCACCACCCCTAAAAATAAAGAAGTTGGAACGTTCATTAATTGGCACCTAAACTACACCTCAACTACACCTGAGTTACACATCAACTGTGTATGTGTATGCAAGGGAAAGGTGGACTGATCTGCCTCTGATTAGCACCTAAACTACACCTCAAGTACACCTACACCTAAGTTACACCTCAACTGCTGTATGCATGTGTGTGTGTGTGCGTACATATGCGCGCACGGACACAGAGTAGTGAGTGGAGAGACCTTGTGTTGTGGCAATGACTAATGACCATGGCATAGTGATTTCCACTCACTTGAAAGATTTGTTGAAGGTCACAAAGTAATATCATTACATGTCGGGCACATTGCATCCCCTCCCCAACCCCCCCCCCCAACCCCTCCTCCCCCCTCCCCACGCCCCTCCCCACCCCCCTCCCCACCCCCCTCCCCACGCCAATCCTCCCTGAATGAAAAACATTTTCCTAAGCTTCCACTGCATGTTTGACCAATGCCTAAAGCACCTAAACTACCCCTCTGACTACACCTCACTCTCTTGGCTTGACTTCGCGAACGAAGATTCTATAGGGCTTGCCCACGTCGTCTGCAGGCATTTTCGGGCGTTTCCTAAAGCCTGCGCGGTGGAGCTTTTTGGTGGAGTGCAGTGTGCGCAGTACTGGCCCCACCCTTTAAACCCTTGGTTCGTTTGCCATGGCCTAGCAAGCTGGGACGGTGGCATCGAGGTCCTCGGGTCGTAGGTTTTATATCAGACTGTCCTTGTCTTAGTCTCTGGCTCAAAAGCCTTCCCCGGAGACACGGGGGCTTTGATGTCAGTGGTTTCCTCCCTTAGCCTTTCCGCAGCCAAGCGGCCAAGCCTGCAAGGCAGCAGGGGACTCGTGGGGGCCGGGGTCGTCTATGTCCCGTGCAGATGTAAACATCTGCCCACTGCCCAGAACTACACCTCAAATCCACCTATAACTACACCCAAATTACACCTCAACTGTGTGTATACATGCAGGCCAGGGAAGGAGGATGGGGGGGGGGGGGGGGGGGGCTTGTGTCATTGACAAAAGATTTACTGAGATGACCTTTAAACCTAAAAGTCCTCTGGATTTAACACAGGTGGATAGACCAGTATCTCCACACTTCCGTGAGGCTAAACGTTCTACTAATATTACTTGTCATAGATGACTGATCTTGCCTTTAAATTGTTTTCTTTTTTACAATATACCTGTCACCCAGTTTGACTAGTATTTGTGAAGCAGTCAGATCTGCCAGCTATGTCGCGTTGAGATACAAAAGAATTTTAGAGAAATGAGCAGTACTGTTGGTGTCACGTGATGCGTCTTTACGTATCATTTCCTGAAATCGTTAACAGCAAGAGTGATGTGACGTCAGCATGTAAGAGGTCCACACCACATGCAACCCGTGTATTCATGACGACATGCAACCCATACAGGTGTATTCATGACTACATGCAACCCATACAGGTGTATTCATGACGACATGCAACCCATACAGGTGTTTTCATGACCACATGCAACCCATATAGGTGTATTCATGACGACATGCAACCCATATAGGTGTATTCATGACGACATGCCACCCATACAGGTGTATTCATGACCACATGCAACCCATATAGGTGTATTCATGACCAAATGCAACCCATATAGGTGTATTCATGACGACATGCAACCCATACAGGTGTATTCATGACGACATGCAACCCATACAGGTGTATTCATGACCACATGCAACCCATATAGGTGTATTCATGACGACATGCAACCCATACAGGTGTATTCATGACGACATGCAACCCGTACAGGTGTATTCATGACTACATGCAACCCATATAGGTGTATTCATGACCACATGCAACCCATATAGGTGTTTTCATGACGACATGCAACCCATATAGGTGTATTCATGACCACATGCAACCCATATAGGTGTATTCATGACCATATGCAACCCATATAGGTGTTTTCATGACCATATGCAACCCATACAGGTGTATTCATGACCACATGCAACCCATACAGGTGTTTCCATGACCATATGCAACCCATATAGGTGTATTCATGACCACATGCAACCCATACAGGTGTATTCATGACCACGTGCAACCCATACAGGTGTATTCATGACCACATGCAACCCGTATAGGTGTATTCATGACCACATGCAACCCATACAGGTGTTTTCATGACCATATGCAACCCATACAGGTGTATTCATGACCATGACGTTGAGATGTCTGCCCGCTTTCATTCCACATCCCCTCACCCCACCCATTTTTGTGTTTGTTTTAGGCTGGAAAGTAATATGTCAGTCACACTGTACCCCACCCCACCTCCCTTCCCTTCCCAATGAAAAATATCTTCCTACATGGCCAGTGCATGATCCCTGCCTAAAAATAAAGAGGGCGGAGCTTGCATTAATAAGCACCTAAACTACAACTGACCAGTAGTAATGAAATATTTCTTAGTGTGTACAAACTTTTAAACTTGCTTTTCAATACACGCATGAACGGACAGCAGCTAACATGTGAAGCCAATCGTTGCATTAGTGAAACTGACAAGATGCCCACTAGCCTTTTTCATGAAAACGATAACCTAAAACAAGAAGGAATGAACCATAACCCACAAGTCCCTTCTATATGAGAGCTGCCCTCGCTGTCAATGGTCTCTACCTTTTGTCTTTGACCTGATTCTGATGTTGAATTATCTCCTATTGAAAAAGTCTCGCAGATCTGCCAATGCTTCAGTGAGTTCTATAAGGGGCGCAGGACATATGCGTCATTGATTTGTCAAACGTCATTTTTCATGACGTTAGTTTTAGTTTTTACGTAATATTATATTTTACCTGATATGAGTTTCACTTTCGCTTCATAGGCTTGAGAAAATGGTGACAAAACTAGAACTTCACGGTACAATTTCATTCTTGCAATAATGTGTTTGAAAGCAGGTTGACTTTACCTAGCTACATGATAAAAATTATACTAAGTACACGGGCCACCTGCACGCTCTACTGAAAGCGCGTAGATGTATGTGTGCGTGTTAGTGCGTGAATGCGCGCGAGGTCCAAACATCTCCAAGAGGCTTAGATCCTCATGCGCTCTCCGGGCGATGAGGATCTATTCTTCCTGGCGATGCGCTTATGTTTGTGTGTTAGAGAGAGAGAGAGAGAGAGAGAGAGAGAGAGAGAGAGAGAGAGAGAGAGAGAGAGAGAGAGAGAGAGAGAGAGAGAGAGAGAGAGAGAGAACGAACGAACGAAACTTTATTTTCCAAGGATTGAGATATTAGGCGCGCAGGCCTTTCTTACAATCTGTCCTTGCTAAGCTACTTAAAAAAGGAACACCAACCAAAACAACAAAAACTAACTAATAATAAAGGACACACACACGCATACACACACACACACATACATACATATACATGTACTCGTGCACATGCGCACTTTTGTACATCCACATACACACGTACGTGCGCACATAATTTCTGCACATGATATGTGCAACAGCTTACACCTTTGGGTATTGTAATACTCTATCTCTAAGTACCGAGCTTTGGTTAACCTTGATAACTACACGAGTAGTTGGAGAAAATTTCCAGAGAGCGTGGGCGATAGCCCGGTTGCTCGATTGGATAGTCTCTCTGGAAGGAAGTATTATGCCCATAACGGGAGGGTATATATACCCGTTCCCTCCAAGAATTCCCGCTTTTTGTAATACTCGCCATACCGAAAGGATGTCGGATAACCGAGAGCAAGACCGGTCCAGCGAGCCTGGCACCGGCCCAGCCAACCTGATCCCTAACCAACAACTGCAAGAATTGGCAACTCTGATGATTTCGCAACTTTCACCGCTGCTGACACCAGTCTCAACGCAACGTCCGCATTCAGAAACTTACGGTAAGTTGCTTTGCGTTTTCCAGGCTCGGTTCTTTGTACCCCCTGAGTAAACGCCTGCAGCCTCGACCCCCGCCTCTTTGGCCGTGTCGCTGGCGTAAGTCAGACCTCGTGGAACCACAGTCGTGCTATGACACCCCTCCGTGTTCGGATGTTGTCATTTGCCGGCATTGTTTCAAGTGCTTCATGGTTCTACCTTTGACTTTTGTCGGCAGCGCCATACGCTACAGGATACCGGGCCCTGGGGATTTTCCGCCGATACCAATGTCAGTCCCGGCCAATCCAAGCCTGCCTCCAGCCCCCTACCGCGCGGCGCCAGGCCTCGCACCCCTCGCGCGCCAACCACTGCGGCCGCTCTACAGCCCGCAACCTCCTCTTTTCGAGGTACCTGAGCACTCTCCCACGGCAGCGTACACATCCCCGCGCTCCTCAGGTGAGGGGTCTCACTATGAGGATATAAGTGATTCCGAGACGGGGGACACGGTGACACAGGTACCAGAGGTCAACCCCTTCGCAACAATTCCGGCTCTACAGGAATTCCACCTGAGCGGTTTCAAGGTCGCCCTCAGCCAACAACGGCCGCATCGCGAGCCTCCACAAACGGCTAAAGACCTGTGGTTTCATGCACGGGCCTTGGACAAACCAGGTGCCTGGAAAGAGGTCAAGGCCAGCAGGATGATTAAATCTTATACCGGCCATAGCGATGCAGCAATGTTCGCCGCCCAGAGCCGTCCGACCTTCTTCCCTCTACCTGAGGCGGATGAAAGAAGGGAAGAGCAGCTGTCCTCATTACAAAATTGCATCGAGGCAGCAGCCCATGCCATCTGTCTTGCCATGAATACTGTCAACGATTGTGTATCCCGCCTCCCTACTGCCGACGCGGCCAGCGACTCGGAGATACCATCAGTGAGAGTCTCGTTGTGCCAGGAAGTAGGCACTTACCTGGGCCACGCCCTACGTATCCTAGCCGCTGAGTCAAACGGCATATGCAAGGAGAGGCGGCAACTCTGCGTCAACGCCCTGCTCGACAAACAAACCAAGGCGCCCTGCAACCGTCCGCCTCCCATCTGTTCAAGGGAAATCTGGAGGCCATGGCACACGATATCAAGCTCCGGATGGAGCTAAAAAGTGCCTTCAAACATCACCGGCCAATGAGAAGGTTCCGCGACCAGGCCCACAAGCGCCGATTTAGCGGAGAGGAACGAAAAGGCCCGCCGACTGCGGACTCTTCGACCCCCCCTAAACGTCCCTTTCCAGAGGCGCCCTCCCCTCCCACTCAGCAGTTTCGTCGACCCAACTATCGACCCGACTATCGACGACAACCCGGACAGGGAGGGCGCGGCCGTCCATTCAGTTTCAAAACCAACAAGAAGGCGTGACTGCGACAGGCTAGCAGGCCGCCTGGCAAACCACTTGGCCAGTTGGCGTACCCTTACGGATTCGAAATTTGTACTAGGAGCCGTTCAAGGGTACCTTATAGAGTTCAGCACGAAACCACCCCCCCCCCCCCCCCGGTACGACCAACTCGGGCAACAGAAAATCACCTGTCAAATCCCAAAGCCAATCTTATCGACTTAGAAGTAAAGGCCCTGTTACGCAAGGGAGCTATAGAGAGAGCACCCAGAACCCGCGGCTTCTACAGCCGAATGTTTCTGGTTCCGAAGAAAAACGGCTGCCAGAGACCCGTCATCAACCTCCGGCCTCTAAACCAGTACGTCAGTGCCACCCCCTTCTCCATGACTACCATCAAGGACGTGTTCCAGTCGCTGCAAAGGGGGGATTACGCAGTTTCTATCGACTTGAAGGACGCCTATTTTCACGTACCGGTAAACCAACGTCACCGGCGCTTTCTACACTTCATCTGGCGGAGGAAATGCTATCAGTTTCGGTGCCTTCCCTTTGGCCTGGCCACCAGCCCTCGTGTGTTTACAAGAGTGACAAGACCTATTATGCACACCCTTCGCTCCAGGGGCATTCGGATTCTATTTTACCTGGACGATATTTTGATTCTTGCGTCCAGCAGACACTTGGCCCTACGCCACTCAAGACAGGTGATGTCCCTCCTCCGCAGCCTGGGCTTCAGCGTCAATCACGACAAATCCAAGTTGTCACCCAGTCAGGAATTCACTTACCTGGGCTTGGACTGGTCGAGTCGGGACCTGTCTGTCAAACTCCCCCTAGACAAGGTGGAGGATATACGACGACTGGCAGCTGTGGCACTACAAAAGAAAACAGTCACCTGCCGTACCCTCCTGACCCTCTTAGGGAAGCTGACCTTCGCCGCTTACGCAACCTCACTGGCCGGGCTGCATACGAGGCAACTTCAAGCGGCACTGAGAGCGGTTTACAAGCAACCCTCCCATTTGCACCGGTCAGTGACCTTCGATCAGCGCGCAGAGAAGGACCTACAGTTCTGGAGAAATCTACGGCCCTCCCCCCGCCCCCTCCGCAACTCGCAGCCCGACCTGATTATGGCCACGGACGCCAGCAAAAGAGGGTGGGGGGGGGGGGGCAGCCTACAGTCCGGCACGGCTCACGGCAGATGGTCAGCGCACTTGCGCGGGAAGCATATCAACTTTCTGGAAATGAAAGCAGTCCAGCTAACCCTACGTCACTTCGAAGCACAACTTCTACACCGAACAGTGTGCATTCAGATCGACAACAAAACAACAGTGGCATATCTCGCCAAGGAAGTGGGGACAAGATCAGCGGAACTGTCAGACCTAGCCTGCCAGATCTTATTGTGGTGCCAGCAGAGGAAGATTACATTACAGGCAGTGTACGTGAAGGGAATCGCCAACTCTGTGGCCGACTCACTATCACGGCAGAAGGACACAGAGTGGTTTCTTCTCCCTCGCGTAGTGAATCAGATATTTCTTCTTTTCGGCCGGCCCTACCTAGACCTGTTTGCGTCCCGACGGACCAAGCAACTGAGGCGGTACATGACCCTGGATCGGTCCGACAGACAAGCTTATGCTGTCGATGCCCTGTCACAGGAGTGGAACTTTCCTCTGCTGTACGCCTTTCCACCGCCGACTCTAGTACCTGCGGTGCTGAACAAGCTGCGGGGGCTTCCTCATCGACTACTATTGATAGCCCCGTGCTGGAACGATGCCCCGTGGCTCCCGCTCATGATGCAACTTCTGTACGACACCCCGAGACGGATCAAGACCTGCCAGAATCTACTGATCACACAGTGACAGGCTATCCGGTCAAGGACGTAGAACATCTGCGATTGACAGTCTGGCCGCTATGCGGGAGGCCACAGGTGTGCAACTACAACCGGAAGCTTTTCAAATTCTTCAGAGTGGTTGGCGGTCGAGTACCAGACGCCAATATCAGTCTGTGTGGAAATCATGGGTCTCCTGGTGTACCGACAAGCATATGGACCCAACTACAGTTTCTGTAGATAAACTTCTGGAGTACCTGCTACACCTGTTCCATAAAGGAATGGCCTGGAGAAGTATCAATGTTCACAGGTCGGGTATCTCGAGCCTGTTAGAACCACATAAGCCTTTCCCAGTGGGACAGCACCCTCTTGTGTGTAGATTTGTGCGTGGTACATTTAATGAGAGACCACCGCCTGTCCGTGTGAATCCTACCTGGGATATTGGTCAGGTACGGAGTGGCATCCCGCCAGGGATATATCGCTACAGAGACTCACGCTGAAACTCACCTTTCTTCTGGCAGCTTACACTGCCAGGCGAGTGAGTGACCTAATGTTATTCTCAGTCAAAAGTGAATTGTGTCATATCGGAAGTAACTCAGTTACTCTTCAAACGGAGTTTGGTTCCAAGACCGATCGCCCGTCACACAGAGCTCCACCAGTTAAGCTGAGACGGTGCGAGGATGAAAGGTTATGTCCAATGAGTTACTTTCAGGAATACCTGCGTCGGACGGAGCCTTTGCGTCAGGACTCAACTCAGCTGCTCATCTCTCCTTTCTCCCCTCACAGAACGGTGAAGATAGGAACTGTGCGGCGATGGATTATACGGGTCCTGAATGAAGCAGGTGTGGTAGGTAGTGCAGGATCTACCCGAGCCACAGTCACCAGTTGTGCCTTGTTACAGGATGTGCCTCTGCAACAGGTGATGAACTCGGCGGACTGATCACGTAAAGACACTCCTTTTCGTCACTACCTGCGGATTCTTCCACCTGAGACACTGCAAGCGGTGGAGGGGAAAAGTATTCAGGATGCGGTTTTGTCGCTTTAAGGTCGGTGTTTTCATTGCTCTTTCGACCTCTTCTCGGTCCTGATGTTTAAGTTGAATGATACATTCTTCAGTAACAATGCGACGGCCTTACAGTCACCCAAAGGTGTAAGCTGTTGCACATATCATGTGCAGAAATTGACAAATTTTAAAGTATAACGTCATAAAATTAGAATTTCTGCACTGTTGTGCAACAGCTTACACTTTAGTGTCGCATTGTTGTTCTTTAGCTTTAATGTATTTGCTGTTGTGTTAGTCTCGTATTACTTCAAGCGGGAATTCTTGGAGGGAACGGGTATATATACCCTCCCGTTATGGTCATAATACTTCCTTCCAGAGAGACTATCCAATCGAGCAACCGGGCTATCGCCCACGCTCTCTGGAAATTTTCTCCAACTACTCGTGTAGTTATCAAGGTTAACCAAAGCTCGGTACTTAGAGATAGAGTATTACAATACCCAAAGGTGTAAGCTGTTGCACAACAGTGCAGAAATTCTAATTTTATGACGTTACACTTTAAAATTTGTCAATTATCTAACATATTAGTAGGTATGATATTTTGTGTACTATCAGAAACAAGTTAGAAAACAGAACAAACAATTTGGAGGCTAGATGGGAAAAAAAATAGCAAAATTTTAAAAACATGAAGCGTATTATGTCGAGAAGAAAAGAAGAAGAAAGGATCAGCATAACGTTGTCTTAGAAAGGTAATCATGTACTCTACTTTTAAACAGAGAGAG
>BTPG01000007.1:184382186-184384686 GCA_036245525.1 Semisulcospira habei | reverse complement strand
CGTACGCACAAAAATATAAAATGAGTAAAAATGCAAAGTAACTCAATACACAGAAAATCATTAAGTACATTAGAATTCATACAGCAAAGGCAAATATATGTGCTCTCTCTCTCTCTCTCTCTCTCTCTCTCTCTCTCTCTCTCTCTCTCTCTCTCTCTCTTTCTTCATGACCTCTCACTCACGCCCTTTCACCTTATTTATAACACTTATGATCCCAATGAAGCCCTCTCGCTTTGGTACAAGCTATTTCTTTGGGTCCTCGATAAACATGCCCCACTCAGGACTAAACGCGTTAAACACCCTACCCTTCCGCCTTGGCTGTCAAAGGACATCATTCACGCAATGAAAATAAGAGATGACTTAAAGCGGCAGAAAAAGTTTGCGGATTTTAAGAAACAACGTAATCTTGTAAAATCCTTAGTTAGAAAAGCACAGAAAACGCTTGCGGAAAAAGTTATCGCAGAGGGTAAAGATACCCGAAGTGTCTGGAATGCAATCAATTTGTTTACAAAGAAGAGGAGTTCCATCAATGCTGCTACCTCTCCAGGCATAACTCCAGACGACTTCAATTCCCACTTTTTAAATATTGCTGAGTCCCTTGTACAGTCTTTTTCCAGTGGCACTGATAGTTACAGTTGTTCTGATAAACTGCGCACACACTGTGAGTCTGCAACTGGTGCGTCATTCTCCATACCTCTTATGACAGTGTTTGAAGTAGGTAAATATATTTCTACTCTAACAAGTAAATCGTGTGGCCTGGATGGAATAAACAACATGGCACTGAAATTGTCCCTTCCATACACAGCTGACACCTTGACATTTATATTCAACCTTTCTATCAAGCAGGGTATTTTTCCAGATGCCATGAAAGATGCTAAAGTTGTCCCCATTCCCAAATGTACAGATCCCAAAGGTCCAAACGATTTCCGACCTATTTCAGTGTTATCACTATTATCGAAGCCACTAGAAAGACACGTTCATAAGCACCTACTCCAATTCTTGGAGAATCACCGCCTCCTCGTATCTCTTCAGTCCGGTTTTAGACCTAAACACTCATGTCATACTGCCCTCGTTCACATTGTTGACTCTTGGCTCTCATCAATAAACAATTCCAAATTAAATGGTGCAGTTTTTCTGGACCTAACCAAAGCATTTGATTTAGTCGATCACAACATTCTTTTATAGAAACTTTCAGTATATAAGCTTGATTCGAACTCTATAGCTTTTTTCTCCTCCTACCTCAGTAACCGCCGACAGAAGGTGTACTCAAACGGAAGGTATTCGAAAGAAGGTATAGTCAGGCACGGAGTCCCCCAAGGATCTATCCTAGGGCCTCTTTATTTTCTTTATTCATCAATGACCTACCTCTTTCCATCTCAAATCCTGAGGTTAAATGCGAACTCTTTGCTGACGATTCAACGCTGCATACATCTGCCAAACGTGAAACGACGTTAAACTGTATCCTCCAGCAAAGTCTCGATGAAGTATCAGATTGGTGTACGCAAAATTGCATGCTAATCAGTACTTCTAAAACCAAAAGCATGTTGATAACAACCCGCCAAAAGCGTCAGCTACATCCTGCCCCTCTGAAACTGTCACTTGGCAATAAACCTATCCAACAAGTATCCAGGCACCGCCTACTGGGAGTTGTAATTGACGACCAGCTGAATTGGTCGCCGCATATCGACAGTTTGTGCAAAACCTTGTCCAGGAATGTATTTCTGCTATCTAAACTTAGACATATTCTTAGTACAAAGTGCTGTACATTGTTCTTTCACGCACACATTAAAAGCCACTGTGACTATGCATCCTCTTTGTGGGACGAATGCAGTGAACTTCATTTTAAAAAAACTAAACTCGCTGTATCGTCGTTCAATTAAGTTAATTATTCCTAACCCTACTTCCACGGACGAGAAAATAAAATCCCTTGGCCTGCTTACACTGAAGGAACAACTCAAATTTAACAAATGCGTCCTCATGCGCAAAATATGCCATTATCAAGCCCCGGAATATCTGCGCATGATATTTAACTTCAGCCCTCGGCATCAACTACATACGAGGAATGACTTGCTTCACTTACCCCGCCCACGGATAGATCTCTACAAGTCAAGGCTTCTATTTTCTGGTAGTTCTGTCTGGAACTCATTGCCATTAAACATTAAATCATTTTCCGATAAAACCCATTTTAAACGTGCATTGCACACTCACTTCCAATCAGCGTGACTTCACAGTTTGCCATATAAGAATAATACTGCTGATAACACGTAAACGTCAAATAATTTTCTCTTTCTCCTTACATTTGCTAACTGATCATCTATTGTCTTGTCGGTGTCTCTGTACGCTATTGATGCTGCTGATTCGATGACACTGTCTTAGATGAGTATAATATTAATGCTGTGCACGCGTTTCGTTCTCTTGCTTTTTTGCATCGGAGGCAGTTACAAATTCTCCATTGTCATTTTTATTCCTCCTTTCGATGATTCCCCTATTGTTTCCCCCC
>BTPG01000007.1:184333140-184381686 GCA_036245525.1 Semisulcospira habei | reverse complement strand
ACGTTCACAGTTGGACATACTGGCCTGCAATACCAGCACAGTACGTTCACAGTTGGACATACTGGCCTGCAATACCAGCTTAGTGAAGATACATAGATTGTAATGCGTCTGTGCACGTTTCAAAAATCTTCCGCGGTGGTCAAGCTCTCTCGTGATTTATACTATATCTCTCCTCAGTTCCCGCATCAGAGTAGGGTTTTCTAACGCATAAACCCCGTCGTATTTGTTGCCAGCCTCGTGACGCCGGCGAATTTTCGCAAACGAATGCGGGCGCTGTCGTGTAAGTTAGAAGTCTAGTGCCTGGCCCTGAATATGCATACTTTGATTGTGCAGTATAAGATTTGATATCAAATCTAACGCTCGTAGCCATAGAGCGTATATATAGGGAGAGGCTATCTGGCACTTATCAGCGTAGGGACCGCCCGCCATACAGCGGGTTCCACTAACCGCTGCCTCCGCACTGTGTTTATGCTATAGCCTGTATATAATGCTGCCTTTTAACACCTGTCAGAGATAAGGATAATGGAATGCCAGGCGTGTGAACTGTACAGACTTGTACTTGTGCATTTCCAAAATAATACACACATTATACACTAACCAAGTGGTCTAAAAGCGTTTCAGTGTTTCCTTACGGCGGCCCGCACGGCAACCGGTTACTGATCTTACCATGTTTACGTAAGTTTAGACAGGACTATGACTGTGCTATGCTTGCGGAAGATCCACTAAAGTTTTTGAATGTTATCTTGGTGCCATATTTATAAGGAATCGCGCCACTGAAAAGTATTGCTCTGCTCTCTACTCTGCTTGGTCGATCCATTTGGCTCGCGGCAGCCGGATGCCAGTCGCTTATGGAAATCAGTCGTATCTTTAGTTCCCTGTTTTTACACCTCTGTGTCCCTACGTGACTGATCCATCTCTCTTGCCCCATAACATATACTGACACTATGTGCATACTGTGGATGAAATGAAAAACATAAGTTCTTAGGACTGCCTTCTTCCTGCACGCACACCGACTGCATAACACTCCCGGACTGACACCCACACACGCACACACCCGCCATCACACACACACACACATACACACACACATACACACACACACACGCACGCACGCACGCACGCACAGACAGAGAGAGAGAGAGAGAGAGAGAGAGAGAGAGAGAGAGAGAGAGAGAGAGAGAGCCGGAGAGAAAGAGAGAGACAGACAGACAGACAGATGATGATGGAACGTTTTTATTCACGATAAAAAGTTATCTTCCAAACTGCCCTGCTACTCTACACATACACTAAAAATACACCAGACGATACAGCAAAAGATAAAACATATATAAGTAAAAAGACCCATCCCCCCCCCCCCCCCATCCCACCCTCAGAAAAAAAAAGAAAAATTAAAATTAAATTAAAAATAAATAAATAAAAATTAAAAAATGAAAAATTAAAAAATATATATGTACAAGTATGAACCTGACATGTTAATGCAGACAATCGAACTATTACATATTCTGCAGCAACAGTAGAAGATTATTAGGTAATAGGAAACCTGTCACTAACTATACGAATAGTAGCATAATAATGGAGCCGAACATACTGTTACTTCTGAAGTAATATATTTATGGAGGCGATCTTTGAAGACGCTAATCTTACAAATGATTTCAGGTGTGGAGGTAAAATATTCCACGCTTTAGCACCTGAAAAGGAAAGGCTGGTTTTACAGATGTCTAATCTAATTTTTGGAAGGTGGATCGAACTATTTCTCGTGTTTTTCCTATTATTGTCGGAAAATAGAGTTTTTAGATAGGGTGGGGCTTTTCCGTGCATGATCTTGTGCAGTAGAACACAGCGTGTTTATTCAATGTTAGCAACTTGAGAGATTTTAATTTTTCGTCAGTCGAAGTATGACCGGGAAGTAATAATTTAATGCCCCGACGAATTAACTTTTTTCATGTGAACTTCGCTGCATCCATCCCAGACGGCAGAACTGTAGTCACGATGCGTTTTAATATGTGCATGGAAAAGAGTTAACGGATATCGTATTAACTATATGGCGTAGTTTTGATAACAGAAATAGATTTTTTGAGATTGTTTTGCATACAGAGTCAGTATGCGGTTTGCAGCTTAATTGGTTGTCCACTATAACGCCTAATAAGCGATGCCTAGTTACTTGTTCTACAGGCAGGCTATATAAGGAGAGTGTTAAAGGTGGTAGGCCATGCTGGTGTTTCGGACGTGTAGTAACTAACATGCTCTTTGTCTTTAGAATACTAATAATCATGTGATTATCACTGCACCAGCCACAGAGGCAGAAGCGGAAACAGAAACACAGACAGAGGCTGAAACAGACAGCCACAAGAGGCAGAGACCTGACTGATAGACAGACAGAAGAGGCAGAAATACTGACAGACAAACCGACGCCGGAACATGAACTCTGAAAATGGAGCTGATTATTTTATTATGCAGACGCTTTCTGAGTCTTTCGTGCCGAACTCTAAAAATAATGTAAAAAGAATCTGACATTCACTGTCAGTGTTTCAGTGACTTCCGTAGGATTTACACACTCATACCTATCTTTATGAACAGATAGAATGGTATGACACGCGAACATTTTCAATTTATACCATGAAAGTATCGTATTTTTAGCCGACTAAACAATACAAAATGTTGAAGGGTGGTGTCAGAACAGCACATTTGGGAGCTGTACACCGAAGACTTTATTTTTGTACAGGTGGGACATAGCCCATTACAGTTCAAAAGTTTGTGCATTTAGGAGCTTAGGTATTCTGGCACCACCTATGAACTATCATGGTTTGGCGCTGAGCTATTCTGGAACCACCCTTGAACATGGTCGATCCTTCTAGGTGCCACTGAAGCTATTCTGGCGCCACTCTTGATTATCACTACTGAGGCGCCAAAGCTATGTTGCTATCACACTTGAACTATCATGGTAGGCGCTAAGCTATTCTGATACCACTCTTGAATATGGTCGCGATCACTCTAAGTGTCATGCTATTTTGGCACAGCCCTTGAAATAGTGGTAGGCGGTAGAGCATTCTGGCACTACTTTTCACGTCAGTATGTGGTCGTGATCACTTTAGGGGCTAAACTATTCTGGCACTACCCTTGAACCATCATGGTCGATCTATCTTCTGTACATGTCAAGCCTCGATGCGTTAATGAGATCCAGCCCGTCATTATATGTGAATGCAAACGTGAACTGTCTCTGCCGCTAGTGCCAGAAACGCTGGCGTCGGAACTCTCAAGATGGCGGCCGCTGCCTACGCGACGCCGCACGCTGCGAAGCTAGAACCGCCACTCCCTATTATATACGCTCTATGCTCGTAGCACGTGAGGTCAACAAAATACACTCAAACAAAAGTAATTTATCAATAGCTGACCATTTAAAGCATTCTAAATAAAACATTTGATTTTAAACACGTCGAAACATTGCTACAAGTTTCCTGGCAATATGGCAATAGATTATCAATTTCCACAGTATCACATAAAAAAAGAAAAACAACCGAAGAGAGTAAAACCAAGATGTCGGACCGCGTCGTTAGCAATGGAATCAGCGATCGCTTTGCCGACTTGAAAAGCTGAAAATTTTAGGAAGGAAGGATGCAGTCTGTCTGACCAAATGGTGCTAAATTCAGGCTGCCCTCAAGGTTGTGTCCTCTCTCCGACATTGTTCTCTATATGCGTTGTCACACTGCTTGCCAAAAAGAATGTATTTAAGAGGTCTTTTATTCCAAATGCTGTCTCGATTTTGAACTCTCGTTTATATCGCCGCGATAAGTATGATCTACTTAACATTACCTCCCATCTTGTGACAGATTGCTTGTGATAGATTGCTGCAATGATAATTTGTCATGATATGCTTTTGCAGCGTTTGTTAATGTCTTATATTGTTGTTTCGTGACGAGCCGAAAGGCAAATTTCTGTCGTGCCTGGACTCGAACAGACAATAAAGTTGTATTGTATTGTATTGTATTGTATTGTATTGTATTGTATTGTATTGTATCTATGTCTGCTGCAAGAGCTGGAACTGAATTGTGTCTGTACTACTGATTGTCCACCGGCTGTTTCACACTGGCCGCCACTGACGGTCTGGCAGGGCACAACTGAGTAAACAGTTAACATCAGAGATACGATCAACGCCGCCGCCCCGCAAGATGCCTGATTTATTGCGGTCGGCTGTGGGGTTGGTCAGACCCGCTAGACTGATTCGCACACGGGCCCAGCACGTGTGTTCAATACGTCACTGCTTAGTGCTGTTCCTAAAATATCAGAAGCTGCAATCTAGAATGATGACGTACGACGTGATGAGTCTGCCAGACTTCGAGGCACCAGGCACCGTGTGTCACCGTGAACACCATCAAGCTACGAGAAGCATAGATTCTCATGCGCCCGCGCGCCATACGCGGGCTGATGAGAATCTGTACTGCTGGCAGTGTGTTACTTATGTCTGTGATCTTCAATGAGTCAGGCAGGCGAAGCAAAGGGACGGTCTGTCAGTTAGGGTATTGCGGAGACGCTACTAAGCAGCGAGACTGAATACACAGAGTACGAGAAACGCATAGATCTTTATGGACTCCTGGGGCGTCACCAGCCGGCCGAGACTGAATACACAGAGTACGAGAAACACATAGATCTTTATGGACTCCTGGGGCGTCACCAGCCGGCCGTGAGGCTAATGTTTCTACATCTTTGTCACCTACAGGTTGTGGTAGGACGGAAGGAGATTGTCGGACATCGCAACTAAATGTACTAGTCGGGGCTTTTCACGGGCGGCACCGGCGGTCATGAAGCCACAAAACGTCCCTTTTGCAAGCGGAGACATAGATTCTCATCAGCCCCCGCGGGTGCGGGGGCTGATGAGAATCGATGTCTGTTGCTGGTGTTTGTACATCGATCTCACGTTTTCCGTCGTGAGGATGACGCCATCAGGAGTTCAGTACGGCCATAGTCCTAGGTCCAACGCCACCGGCCGCCTTCCTCAGTGAAATTTCAGGGACACCTGATACCACCTGACCCCCCGGGTGGAAACCTCATCAAGCCAACGTGAGCGCTCGTGTTTATGTTCCTGTCACTCGCAACAATGTTGCCCTGTCAGATTATTTCAACTACACTTGACATAGATCCCCATGCACCTTCACAGGCTGAGTCAGCTCACGAGAATCTGCCATCCACATTAGCTCCCCTAAATGAGTGAATTCTTGTGGTCGTATTTACATATCCAGGACCCCCCGTCTACAAGAGGCATAGATTCTCATGTACAAAAGGCTGTTGAAGATCATACAGCTTCTTGCAGAGATCGACCCTGTGTTCATCCTACGGCTAAGGGAGGATATTTCCGAAAGCGTACGATTACATGCAGACGAGACGGTGCACAGTTGCCTAATAGTAATACATGAAACTATGTGTGGACGTCAGTATATCATTCTGAAACGTATGCGGTGCACATTTCATACAGTTTCTGCAGTTGCTGGAGATATAATTTCAAAATCAGCTGCGAATTTTCTTTGTTTTTTTCTCATATTGTGTGTCATATTCCGATACTTGATATCGCTTCACAAGTCTGAGATTTACTGCAGTCGCCAACTTGAACTCAGATTTTACTCTGTAACGCAGTCCTGGCTACCGTCAGTACGTTTAAACGTCTGAGCTATTTCAGACTCTAAGGCGCGTGTCACTCTAGGGTCCATGACTCGCAGTGTACAAGAACACTGAGATGACTGACTAACTTGATAAGAGCGCGGCATCAGTCTGATCTTGAAGCGAGTTGAGTCAGACAGCAAACTGCCCGGGCTTTTTGGAGTCTCAGTGAGCCCGGGTTGAGAACTCAGTGTCCACACCCGGGCCCGCTTGCATAGCGATGAAGTAAGTCCTTACTTCCGAAGTAATTGGCTACTCACGAAGTAAACGCCTCGTTTCCGCTTGCATGGGTCGGAAGTAACGCTTACTTCGGAAGTTAACGGAGAAGTAACTTGGGCGTGATTTACTACAGAGGGACCCCATGAGTACATTCGCTTACTTCCGAAGTTACCGTGGAAACAAATGGCGGCTTTTATCATTTTTGGCGCTCGACAGCGAAGAGCAATTCGCAGGAACCGAGTTTTCCGTGATCGGACACATCCGCTGGAAGTGTTTAACGACACTGAAGTGTACAGAAAATTCCGATTTAGGCGAGAGGACATTCTAGAACTGACAGACGAACTTACAAATGACATTGCATACGGCCTGCAGCGAAAGGGCGCTTTGACCCCGGTGTTACAAGTTTTACTGTCGCTCCGATTTTACGCGACGGGGACCTTTCTGGATGTTGTCGCCGAAATGATCGGAGTACACGAATCTACAGCGTCAAGAACCATCGCTCGCGTCACTGAGGCCATCCTGAGAAGACTGCCACAGGAGATTCGATTGCCAGCCTCTCAACGGGAGGCAGATGACATAAAGGCCAAGTTTTACAGGTAGGCATTATTTGGTATTGTACATGTCAGTTAGTTTATGTATCTGCTTGCCACAGCAAGCATATCACTGAATCAAATATTAAGGTGACATGCATCAGCTTTATGACTGAAAGCATATTGAATGATACTTAATAGGCACCTTCAAAACAGACAACACACCTGTCACAGTGATAGACCTCTGCGCAACATGTCAGATTACAAAAACAAATGCGTGTTCAGTTGATTTTAATTTTAATTTGATCTTAACCAAGAGTAATTCTAGTGAAATTGACAGTACTAGTAAAGTACTACACACAGCATTTTTATACAGGAGGCATAGGTGCTGTTGGGGTCAGTGTTTTAATTGGTAAATTCCACAGTGTTCGTATTTTATATATATATATATATATATATATATATATATATATATATATATATATATATATATATATATATATATATATATATATATATATATATATATATAATGATTGTCATTGTTGTTGCCCTCAGCTCCTTAGATTTGTTATGTACACAGTTGCTGTGTCATTAAGGTTGTGTTCCCACATCCTTCCCTCCACACACTAATTCATGTATGCTGCGCAGTCACTGTTGTAGTTCCCCCCAAAAAAAAAAGAAAAAAAAAGTATATGCTGTGAGCGTGTCAGAGTAGTAATAATTATGTAATAAATCATTAGACGTGTTTTTAAAAAAAAAAGCCTGTTAAGGCATTTGAATGTCTTTAATATAGACATGTGTAAATATGTGCTGTTTTTGTGGTACATTTCATTCCAGCAATTGCATGTTGACATAATTTCATTGCTGGCCATACATTATTATGTCCACTATTGTTTCTTTGTAAAATAGCTCTTCGTTTGTCATGATTATTGTTTCACACAATCTCAATTTAAAATACGGTGAGTGCAGTTAATGGAAATAGGTCTTAGCCATGTTCTCTTCTGTCAGTGGCATGGTTATTATCTTCTCACACCTGATGCATTTTCTACCTGTTATTTCAGGATGAATCCAGGCTTCCCAAACACGATAGGCTGCATTGATGGTACCCATGTCAGGATCCAGGCACCAACAGTAGCAGAGCATGAATATGTTAATCGGAAAAATTTCCACTCCATCAATGTGCAGGTGAGACTAGTTCAGAAAAAAATTGTGTGATTGGGTGTGCTGCATTGCTTTCAATACTTTCACTGTCAGCTACTGTTCACAGTAATTCCCAGATTACTCATAGTTTCAGGCACTTTGGTGCAACATGAATGCTTCTGTTGATGTGTGTATGTTTTATCACTTTGAAAGTAGATTTCAGGGAAATGAGTTTAGATTTTAGTTTATTAGCTCAATTGCATCTTTTCCAACTTCATATTTACAACCAATAACATGAACATTTGTCAATGAAATAATAATAATAATTTGAAACTGTGTGTAGATTCTGTGTGAAATCACAATCAACTATATCTGTTTGTTCCAGGTGATATGTGATGCTGACTTGATATTCATCAATGTAATTGCCAAGTGGCCAGGGTCAGTGCATGATGCACGCATCCTACGAGAGTCTGCGCTGTTCAGAGCATTTGAGTCTCCAAGGTATTTGTGCATACATAGCAGGGATTTGTGCTGGAGGGGAAAAAGGGCAAGAGCAGAAAGTGAACGAGCCACTGCAAAATATGTATTACTAATTATAACAGTTAAAATTATATTTGGACTAGATTTCATTTTGTGTTGTAGTACTTGTTACAAGTTTTTCATAACCAGCCTACAAATGCATTTTTGGCATTTGCATGGTTTTTCTTTTTGTTGGTCCCATTTGGGAAAGAGGTGTGGATCCATTTTTGGCTGCTTTCTGTCCAGCTTGAATTATGCATTGTCATTATTTTTTTAGGAAACCACTGAAAGGCCTGATCCTTGGTGACAGCGGGTATATGCTCAGGGACTGGCTTATGACCCCAATCCTCAATCCTGCCACCCAAAGCGAAAGGAACTACAATTTTGCACACAGTTCAACAAGAACGACCATTGAGCGCTGCATCGGAGTAGCGAAGAGAAGGTGGCATTGTTTGCGATGTGGTCTTAGGCTGGAACCACCAAGAGCCTGCCAGGTAATTTGTTTTTTTAATACATTTGTTCTGATTGTTGTATATTGACTATAATTCTCCTGGTCAGCTTTTCAGCCACCAACTCTGGTCAGTTCATTATGATATTGTCAAAGTTACAGCCTGGCAGTTTTAACGATGCAACAGCCAACACGTACTCTACAACTGATAGCAAATTTAAGCTGACCTTAGACATGGAAGTTTGGGAGCATGAAAGTGTATTACAATTGTTGTAGTGCATAAATACACAGTAACTGTTGAATTTTTCAGCTGCACACAGTACTGTTCTATTTAAAACTGTTGGACTGACAGAACGGTTACATGCAATGTTCTGTTTGCTATTTCCTAATAAAGAATAGCGAAGCATCATTATACTGCAATTTTATCAGCAGGATATTAAGACGATATTATAATGCATTTTTACTTTTATGTAGGTCATAACAGTCTGTCTCTGGCTACACAACCGTGCTACGCGCCTTGGACTTGATCCTCCTGACTCTGACTCTGATGATGATGATAATGATGAGGAAGGTGAACAAGACAACAATGCTGACAACCCAGCTGTAAATCACAATGCACTTGCTGAAAGAGCTCGACGCAATGCAGGCCAAGCACAGCGACAGAGGCTAGTCAACCAATATTTCTGAAGTGAGAAAGCAGTTCATTCTGAAATTCTAAACAACTAACGCCACTAGAGACTGGCAGAGATCAAAATTCCAACAACAGTGAGATTTCATATAATGCCATTTATTTGACAAAAAACAAACAAATACCATGAAAAAAACAAAGGGAAAAAAAAAAACAAATAAACCTTTGTTTAAAATGTATAATTTCCGGTATTCTCTGTTCACAAATGGTAAAAAATGCCCGTAATTACCGGTTATCATTTATCGCGAACCCTGAATGGAGAAATCAATTACACAATGAAGCTTTAACATACATATATATACTCCTCAGCAGCAGGACGCATGACAATCAGTGTAATACTAATAACTGGAAACCCTCCAAGTATGGTAGAGACAAAGGTAACATTTAGCACCAGTTTCATTGTAAGGCCCAGCAAAGTAAAATAGGAAGAAAAGGTAATACTGATACACGTAACGGGAAACTTTTCCAGTTGTTCATTAGTACAAGGTATTGCACAGCACCAAATTATAGGTATCAAGAACAAGAAAGGCAAAGCCATTATGGCTCACGTGCATGACCAATTTACATATCAAGAACAAGAAAGGCAAAGCCATTATGGCTCACGTGCATGACCAATTTACATATGTGTGACCTTTGTGACAAGGGCTGTCTTCTGCAGCAACAAAATCTTTTTTTATTTTTTCTGAAAATGTAAGCATTTGCCACACCTGTCAACCCCTGTGACCCTTGACCTTTGTGATGAGTTGACTAAAGTAGTATGAATAGGAAGGTCTTATCATCAGCTTTGTGCCAAACCGGGTTGAACAATTTGCAAAAATATTGATAATACCTAAAATTTTATCAAAAAATGGCATTTTACATACATTTGCCCATCTATGGTCAACTTTGCTGAAATTGTCTTCTCCTGCTGCCGTGTGGTGTCGGTGTTCTTATAAGGGGACAAGTCACTCTTCTCGGTGTCTTAGGTGATACCTGTTTGTGTGCATACTCGTGCTACACTACAGGCCGCAGGTATATCGCTGTTAAACTCGATGCCCGATTGGATGACATAAAATCCGGACACGCTAAATGCTGTAAAAACCACATTAACTAATCCTACTGTGTGATTTACAAGATGAAAACGAAAGCCTGTGAACAGAAAAACCACATACCCGTGGCATGCAGTATGTCGCGAAAATAGGATGCATAGATAGGTCTTTCCATGAGGTATCTCTGTACCAAATTTGGGTTTAAAGTTGTTAACAGTATTTGAGAAATATTCCTGATCCCCCATGACCTTGATCTTTGTAAGAGGCAACTGAAATTGGTATTTTAGATAGGTCTTGCCACAAAGTATCTTTGGGCCATGTTGGAAGACTATGGCTTGAATAGTCTCCAAGAATATGCCAATGCTAGTAAAGTTAGCCGCGGCTGATGGCTTGAGTAGTCTCCAAGAATATGCCAATGCTAGTAAAGTTAACCCCGGCTGATTGACAGACGATCACTGGCCTAAAATATAGACTCACTTTGCTTTGCATGTGAGCCAACAAAAAAATTATATTGCACAAACATTGTACATTGCTTAACGTCCCGACAGCAACAAGGCTTTCTCAGGACGTGCCTGCACTGCTTGTGAAAAAAAAACTAAACAAAAAATTGAATGTATGTCGCCAGCCGGTCAAATACGTTAAATAAACCTACAACATGGGGCATAAATAAAGCTAAGACCATTTAGCAACACACATCCAATATCAAGAGCTACAGGCAGTGCAGACAGTAGGGAGAGTTTTAAAAAGGCAAATACAGGTGAATGGACAAAGGGTAGACAGAAACACATGCCCCAGAATAGAGAGAAAAACCCACCCTGTGGGGCTGACCAGGGTGACCCTGGGAACTAAAAAATACCTAACCCCACCCAAGTCCCCCAGGGCAGACCCGGGTGGGGTATATTGCACAAACAGTAATTGTCCCAAAATACTGATCATGAGTAAGTTTCAATGAACTTTATGATATGGCTGTCAAGAATAAACACACAAAAACACATGCTTTCACTCTGTGTCACACACACATATATCAATGCATGCTATGACCCACATGAACTTGAAAATGTGTTGACACATGTTCAATGATCAGCATATTCACTTACTTCATCATCAGCCATTCCTAGTTCTCTCTTCAGTTTTAATATCTCTAAATCTACCTTGATTCCTTTTTTCTCATAATACAACTTTTTCACTTTGTTTAGTGACACTTCACTTTCACACCATTCATGCATAATCTTGTTCTTTTCAGCCTCAGTGCGCTCTTCCAAGAATGCTGCCACCTTTCGCTTCTTCCTCTTCATCCCGGCACTGGTACCTGTTTTCAACAGAAAAATTTGACATTAACATTTCAATATTGCGTCATAGTTCTTGGAGGGATGCAGGTGACAATAGACCCCTGTCATTTGATTCTGTATGTGATAATGTCAATACAAGTCAGTTGGACTAACTGATCATTATTTAACTCGTTCTACCCCAAGACCGAAATCCCCAAATTTGGAAGTCGTTCTCTGAAGACTACGTTGCAGTGCAGGACACAGATCGACCATGATAGTTGAAGGGTGATGCCAGAACACCTTGGCGCTCATAGCCGCCAAGCTATTTCAGCATCACCCTTGAACTATCATGGTCGATCTTTTTTTTTTGCTGTGGTGTGTCTGGGGTAGAATGAGTTAAATAAATTAAATGTTATCCGAAAAGGTTGGGTGGAAATCCCTTTTTTTGTGTGTGTGTGTCGGGCCCTTTCCTCTCCCCCCCTCTTGCTCCCCCACCCGGGTCTGCCCTGGGGGACTTGGGTGGAGTTAACTACTTTTTAGTTCCCAGGGTCACCCTGGTCAGCCCCACAGGGTGGGTTTTCCCTTCTATTCTGGGGCATGTGTTTCTGTCTACCCTTTGTCCATTCACCTGTATTTTCCTTTTAAAACTCTCCCTACTGTCTGCGCTGCCTGTAGCTCTTGATATTGGATGTGTGTTGCTAAATGGTCTTTGCTTTATTTAGGCCCCATATCGTAGGTTTATTTAACGTATTGGACCGGCTGGCGACATACATTCAATATTATATTCTGTTTAGTTTTTTTTTTCACAAGCAGTGCAGGCACGTCCTGAGAAAGTATTGTTGCTGTTGGGACGTTAAGCAATGTACAATCCCCCCTCTTGCTCCCCACCCCACCCAACAATGACGATGACACCATCCCCACCCACTCTCACATACACCCTGATCCTAAGTTTTTCAACAAGCTCTTTACTGCTTTGATTGGTAATGGGCCTGCCACTAGTGCCTGTTGCACGTCCATGCAGTGTATCATGTAAAGGGGTGCATGCATGTAAAAATAAACATACAAGATGGGGGGGTGGGGGGGGGGTGTGCGGGAGGACTGGCTGCACATTTTTGCAGTTTAAAATTTTGTTAGTTTAATTAATTATCAATTAGTCCTACTGTTGATCTTTTAAGTTTTAAATCATGCTGTAGGTGGAGAGATATTACGGTGACTAACATAAACTATATTTCTATTGCAAAAAATTTAGAAAATACCTGTATTTAGATCATTTACGCTGGTGTTGGTTGCGGCCACACCCTCCACAGTCTGCGTTGAACCTGCACAGATAATAATAATAATAATACATAGCATTTATATGGCGCATTTCTCATATTTATAATATAACTCAATGCGCAGAATGTAGCCGCGAACTGAACCCAACAAGCACGCTCACGTGAATCACATGCATTCACTCACACACTGTACGTAAACACAGAACATTCACGTGGTGCTAAGGGCAAGCTCAAGCGAGCTACTGAAGTGACGGTATTTGGAAATCGTTTTGTATTTGAAATTTTATTATGTTGGCTGAAACTGATACCAAAGTGGAGGGGGAGGAAGAGCCGGAGTACCCGGAGAAAGAACCCCCGACGGTCCGCCCGAATTAACGGTGACACTTACTAGAGGAGAAAAATCCGACGCCGGAACCCGGAATCGAACCTCGCACCTTTAGCATTAACCACTGCGCCACGGACCGCCCAGATAAAACAATTTGTTATTTGGTTAACCCTGTTCAGCCTTGGCCTTCTACACCAGCTGAAATAAATTTGACAATTATAGTTCAAGGGTAATGCCAGAGGCACCAAGGTATTCTGGTACCACCCTTGAACTAAAAATGGTTGATCCATCTTGCAATATATTTGTTCTTTAAATAATGTTCTCTTAACCAATTCTTAGACAGGATATACACTTTTACAAATACATATGAATTTAGCTAATGTGCATTCGTTGCGGCTCACTTGCTGGTTTTTGTTGTCAGAATATGGTTATTATGCGATATGCGATAGATTTTTCTTATTTGACTTACTTAGAATTAGATGTGTGTGTATATTTAGTAGAATGACTGCTATACATATGAGTGGTTTGGTATGTTAGTGTCAGCTTGATTGTTATATATATGTATGTTTTATGTCTTGATCTTAACATGCACGCTCGTCAGTTATGCCGCAAAAAAATCCTAATGTTTATGTATATGGCAATAAAGTCCATCTTATCTATTATGTTATCTTATATTTAATGTAGCCTTCATAGGACAATAAACATATTTGCAAAACATAAGCCTCAGGATGAAATGGGTTAATTATTATATATGATGATATTGATTTGTTATTTCTACATAGTTCAACTTTTAATTGTTTTTTGCTTACACTTGTTTTGTTTTTTTTTTGTTTATTGGCAATCTTTCATATTACAAGATTGTTGAGAATGAATAAAATAGAAGTTGTATGCAAATAGTCATTTTTGTGTTTCTGTTCCTTTTGTACTAATACAACTATCGTTATGCAAGAGAGTTGTTAACCCTTATCATTCGGAATACACCAGTGGGTAAAATAAGTTTGACTAAAATAGTTCAAGGGTAGTGCCTGGAAAAGCTTGGCGCCTCTAGGCACCAAGCTATTCTGGCACCATCCTTGAACTAAAGCCATTGGTCTATATTCTTATCTGTAAGTACTATAATGTAGCTTGCATATGGCAATGTACAAATTTGAAGCTTTTAGCTTTTTTGGGTTAATATGAGTTTTCTTCTCTGAAGTTGGTAGGGCATTTGTTATCACAGTGACACTGACAGTTGAAAGAATTTAAATGACCAAAAATAATTGACAGACTCACCAGGTTTCACTGTGGTTGAGGGATATTATTATTCATGATACATACATGTCAAAACCAAGCATGCAATTTCTCTGTTCAGTGTTGTTAACTGTGCACAGTACCTCAATCTGTGAATGTAACCATGGCTGTTCATGCTACCAAGACACATGAATTTTCACACAGACTCATGTGTATCTGGGTCTAATGCAGATGGAATAAGTTCGATGAGGCATTCTTTCTTCTCACCAAAAAAAACTGACATTCATAGTAGTCTGATATCATTCAGTGAAAAATACTTTAAATAAATTTCTGATCTGAAGCATTTTTACTACTATCTGTTACCTGCAATCTCTGATGTTTCCTGCGAATATTCTTCATGCATGGTGTAATAGTCAATGTCAATGCTGTGATTGACCATTGAAGCATCCAGCACTGGCACTGCAACATTGATATGATTATTACATTTTGTGGTTTTTATTATTTTAAGTATTGAATCATGACTTAAACATAATAAGGGTGGAATAAACCAACAACTGTCATTAACTCTTTGACTATGACTGACAGCTCCAGCCACTGCGAGGAGACTTTTCGCAGCATGCTATTGATGGTGATATCCATCCACCCTCAATTTACTTAAAGTGTGTGAGCGTGGCTATGTTTAGTGGTGAATGTGTCGTATTTGGCAAACACACTGAATCCTGAAATGAACTCAAGATTCTTTTTTTTCTCCAGCATGCTGCATTCTGCAAATTGCTTATAACAACATTTGAAAATTAAGCAATTAGTATGTACATCTGTGCACAGAAAAAAACAAAAGTTCAAGGATCCAAATTTACAAATCATACTACCATGCAGATGAAGTATGGAGGTCCAAACTATTTTTCTGGTAGCCCCAACAGTTGTGTGTGCGCTGATGCACTGAAAGTTGCTGATGCACTGAAATGTGCATTCACAATGTAGGCTCCTCGCCTCACCCAACAAGAAATATCCTCACATTTGATGATGGGCGAGAAGATTCTGTCCTCCCTAGATACAAAGTAGTGATTATACACAGCTGTGTGTAAAATGTACTGTTTTCTATTCATTACCTGTCATGTCTCTGATGATCTCTCCACTGCTTCCCTGGTCATCAGGTCTTGTTGGTGTAGAACTTGGTAAAGCTACATGCAAATGATGACACAAATAAGACAAAATATTGATTTATTGGAGGTTATTTCCTTTATGTTAAATGCAAACACCATGAACTATAATGATATATGCTATAACACACTGCTGTATGATATGACCTTTAATTCATCATAAATTGTAAAGAATCTGAACATGTAGCATGTAATATTATTTCATTATGAAAAGTACAGAAATGGCTAGGTACAGAAACATTATGGTCACAATCTTCGGTTTCTGTTGCCATAAGATATTAACAATCTTTTAAAACGAATCTTAGCATGCAACAGAGAGAGAGAGAGATGTAGATATATTTTATGAAAATGATTTGTTATACTTACTGCTCCATGTTGGCACTTCCACGTCAGTTTGTGTCCAAAGAAAAGAATCAGTTCCTTCCACTGAAATAAATAAGGGGGCGGGGGGGGGGGATACTTCATTTTGATAACTGACAAGGAAATTTGCCTTCTAGTTATGTCACAAATCAAACGATAACACAGATAAATGTACATTAAACTATGGACATGATAACATATTAATTAATACGTGCTACTAAATACATAATAATATTGTGGTAACAACCTGTCCAACCATACACACTTAGCTACACGTACATGTATGCCGATGCATACTCTTTCTAACACACACAAGGTGATGCGTATAGTCAGTAAGTTAGTTATTTTTATGAACCTTGCAATTGCACCATAAGGAGATTGATTTAACAGTGATCCACAGTCTTCCACAATGGAAAATCTAAAGGAAGGGAAAAGAGGACCCTAGAAAGATTTTTATTTTATTTTAAGAAAGTGTATGCCGATTGCTCACCTGCAACACCTGTGTGCAGCGCTGAATTTAATCCCACTATGGCGAGGACCAGGTCAGTGTGGGGGTGATGCTGCTGCGGCGGTCCACCCCCAGTCTTATTTGCTGCCGATTTCTGCGACAGCACTTCTTTTTTTAACATCTCGCCACTTTGTCTTCAGTTGTTCTACAGAGCGCGTGGCCACACCGACGGCCGACACGCGCTCTGCAATGGCCTCCCAAATTTGCTGTTTTTTCTTAACAGTTACTGCATTTTGCAGTTTTGACAGAAGCATGGCCCGCTCTGTCGCAATTTCTGTCAGCAAAACGGCGATTTCGCTGTCAGAAAATGCGGCAGAGCGGGGACCCTGTTTCGTCTTTTTTGCCGCGGCAGCCATCTTGCTGTTGGGATGTAAATACACGCATGCGCAGAAGTACGATTGACCTCAATTCACCCATTACTTCACAAGTAGCTACTACGGCGCGGATTTCGCTTCATGCAAGGCAAGCAGCCTGCCGCGAAACTTCCGAAGTAGTAACTCTGGAAGTAGGCGCTTACTTCCGAAGTTATGAACTACATCGCTATGCAAGCGGGCCCCGATATCGCCCCAGTAAGCAAAGCTCTTTGGGCTGGCGTGATCAGTCGGCCGCAGTGAGCTGACGTGCACGGGCCAACCGCTCAGTGCGCCTGACGTCGCCCGAGGGTCTTTTGCGGCTTGCCGGGCTGGGACGCAGCCTTTTTCACAATTACAAATCCGATTGACTCAGATGTGAACAAGGCCGGCTTGCCAGTCCGGAGCTGACCGGCCCCGGCAGCTGGACTCGCAATCCAGGGGGAAAAACCGTCGATTTGTTCAATAGCATGTCCGTTGAAAGGTCCTGTAAATCAAAGTGGCACAGTTGGAGTGCGCCTGAGTTGATCAGTGTTCAGGTCGTACTCCATAGCGGGCAATAGATTTCCCTGTCCCCCATAACCCGCCCGTCAGGGCCGCCCATGATCACCTCGGTGCTGTGGACGTTAAACCCGAACTAACCAACCAACCAACCAACCGCGGCGCTGAGTCGGAGGAGCGGCCGGCTAGCGCGCGCAGCTCAACGCGGTCAGTGTGCAAAACTTCAGTGAGGTGGACGGACTCGGACAGGCTAAGTATAAACTTCATTCGGTTTTGCCCCAACCACGTCAAACCATTTCAGTAGCAGTTTCGAGGAGACAGAACGTGACTCATTGGACTTAGTCAGTCAGGTACACTACTGTCAGTACACCTGAGATCCCCGCCCGAAATCAGTACTGAGGATGACAGGACACGGACACGGCGGCATCGTGTCTTCGGCCATCGCGCGATATACCGGCGTGGCCGCCTTCTTATTTTAGTGCTGCGTTTGGACACTCGCTTACAAATGTTGATCAACTCATTGCAGACGTGCCACCTACGGATACACGGCGAACCGCCGCCTATCCGCAGTCGGCACATCTTGAATGAGTTAAATTCACCTTGTTCATAATATGTCCAGTCGTTATTACATTTTCATGTTGATCGATCTCTGATGTTTCCGGCCAGTTTCACATTTTCATGTTGATCGATCTCTGATGTTTCCAGCCAGTTTCGCCGATGCTTTCTTTTATGTTTAATAAAATAATTTTTAAAAAAAAAAACGTTTCTTTCTGTCCTCAGTGTGCATGTATGTTGTACGTGTGTGTGTGTGTGTGTGTGTGTGTGTGTGTGTGTGTGTGTGTGTGTGTGTGTGTGTGTGTGTGTGTATGCGCGCGTGCGTGCGTATGTTGTGACGCATGAGTTGACTACATTATGTTAACTCATTCTACCCCAACACCGAAATCCTTAAATCCTGAAGACTGCAGTGCAGTGCAGGACACAGATCGACCATGATAGTTCAAGGGTGAAGCCAGAATAGCTTGGCGCCCATAGGCGCCAAGCTATTCTGGCATCACCCTTGAACTATCATGGTCGATCCTTATCTTCCTGTGGTGTGTCTGGGGTAGAATGAGTTAACTAATTCCTGGCCAGTCGCATCCGGATGCGGTTGCCGTGAATGAGTTAAGGCACTACTCGCACGAATCCATACACATCGCTAAAGACTGAAAGTAGTTAAATCATAAAACACATCACTAACCGTTGACAATTTCCTTGCCTCGGCTACACATCGCTAAACACTGAAACCAGTTAAATCATAAAACACATCACTAACCTTGGACAATTTCCTTGCCTCGGCTACACATCGCTAAAGACTGAAAGTAGTTAAATCATAAAACACATCACTAACCGTTGACAATTTCCTTGCCTCGGCTACACATCGCTAAACACTGAAACCAGTTAAATCATAAAACACATCACTAACCTTGGACAATTTCCTTGCCTCGGCTACACATCGCTAAACACTGAAACCAGTTAAATCATAAAACACATCACTAACCTTGGACAATTTCCTTGCCTCGGCTACACATCGCTAAACACTAAAAGTAGTTAAATCATAAAACACATCACTAACCGTTGGACAATTTCCTTGCCTCGGCTACACATCGCTAAAGACTGAAAGCAGTTAAATCATAAAACACATCACTAACCGTTGGACAATTTCCTTGCCTCGGCTACACATCGCTAAACACTGAAAGCAGTTAAATCATAAAACACATCACTAACCTTGGACAATTTCCTTGCCTCGGCTACACATCGCTAAACACTGAAAGCAGTTAAATCATAAAACACATCACTAACCTTGGACAATTTCCTTGCCTCGGCTACACAGCGCTAAACACTGAAAGCAGTTAAATCATAAACACATCACTAACCTTGGACAATTTCCTTGCCTCGGCTACACATCGCTAAACACTGAAACCAGTTAAATCATAAAACACATCACTAACCTTGGACAATTTCCTTGCCTCGGCTACACATCGCTAAACACTGAAACCAGTTAAATCATAAAACACATCACTAACCTTGGACAATTTCCTTGCCTCGGCTACACATCGCTAAACACTAAAAGTAGTTAAATCATAAAACACATCACTAACCGTTGGACAATTTCCTTGCCTCGGCTACACATCGCTAAAGACTGAAAGCAGTTAAATCATAAAACACATCACTAACCGTTGGACAATTTCCTTGCCTCGGCTACACATCGCTAAACACTGAAAGTAGTTAAATCATAAAACACATCACTAACCTTTGACAATTTCCTTGCCTCGGCTACACATCGCTAAAGACTGAAAGTAGTTAAATCATAATACACATCACTAACCTTTGACAATTTCCTTGCCTCAGCTAAACACACGCAGACAAATAAACGTACTGCAACACAGCTTTTTCACTTATATGAGCCAGTTGCGGTAGATGAGTCGACCGTGGGTAGTGTCGGATTAGCTTGGCACCTTTCCAGGTACCTAGCTAATCCGGCACTACCCTTGAGGTACTACGGTCGATCCATCGCGACGCTTTATATGCTAGACGAATTATATGCAGTAAGTAACGTGGTTTTTGAAAGCAAACGAGATGGCTGTAAAACGCACACAGATGGACACGAGTCGAATGGGAAACTGAACTCACAAATAATGATACAATAGTAAATCCTGACCAAAAAGATGACTGCATGCCAAGTGTGTAGAATGCAAATAGAATCACACCAAAGAAAGACTTGAAACACGCATCGAAAATCAAGTACAACACTATTTCTTTACTTTTCCGGTTAAAGCGCTTCTTTGAAATGCTCATACAACCGTGTGTGTCTTCTTCTTTTTGGAAGGGGGGGGGGGGGGGGGGGCGATGGTTTGCTAGGGACCACCCATTTATGTTATCTTGTCGCCCACTAAATAGCTTGCATGCAAATCGCTGCCATTTGATATTTTGCATTCACGCTAATTTCAGTCAGCCAGGTAATCAGCCTACAAACCAGCTAACCGACCGAAAGTCAGTCCTTTTTTTACACTCCTCTATTTCTCCGCCAAGCATCTTAAACTCTTCTGACAAGATACAGTATATGGATCGACCATGGTAAGTGAAGAGTGGTGCCACAGTAGCTCATGACGACCGTGTAGGTGCCAAGCTGCTCTGGTTGTTTTACCGTTGAAATATCAGTCATGTTCGACTTCTCCTCAACTCTAAACGTTAGTCTGAAGGCGACAATTCGTAAAACTGAAAAACCTCGAGCTCAGTGAACAATGTACATTTTATAAGTAAATAAATAAATACATAAACACATACATACAAACACAAACACATACATACAAACACATAAACACATACATACAAACACATAAACACATACATACAAACACATAAACACATACATACATACACATAAACACATACATACAAACACATAAACACATACATACAAACACATAAACACATACATACAAACACATAAACACATACATACAAACACATAAACACATACATACAAACACATAAACACATACATACATACACATAAACACATACATACAAACACATAAACACATACATACATACACATAAACACATACATACAAACACAAACATACAAACACATAAACACATACATACAAACACAAACATGCAAACACACAAACACATACATATGTTCGTAAATACAATAACTCATGCGAGACATGCCGCCCCCGGAAAAGCGCCATAGCTTGAGCCGTGTATCCGGAGGTGGCACGTCTCGCTATCAGCCAGTACTGCGTGGAGCCTTATTATTGCTTTATTGTCAGACATACTAGCAACAGTTATGAAACAATAAAGCAATAATAAGGCTCCACGCAGTAAAGGCTGATAGCTGTCAGTGTCTCCTTCATAACTGTTGCTAGTATGTCTGACAATAAAGCAATAATAAGGCTCCACGCAGTAAAGGCTGATAGCTGTCAGTGTCTCCTTCATAACTGTTGCTAGTATGTCTGACAATAAAGCAATAATAAGGCTCAACTCATTCAGTCCCGACACACCACAGCAAGACATGGACCAAGCATGATAGTTCAAGGGTGCTGCCAGAATAGCTTGGCGCCCATAGGCGCCAAGCTATTCTGGTACCATCCTTGAACTATCATGCCCGATCTGTCTCTAGAACTGTAAAACAGTCCTTCAGTGACGTGACACTCAAAGTGACGTCAGCTATAACTGTCGATGTTTAATGTAGAGCCCGTCTCCGCCACTGTTTACCGTGATGTGGCTGAATCACCACAGGCAGTAAGCCACTGCGGCGGAGACAGCATGTCCTGAATGTTCACCAAATGCGAAAGGAGATCAGGTTGTGTCTCACTGCTGGGGAAAGGAGGGGAATTGTACAAAGTAAAATTTAAATCATTCTTGTGTCAACCTCTGCCTGTCGCCACACTGTTACAGGATTTGGAAGTTCGCGCCAGTTATTCATCAACATTACATAATTAATTGTAGGATTGTCACATTCTGCCCCTGGACCGGAATTCCCGCATGTTGAAGTTGCCCTCTGAAGGACGGTATTACAATTCTACAGACAGGCCGAGCATGATAGTTCAAGGGTGATGCCATAATAGCTTGGCGCCTTTTGGCGCCAAGCCGCTATTCTGACACCATCCTTGAACTATCATGCCGGCTCGCTCTATGTGACGTCTTGTTGTGGTGTATCATGCCGGCTCGCTCTATGTGACGTCTTGTTGTGGTGTGTCATGCCGGCTCGCTCTATGTGACGTCTTGTTGTGGTGTATCATGCCGGCTCGCTCTATGTGACGTCTTGTTGTGGTGTATCATGCCGGCTCGCTCTATGTGACGTCTTGTTGTGGTGTATCATGCCGGCTCGCTCTATGTGACGTCTTGTTGTGGTGTATCATGCGGCCGGCTCGCTCTATGTGACGTCTTGTTGTGGTGTATCATGCCGGCTCGCTCTATGTGACGTCTTGTTGTGGTGTGTGTCGGGGCTGAATGAGTTAAACATTCCTGTAACTGCGTGCTAGTCTGTGATTTCAGACCTTACTGTTTGAGATCGTAAAGTCCAGAATCACAGACCAGCACACCAATACTTTTCTTCCCACAGCTGTGGGAGACAGACACTGTCATCAGCACAGTAATATCATTCCATAGACATATATAGATACAAACAGAACACAGACAGACACTGTCATCAGCACAGTAATATCATTCCATAGACATATATAGATACAAACAGAACACAGACAGACACTGTCATCAGCACAGTAATATCATTCCATAGACATATATAGATACAAACAGAACACAGACAGACACTGTCATCAGCACAGTAATATCATTCCATAGACATATTATATAGATACAAACAGAACACAGACAGACACTGTCATCAGCACAGTAATATCATTCCATAGACATATTATATAGATACAAACAGAACACAGACAGACACTGTCATCAGCACAGTAATATCATTCCATAGACATATTATATAGATACAAACAGAACACAGACAGACACTGTTATCAGCACAGTAATATCATTCCATAGACATATATAGATACAAACAGAAGGACACAGACAGACACACTCATCAGCACAGTAATATCGTTCCACAGACATATATAGATACAAACAGAAGGACACAGACAGACACTGTCATCAGCACAGTAATATCATTCCATAGACATATATAGATACAAACAGAAGGACACAGACAGACACACTCATCAGCACAGTAATATCGTTCCACAGACATATATAGATACAAACAGAAGGACACAGACAGACACTGTCATCAGCACAGTAATATCATTCCATAGACATATATAGATACAAACAGAACACAGACAGACACTGTCATCAGCACAGTAATATCATTCCATAGACATATATAGATACAAACAGAACACAGACAGACACTGTCATCAGCACAGTAATATCATTCCATAGACATATTATATAGATACAAACAGAACACAGACAGACACTGTCATCAGCACAGTAATATCATTCCATAGACATATTATATAGATACAAACAGAACACAGACAGACACTGTCATCAGCACAGTAATATCATTCCATAGACATATTATATAGATACAATCAGAACACAGACAGACACTGTCATCAGCACAGTAATATCATTCCATAGACATATATAGATACAAACAGAAGGACACAGACAGACACACTCATCAGCACAGTAATATCGTTCCACAGACATATATAGATACAAACAGAAGGACACAGACAGACACTGTCATCAGCACAGTAATATCATTCCATAGACATATATAGATACAAACAGAAGGACACAGACAGACACACTCATCAGCACAGTAATATCGTTCCACAGACATATATAGATACAAACAGAAGGACACAGACAGACACTGTCATCAGCACAGTAATCTTGGCTTGACTTCGCGAACGAAGATTCTATAGGGCTTGCCCACGTCGTCTGCAGGCATTTTCGTGGCTGCGGAGGCCAATCCGGGACAGGCAGGTTCGACCGCAGTGGCTGCAGGGGAAGGTCTGGTCAGGGTTCTGAGTTACGACAGCTCTGTTTTTTCTTCTGAGCCGCTTGTCCTTAAGGTTAGCTCTGCGAGAGTCCTCAAAGGAGACGGCTGCCTTGTGAATGGTGGAGCGCCAGGTGTCACGGTCCGCGGCAAGCGAAGACCACTGGTGGTGGTCGATTTGGCAGGCACTAAGTGACTTCTTGAGACCGTCTTTGTATCTCTTCTTTGGTGCCCCTCTGTCTCGGTGTCCAGTGGCGAGCTCGCCGAACAGAGTGATCTTGGGTAGGCGATGATCCTCCATCCTGGAGACGTGCCCCGCCCAGCGAAGCTGTGTCCGCAGCAGCAAAGCCTCGATGCTCACAGTTTCCGCCTGTTCAAGGACCTCGACGTTGGTGACATAGTCACTCCAGTGAATGCCCAGGATGGTACGCAGGCAGCGCTGGTGAAAGCGTTCGAGGAGTCGTAGTTGGCTGCGGTAGAGGGCCCAGGACTCGGAACCGTACAGCAGGGTGGTGAGGACGACAGCTCTGTACACGCTGATCTTGGTGCCTTTTTTCAGCTGTTGATTGTGCCACACCCGCTTGAATAGTCGCTCGAAAGCACTGTTCGCTTTTGCCAGCCTGTTGTCCAGCTCCTTGTCCAGCTTGGCGTCTGACGTGATGATGCAGCCAAGGTAGGTAAACTGGTGTACAGACTTCAGTTCGGACTCGCCGATGGTGATGTGGGGAGGGCGATGCTCTTCCTTGGGTGCCGGCTGATGAAGGACCTCTGTCTTTTTCAGACTGACCTCAAGTCCAAAGAGCTGGGCGGCATCTGCGAAGCAGGACGTAATGCGCTGCAAGGCTCTCTCTGTGTGTGCAACGAGGGCAGCGTCATCAGCAAAGAGCAGCTCACGAATCAGTTGGTCTAGAGTTTTCGTGTGGGCCTGCAGTCGTCTGAGGTTGAACAGGCTGCCATCGAGACGATACCTGATGTACAATGCGTCGTCATCGTCGAGGTCCACTGTGGCCTGCTTCAACATCATGCTGAAGAAGATGGTGAAGAGGGTCGGTGCCAGCACGCAGCCTTGCTTCACGCCGTTGCGAATGGGGAATGGTTCTGAGAGGTCACTGTTTAGTCTGACCTGGCCTTGCTGGTCCTCGTGGAGCTGGACGATCATGTTGAGGAACTTTGGGGGACAGCCTAGTCGCTCCAGGATCTGCCACATACCTTGCCTGCTCACAGTGTCAAACGCTTTTGTTAGGTCGACAAACGTTACGTACAGCCCTTTGTTCTGCTCGCGGCACTTCTCCTGAAGCTGTCTCAGCACAAAGACCATGTCGGTGGTACTCCTGTTGGCTCTGAAGCCACACTGGCCCTCTGGGAGGTGGTCTTCAGCGATGGCAGGTACCAGCCGATTCAGGAGCAACCTTGCGAGAATTTTCCCGGCAATGGACAGCAGGGTAATTCCACGATAATTAGAGCAGGCAGACTTCTCTCCTTTGTTCTTGTACAGGGTGATGATGACTGCATCACGGAGATCCTTTGGTAGTGTTCCTTTTTCCCAGCAGCAGAGAAAGAGGTCGTGGAGCTTGTTGTGCAGTGCTGGGCCTCCATGTTTCCAGATCTCTGGCGGGATTCCGTCAATGCCTGCTGCTTTGCCACTCTTGAGCTGGTGGATGGCTGTGAGGGTCTCTTCGGCGGTGGGCGGTTCGTCCAATTCAACCTTTAGTGGAAGGTGTGGGATTTGGAGGATGACTGTTTCTTGAACAGTGCGCTCAGCGCCGAAGAGGTCCTGAAAGTATTCCGACCAGCGGTTCAAGATGGAGGTATTATCTGTGAGGAGTGCCTGTCCATCAGCGCTTCGCAGGGGACTTTGTACCAGGTGCCTAGGGCCATACACTGCTTTCAGTGCTTCGTAGAAGCCCCTGTAGTCACCGTTGTCAGCGCAGAGCTGGGTCCTCTGTGCGAGTCTGGACCACCACTCGTTCTGGAGCTCTCTAAGCTTGAGCTGGAGACTGCTGCAGATGAGGCGGAAGGCAGACTTCTTCACAGGGCAGGAAGGCTGGGCTAGGTGGGCCTGGTGGGCGGCTCTTTTTTTTACTAGAAGTTCCTGGATCTCTACGTCGTTTTCGTCAAACCAGTCTTTGTTCCTCTTTCTAGCAAAGCCCAAGACTTCCACAGAAGATTTTACAATAGCAGTTTTCAGTTGTTCCCAGAGTGTTTCAGGGGAGGAGTCTGCTGGATCAACTGTATCTTTGAGCATGCGCTGTAAATCGGCCTGAAGGGCAGCTTTCTTGTCGTCACGCTGAAGGCTGGCAACATCAAGCTTTTTCTTGGGGGGGCCCCCTTTCTTGGGTTTCAGCTTGAGGCGGAGCCTGAGTTTGCAGCGAACAAGGCGGTGGTCAGTGTGGCACTCTGCGCTGGGCATCACTCTGGTGAGGAGGACGTCACTGCGGTCCCTTTGACGCACTAGGACATAGTCGATAAGGTGCCAGTGCTTGGAGCGAGGATGCATCCAGGTGGTCTTTCGACTGTCCTTTTGCTGGAAAGTAGTGTTGGTGATGACAAGTTGCTGCTCTGCACAGAGCTCCAACAGTAGGCGACCATTGTCATTGCAGTTCCCAACGCCATGCTTGCCGAGGACTCCTTTCCAGGCTTCAGAGTCTTGGCCCACTCTGGCGTTGAAGTCGCCAAGGATGATGACTTTGTCGTCTGCAGGGGTGCTCTGTAGGAGGCTGCGCAGGTCAGAGTAGAACTTGTCTTTTTCTGCAGGCTCTGCCAGGAGGGTTGGGGAGTACACACTGAGAAGGGTGACGTATTGCTGGTGTCTCAGTGGGAGGCGCATGGACATGATGCGGTCGGAGTGACCCGTTGGTAGGTTTTCCAACTTAGTCGCAATGTGGGTCTTCACCATGAAGCCCACGCCTGAGAGCCGTCTTTCTGATGCAGGCCTGCCTGACCAGTAGAGGGTGTAGCCAGCGCCAAGTTCTTGGAGGCTGCCTTCCTCCGGGAGGCGTACTTCGCTGAGCGCGGCGATGTCGATGTTTAACCTCCGCAATTCATGGGCAATGAGGGCGGAGCGACGTTCAGGGCGTCCGCTGTCTGCTGTGTCGAGCATGGTTCGGATGTTCCAGCATGCAACGTTGAGTCCGGTCGTGGTCGTCATGAGAGTGGATCCATTGTTTTTTCTTGTTTTCTGACCGCATGGGAAGATGCCCGTTGACCGCGGCTAGCCAACTGGGTTACGAGGGGATGAGCTTTGGTTAGGCCACCTTTTCTAGGCCCCTCTCCGTGTGGAGCAAGCAGTGCTGTCCCTAGAGAAGGCTGCTTGGTCGTTCAGGGTGTGCCGAGTGACGTTGTCATCCCCAGGTCAACATCAGGCGACCAATATCCTGAACCGCCTGCATGCAGGTTTGAGACTGCGGCTTCCAGTGACATCTTTCACCTGCCGTTTTGCCCCTTGCCCATCGCTACAGGACTTGGAAAGTTCAGTGTCATAGTCCGTGGGCGTTTCCTAAAGCCTGCGCGGTGGAGCTTTTTGGTGGAGTGCAGTGTGCGCAGTACTGGCCCCACCCTTTAAACCCTTGGTTCGTTTGCCATGGCCTAGCAAGCTGGGACGGTGGCATCGAGGTCCTCGGGTCGTAGGTTTTATATCAGACTGTCCTTGTCTTAGTCTCTGGCTCAAAAGCCTTCCCCGGAGACACGGGGGCTTTGATGTCAGGGGTTTCCTCCCTTAGCCTTTCCGCAGCCAAGCGGCCAAGCCTGCAAGGCAGCAGGGGACTCGTGGGGGCGGGGTCGTCTATGTCCCGTGCAGATGTGAACATCTACCCACTACCCACTGCACACTGACACAATACTAAAATAATAAACATAACATGTCAAGAGCCTGATCAGATATATACATATAAAACCCCCTAAATGCACGCTCTTGTACGTTCCTGCTTATGCTGCAGTTCTGTACTAATAATCGATTTTAAAAATTTGCCGTAATATATATATATATATATATATATATATATATATATATATATATATATATATATATATATATATATATATATATATTATATATATATATATATATATATATATATATATATATATATATAAAATGAACATGTGTTTGCCCATTCAAACAGTATAATGAGGTTATTTCATGCTCGATGTGTGTGAAAATGGCGCGTTCCTTTTTATTGTGTGTAATGAACGGGGTAGCGTGTGCGGCATATGTTTTTCCCTACGCCGACAAGCACACCGCGTGTACCGTTTGTTGGTTGCCCCAGCTTCCGCGAAAATACAAATGTCAACTGCGTGATTGTGACAGCTGGGGTGCAGACTCAGCTGCCCCCCCCCCTCCCCTCCCCTTCCACCCACCTCCTCAATCTCCAACCTCGCCAACCACGCACACGCTCGTTATGAGGTCTGGCGTTCTCAGTTACCTACTAGTAGATAAAGTCACTCTGTGAATCGTGATGACTCCCACCATAGGAGTGTAGGACTAAATTAACTCATTACATCCTGAGCATAAAATTGTCAATTTGTTTAGATATCTGCTAAGGTCTACGTCACAGTTCTGGAGACGGATCGACCATGATAGTTCAAGGGTGGTGTCAGAATAGCTTGGCGCCTTTAGGCGCCAAGCTATTCTGACACCACCCTTGAACTATCATGGTCGATCCATAAAGGCGCCAAGCTATTCTGACACCACCCTTTAACTATCATGGTCGATCCACATCCTGTCGTAACACCGTCTGGGCTTTATGGGCCAAGTTACAGCAAGAGACACAGATACTCATGAGCCCCTGCAGGCAAGGGGCCCATGAGCATCTGTTAACTCCAACAGATCAAAACGACTGCCAAGCTGTCTCGTGAAGGAAAACAATCTGTGACCCATGGTGACTCTCTCCTAAATGACGATAAATTAACGTTAGTGGGTGTCGTTGCTTACCAATACCACCGAGACTGTGAGAGGCACCGATCCTAATGGCACATTAGAATCTGTGCCTCCTGAAGAAGGAAATTGTTGAAGCAACACGAGATCGTGAGAATCTGTCCGTGAAACCGACTGACGGGTGTTCAAGTCGTGACCCAGGCGGTGCGGCTTGTAGAATGAAAGTGCCACACAGCCATTGAGTACGCTATTTAGTGCTGCCGGCGCCTGTTTTAATGACACTAAAAACGATTAACGATCTCGTACACAACTTCCGCTGGTTGGCAAGGGCACGGAACTAATAATTCCTAATTCCACAGACATACATAGATACAAACAGAAGAACACAGACACTGTCATCAGCACAATAATATCATTCCATAGACATATATAGATACAAACAGAACACAGACAGACACTGTCATCAGCACAGTAATATCATTCCACAGACATATATAGATACAAACAGAACACAGACAGACACTGTCATCAGCACAGTAATATCATTCCATAGACATATATAGATACAAACAGAACACAGACAGACACTGTCATCAGCACAGTAATATCATTCCACAGACATATATAGATACAAACAGAACACAGACAGACACTGTCATCAGCACAGTAATATCATTCCATAGACATATATAGATACAAACAGAACACAGACACTGTCATCAGCACAGTAATATCATTCCATAGACATATATAGATACAAACAGAAGAACACAGACAGACACTGTCATCAGCACAGTAATATCATTCCATAGACATATATAGATACAAACAGAAGGACACAGACAGACACACTCATCAGCACAGTAATATCGTTCCACAGACATATATAGATACAAACAGAACACAGACAGACACTGTCATCAGCACAGTAATATCATTCCACAGACATATATAGATACAAACAGAAGAACACAGACAGACACTGTCATCAGCACAGTAATATCATTCCACAGACATACATAGATACAAACAGAAGAACACAGACACTGTCATCAGCACAATAATATCATTCCATAGACATATATAGATACAAACAGAACACAGACAGACACTGTCATCAGCACAGTAATATCATTCCATAGACATATATAGATACAAACAGAAGAACACAGACAGACACTGCCATCAGCACAGTGATATCATTTCATAGACATATATAGATACAAACAGAAGAACACAGACAGACACTCTCATCAACACAGTAATATCATACCATAGACATCTATATATACAAACAGAAGAACCCAGCCTTGGAACAGCCAGTAACACGGTGCGTAGGGGAGAGACGGTCTTCGAAACTGGAACGCGGCCGTTGGAGAAAACTCGATCAATACCAGAGATAGGCCTACAATTTGGCACACATTACAAAACAGACGGCGCCACTGCAATCAGACACCACAAAATATACATCGCCGCATGCAAGGACAAGATAATTAAGTTTTGCATTATTGTCATGACCTCTGGCTAACTTTGTGTTGATGAATAGTGCATGAATAATACCATTCACAGACGCATATCAGTCAGTGAAAGTAAGTGAAGTGTATAAAGAGCGTTTCATCGTTGATAACAAAGCGTATACTGAGACCACAGACACATATCAGTGACAGTAAGTGAAGTGTATAAAGAGCGTTTCCTCGTTGATAACAAAAGCGTATACTGAGACCAAAGAGTGTGTGAACTTCGTGACTGCCTTTAGCTCAGGCAGGTTAACTCATTCAGCCCCGACACACCACAGCAAGACATTGATCGAGCATGATTGTTCAAAGGTGGTGCCAGAATAGCTTGGCGCCCATAGGCGTTAAGCTATTCTGGCACCACCGTTGAACTATCATGTTTGATCTGTCACTTTATTTGTAATACAGTCCTTCAGAGGGCAACTTCAACATCCGGGGCTTTCGGTCCTGGGGCAGAATGTGATACAGCTTGAATATTGGCATGCTGGGGGTTAAATATTGGAAGGTTTATTTCCTTTTGTCAGTTAGTGTACATCACGCCATACACATGCAGCTTCATTAGGAAAGGAAGGTTTGGGGCTGGGTGGGCCAGAGAACGGGCATACAGGTTGTTCAGCTTCATTAGGAAGGGAAGGTTTGGGGCCGGGTGGGCCAGATAACGGAATACAGGTTGTTCAGCGTCATTAGGAAAGGAAGGTTTGGGGCTGGGTGGGCCAGAGAACGGGAATACAGGTTGTTCAACTTCATTAGGAAGGGAAGGTTTGGGGCCGGGTGGGCCAGATAACGGAATACAGGTTGTTCAGCGTCATTAGGAAGGGAAGGTTTGGGGCTGGGTGGGCCAGAGAAGGGGAATACAGGTTGTTCAGCTTCATTAGGAAGGGAAGGTTTGGGGCCGGGTGGGCAGGATAACGGAATACAGGTTGTTCAGCGTCATTAGGAAGGGAAGGTTTAGGGCCGGGTGGGCCAGAGAACGGGAATACAGGTTGTTCAGCTCATTAGGAAGGGAAGGTTTGGGGCTGGGTGGGCCAGAGAACGTGAATACATGTTGTTCAGCTTCATTAGGAAGGGAAGGTTAGGGGCTGGGTGGGCCAGAGAACGGGAATACATGTTGTTCAAGACATCAGAAGTGGGACAGCCCTGGACATTACGATTTGGGGATGCAAGGCTCAACATCACAGACCACCACACATAAAGCGTTTGATCATTGATGACTACACTCGTGTGTGTGTTGCTCTGTCATACTGGACATGACGACCTGGGGCTGCAAGGTCCAACATCACAGACCACTGTTACGTGGTGGAGTTGTAGTCGAAGTATGATAAACACACCAGACACACACGCACGTAGAGTTTTTTAAATAGACCTCATTCAGCTGCAATCCGTCAACCGTGGCTTAAGGATGTAGACAAAACTGGAGTAACAGTTCCAACAAATTTAATTCATCGATGCGATATCCACACAGTAATGCACTTTCAAATGCACAAACTACTGAATACAAAGTCTCTTCTGCTATGTCCTCACTACGTCTCAAAGTTTCTCATACGGGGCGTCTCTCGCAATAAACTGCGTATCTCTACAACTGACAAAGCAAAACAATGTACTGCCTTCCCAGCGCCCTCCTTAAATACACTATCAAAATCTAGAATCTTCTACGGAAATCATGAACTCAAACAACCAGAACATAACATGCAGCCGAAACTCATTAACATGAACTTTCCCGAAACAATATATCAGGCTACAAAAATACGACTGCTTACTTCAGCTCTAAACTCTAGTGTATAATTAAGTCACATAAAAGTATGGTATCCCTATCACCTGGTAGCTCAAAAAGGTACGAGAACATTCCCAAAACAATAAAAGCTGCTCACTTCACGCGCGGACAGGAAAACAAAAAGTAGCGAAAAATGTAGCGATTTCAGATGTCAATCAACCGACGTGACACTAATGAGGCCACCAGACAGTGCGACCTGTCTACAACGTTCCGGACTAAACTTAACAAAACGAAAACGGCTCTACTCACGAACAAAAAGGAAATCTAACTAAAAAGGCACGAAATCATAACCGTGATAGCTCAAATAAACAACATATCGTTACCTACGAAAACACATGTACGCTCTCACAGGATAACACAACCACAATCGTAACAACCACCACACATAAAGCGTTTGATCATTGATGACTACACTCGTGTGTGTGTTGCTCTGTCATACTGGACATGACGACCTGGGGCTGCAAGGTCCAACATCACAGACCACCACACATAAAGCGTTTGATCATTGATGACTACACTCGTGTGTGTGTTGCCTTGTCATACTGGACATGACGACCTGGGGCTGCACGGTTCAACATCACAGACCACCACACATAAAGCGTTTGATCATTGATGACTACACTCGTGTGTGTGTTGCTCTGTCATACTGGACATTACGGCCTGGGGCTGCAAGGTCCAACATCACAGACCACCACACATAAAGCGTTTGATCATTGATGACTACACTCGTGTGTGTGTTGCTCTGTCATACTGGACATGACGACTTGGGGCTGCAAGGCTCAACATCACAGACCACCACACATAAAGCGTTTGATCATTGATGACTACACTCGTGTGTGTGTTGCTCTGTCATACTGGACATGACGACCTGGGGCTGCACGGTTCAACATCACAGACCACCACACATAAAGCGTTTGATTGATGACTACACTCGTGTGTGTGTTGCTCTGTCATACTGGACATGACGACCTGGGGCTGCACGGTTCAACATCACAGACCACCACACATAAAGCGTTTGATCATTGATGACTACACTCGTGTGTGTGTTGCTCTGTCATACTGGACATTACGGCCTGGGGCTGCAAGGTTCAACCTGACAGACCACCACACAAGTCATAACGCGTTTGATAATTGATGGCTACACTCGTGTGAAAGTCCACATACATTACCCAACGTTTTCACATTCACGGACGGCCTCAAGGTTTTGTCACTGATACAAGAGACACACTACTTAGAGAATAGAACCACAGGATAAATGTCCAGACATCGCCACATACGCGGGACATTTCATGCGCCATAGAAACACTGGTGCACAATTTCAACAAACGTTCACACGTGAACCCCTGATGGACTATTCTGTAACCATTCCGCTTTCTCCGCTTGACAGTTGTCAAACATCGTGTATCAAGGTTAATATCAATCTTTGCCTGTAAATAGTCTTCGTATTCGCACATCACTGGGGAAAGTGACGTATTTTGTTTCTTGTTAAAAATAGCACAGGAAAGCCCCTAGCTTTGTGGCCAGTCATTGAAGACACAGGGGATAACGTTCTACAGACCTAATAATAATAATACCGGTTGTTACATTGGCGCTTTACCCAATTCTGCCAATCGGCTCAAAGCGCCGCGAACTAAACGCAACACAAACACTCACGTGACACACACGCATTCATTCTAAGACAAACACAGTACAAGACAAAAAGGACATTCACGTGGTGCGAAGGGTCAGCTCAGCTACTGAGGTATCGGAAATTGTGATCGCTTGCACTTGAAGTTTATAAAGTGGCCAGGAACCGGTACCGAAGTGGAGGGGGGGGGGGGGTAAGAGCCGGAGTACCCGGAGAAAGAACCCCCGACGGCCCGGCCGAATTAGCAGTGACACTAGAGGAGAAAAGTCGACGGCGGAACGCGGTATCGAACCTCGCACCCTTTTAGCACTGGTGATAGGCGCCATTACCACTGCGCCACGGACCGCCCCACCTAGTAGTTCTGTAGGGAGCCTACCTCTACATACTGCCAAAACGACTGTAGACACCTTTAGTTCTGTAGGGAGCCTATCTCTACACACTGCCAATACGACTGTAGACACCTAGTAGTTCTGTAGGGAGCCTACCTCTACACACTGCCAATACGACTGTAGACACCTAGTAGTTCTGTAGGGAGCCTACCTCTACACACCGCCAATACAACTGTAGACACCTAGTAGTTCTGTAGGGAGCCTATCTCTACACACCGCCAATACGACTGTAGACACCTAGTAGTTCTGTAGGGAGCCTATCTCTACACACTGCCAATACGACTGTAGACACCTAGTAGTTCTGTAGGGAGCCTACCTCTACACACTGCCAATACGACTGTAGACACCTAGTAGTTCTGTAGGGAGCCTATCTCTACACACTGCCAATACGACTGTAGACACCTAGTACGTCTGTAGGGAGCCTATCTCTACACACTGCCAATACGACTGTAGACACCTAGTAGTTCTGTAGGGAGCCTATCTCTACACACTGCCAATACGACTGTAGACACCTAGTAGTTCTGTAGGGAGCCTATCTCTACACACCGCCAATACAACTGTAGACACCTAGTAGTTCTGTAGGGAGCCTATCTCTACACACCGCCAATACAACTGTAGACACCTAGTAGTTCTGTAGGGAGCCTATCTCTACACACCGCCAATACAACTGTAGACACCTAGTAGTTCTGTAGGGAGCCTACCTCTACACACTGCCAATACGACTGTAGACACCTAGTAGTTCTGTAGGGAGCCTACCTCTACACACTGCCAATACGACTGTAGACACCTAGTAGTTCTGTAGGGAGCCTACCTCTACACACTGCCAATACGACTGTAGACACCTAGTAGTTCTGTAGGGAGCCTATCTCTACACACTGCCAATACGACTGTAGACACCTAGTAGTTCTGTAGGGAGCCTATCTCTACACACCGCCAATACAACTGTAGACACCTAGTAGTTCTGTAGGGAGCCTATCTCTACACACCGCCAATACAACTGTAGACACCTAGTAGTTCTGTAGGGAGCCTATCTCTACACACCGCCAATACAACTGTAGACACCTAGTAGTTCTGTAGGGAGCCTATCTCTACACACCGCCAATACAACTGTAGACACCTAGTAGTTCTGTAGGGAGCCTATCTCTACACACCGCCAATACAACTGTAGACACCTAGTAGTTCTGTAGGGAGCCTATCTCTACACACCGCCAATACAACTGTAGACACCTAGTAGTTCTGTAGGGAGCCTACCTCAACACACTGTCAATACAACTGCAGACATAAACCCGTTGTCTTCCGCCTCGAACTAACAACGTAAATAAGGCCGATCTTGTGCCAACAGGAGACATCGATTCTCATCAACACCTACAGTGGCAGTGGCTGATGACCATCTGTGTCTCTTGCAGACAAAACGGTTTGAATGAGGACGCACTGAACACGTCGTAGGTTACATCGGGCTGCGTTCAGTCTAATCTCCCCGCAGACCCTCCAGGTAGATAAATAGACTTATGCTGATTGGAACGCAGGTACTAGCCTACGTTCAGTGGATTAAGCAAGTGCACTGAAATTATTATGCCCAAAGTTACGACGCTATATGTACTTCCGGGTTGCGTGCGGTGACGTGGCCTGGCTTCACAACTCGACGTCTGTTTTCATTGGGATGCAAGTTTACAGGCCGTCATAACTACAGCTTTGTACAAGGTGAGTTGTCTTTGTTTAGAAATGGCTGTCATTATCACCGACACTCAACGCTACGGACTGACAATCATGGTGTACAGTGTCACAGCGGCAGATTAGTCAGGTTCTCGTTCAGTCCCAGCTATACTGACCAACAGTAAAAATGCGATAAGTGTCGCACATGTATTTGCAATAAAAGAGCCATTGTCATAACAAAACAATCATAACTATTTATTTCTGTTCCGTTTAAATATTGAACCAGCAATCTCCGATACCTACTCGAAACCCTTTAAACAGCTATCGCCCTCGGGTGTCAAGATGGACTCTGGATTAGTGGTGAAAATGAACTAAACTGAACACATTGCAGCAATTGATTTGTCTGTTTAAGGTGATACCAACGTTATGTGAAGACAACTAATGGCGATCTAAACCGACCGGCCTCGAAGAAATTTGAAATTAAAATAAAACCACTAGAAAACAAAAACAACTTCCGCCACAAATCAATTATTATTGATATAAATAAGATTGCCTGAAATGTGCATTACTTTCAAGCCAAATTTATCACGCTCCAGTCATTTAAATAGAGATAAGGAACCCTTCCATATCCATGTAATCAGGTCAATATGGCTGCTACATTTAAATAGAGATAAGGAACCCTCCCATATCCATGTAATCAGGTCAATATGGCTGCTATATTTAAATAGAGATAAGGAACCCTCCCATATCCATGTAATCAGGTCAATATGGCTGCTACATTTAAATAGAGATAAGGAACCCTCCCATATTCCATGTAATCAGGTCAATATGGCTGCTACATTTATATAGAGATAAGGAACCCTCCCATATCCATGTAATCAGGTCAATATGGCTGCTATATTTAAATAGAGATAAGGAACCCTCCCATATCCATGTAATCAGGTCAATATGGCTGCTACATTTAAATAGAGATAAGGAACCCTTCCATATCCATGTGATCAGGTCAATATGGCTGCTACATTTAAATAGAGATAAGGAACCCTCCCATATCCATGCAATCAGGTCAATATGGCTGCTATATTTAAACATACGCCATTTTGCTTCTGTGTGTGTAAGTCATGTTGATTCTTAGGGTTTTGAAAAAAAACGTAATGTAGGTCAAGTCGTAATGGGATTGAATCGTCAATTATACTGACCACAGTGGCACTGTAAAAATATATTAATAATAATAATAATAATAATAATAATAATAATAATAATACAATGAATAGTTTTTGTATAGCGCAAGCTCTTTTTGTGACAAAATCTTATTGCGCTAACACACACATTCAAACATGACATAGACGATATGAAACATTACAAATAAATACAACAGGGCCACGGATCTACGACTGAGGAAATGCAAGCTGGAAGAAGTGAGTTTTCAACTAAGCCTTACCTGAGATGTTGGTTGGTTACTGGGGTTTAACGCTGAGCAGGCAAATAAGGCCATCTGACGGCTGCTTAAACTGAGAGAGAGTATACACACACTGGTTGGCTTTCATCCATGTCAGTGTCTTCTGCAAATGATCCACTTTGCACTTTCAATGTCCAGTGATTGATGACGTCATAAGTCATCCATGTGACGTGTTCCAGACTTAAGGCGACATACTCCAGACAGTAACGGGCTAATAGATCGCAATATATATCTCCTTTACCAGTGTTCTTACAGAGTATGTCTTACAGTAACGTTGGACAATATCTCCTTTACCAGTGTTCTGATAGAGTATGTCTTACAGTAACGTTGGACAATATCTCCTTTACCAGTGTTCTTACAGAGTATGTCTTACAGTAACGTTGGACAATATCTCCTTTACCAGTGTTCTGATAGAGTATTCTTACAGTAACGTTGGGCAATATCTCCTTTACCAGTGTTCTTACAGAGTATGTCTTACAGTAACGTTGGACAATATCTCCTTTACCAATGTTCTTATAGAGTATGTCTTACAGTAACGTTGGACAATATCTCCTTTACCAATGTTCTGATAGAGTATGTCTTACAGTAACGTTGGACAATATCTCCTTTACCAATGTTCTGATAGAGTATGTCTTACAGTAACGTTGGACAATATCTCCTTTACCAGTGTTCTGATAGAGTATGTCTTACAGTAACGTTGGACAATATCTCCTTTACCAATGTTCTGATAGAGTATGTCTTACAGTAACGTTGGACAATATCTCCTTTACCAGTGTTCTGATAGAGTATGTCTTACAGTAACGTTGGACAATATCTCCTTTACCAGTGTTCTGATAGAGTATGTCTTACAGTAACGTTGGACAATATCTCCTTTACCAGTGTTCTTACAGAGTATGTCTTACAGTAACGTTGGACAATATCTCTTTTACCAATGTTCTGATAGAGTATTTCTTACAGTAACGTTGGACAATATCTCCTTTACCAATGTTCTGATAGAGTATGTCTTACAGTAACGTTGGAAATATCTCCTTTACCAATGTTCTGACAGAGCATGTCTTACAGTAACGTTGGACAATATCTCCTTTACCAATGTTCTTATAGAGTCAGTCTCACAATAACTTTGGACAATATTTCCTTTAGTACCAATGTTCTTATAGAGTGAGTCTCACAATAACTTTGGACAATATTTCCTTTACCAATGTTCTTATAGAGTGAGTCTCACAATAACTTTGGACAATATTTCCTTTACCAATGTTCTTATAGAGTGAGTCTCACAATAACTTTGGACAATATTTCCTTTACCAATGTTCTTATAGAGTGAGTCTCACAATAACTTTGGACAATATTTCCTTTACCAATGTTCTTATAGAGTGAGTCTCACAATAACTTTGGACAATATTTCCTTTACCAATGTTCTTATAGAGTGAGTCTCACAATAACTTTGGACAATATTTCCTTTACCAATGTTCTTATAGAGTGAGTCTCACAATAACTTTGGACAATATATCCTTTACCAATGTTCTTATAGAGTGAGTCTCACAATAACTTTGGACAATATTTCCTTTACCAATGTTCTTATAGAGTGAGTCTCACAATAACGTTGGACAAAAGGGCTAACTTCAATAATAAAGTCTGAATGTTATAGACTGAAAGGCTTTTCTGATATTCTTCAAGTCTTGCAATAAAGTTAATCCCGTTACGCTTAAAATGCATTATTTCTCAGGTGCGTGTGCCTACACACACTGATTGTGAAAAAGTATTAAAAAATTCATTTGCTGAGTCAATGGCAGCATTGCTAACCCGTTGTGCTGGCGAATGTAGAAGTCAGAACCTGTCATGGAGCAGGTGGCTTGAACACACTCCATAACATTCTCTAACATTCCATCACACAATAACACACTCTCCATAACATTCTCTAACATTCCATCACACAATAACACACTCTCCATAACATTCTCTAACATTCCATCACACAATAACACACTCTCCATAACATTCTCTAACATTCCATCACACAATAACACACTCTCCATAACATTCTCTAACATTCCATCACACAATAACACACTCTCCATAACATTCTCTAACATTCCATCACACAATAACGCGGAACAAACGCTACAGTGAAAACTCGCGCTTCATGTCCTGTCAATAGTCAGGTTTCGTTTGTGGGCGAATGACGCGTAAAGGCCAACGAGATCGAAATCAAGGCGGGTAGAAAACACTCCAAACATCTTCCAGAGGCATAGATCCTCATAAGCCCCGAGGGCTCATGAGGATCTATGTCTCTGGGAGATGTTTGGAGCGTTGTCTGTGCGTATGAAACAAACTGGTTATCCGCCGTGACTGGGCTCGCGTTTGTTGTTGGTAGGCGTTCGTTGCAAACGGAACCTCGATCACCAGTATGGAGTGTTGGCCAATACGAGAGTTCAGTAGCGATCTTTCTACTGTTAGTGTCACACACAGAAACACACGTTGCGCATTCCTCAAGGTGAAGCACGTTATCAGGGATTAACTGCGTGTGTTAGCAAACTCAGCAGGACTGTCTTGAGTGTGTGCCAAGAAAGCGATACAAAACAAGACAGTGCCTAATACGCCAGTCCAAGGTAGAGAAACAATGCGAACAACATAACAACCTAGCAACGAAATTTCTACCCCTGGCAACCATGACTGTATACAGGGCGCGCAGTAATACATGCCATCATGAACCTTGTAGTGTTAACCTTTGTCTGTCGTTCTCTGGTCTTCTCTGCCTTTTATTAAAGTCTCACTGCTACTGTGCATACACTGTACGGTTACAATCTGTGTCTGTTATTAACCCCCTCACTGCTGGTGTGTGCACACTGTACGGTTATTAACCCCTCACTCTACTGTGCGTACACTGTACGGTTACAATCTGTGTCTGTTATTAACCCCTCACTCTACTGTGCGTACACTGTACGGTTACAATCTGTGTCTGTTATTAACCCCTCACTGCTGCTGTGCGTACACTGTACGGTTACAATCTGTGTCTGTTATTAACCCCCTCACTACTGCTGTGTGTACACTGTACGGTTACAATCTGTGTCTGTTATTAACCCCCTCACTACTGCTATGTGTACACTGTACGGTTACAATCTGTGTCTGTTATTAACCCCCTCACTACTGCTGTGTGTACACTGTACGGTTACAATCTGTGTCTGTTATTAACCCCCTCACTACTGCTGTGTGTACACTGTACGGTTACAATCTGTGACTGTTATTAACCCCCAAAATAGAAATCTAAAAAGTGTTACTGCCTGGTGTAGGTAGCTTTAGTAGCTTTACTACAACAACCTAGTTATCGCTGATACATCATACTGGTTGTGGGAGGTACTGTTGTCTAGCCCACGAAACTGAAATTGTCTGGCTTCTGTCTGGCTTCTGTACAATCGTTGAGTGCCTTCCATACAGTACAGACGTCATACGAAACCCAGGATATAAATTATTTTGTTTCAAATTAGTCACTGTGGAGAAGCGGATCTGGGGGGGGGGGGAGGGGGATTGCAAAGGTTCTGGACCCCCCAACAAAACTTTAAAAAAAAATAACAATGTCCCTTTATGGAGAGTATTTAACCCCGTTTCCGCCTCCGTTGTTTGATATTTCAGTACGTGGTGAGAGTCTTGACACATGCACCTCCCCCGCCCCCCCCCCCCCACTCGCCCCCACCACCCGCCCCCCCCCCATCCCGCCACAACATATTTGGCGAGCTGTGAGAGTTCTGACAAAATCGCTCTTACACGCACCCCCCCCCACCCCACCCACCCCAAATCATCCCGTTCCCCCATCTCTCCTCCCCGTTGCTTGATTTTCAGCTACTGGAAGGAAGGTCTAGGGTCGGGAGGCCTTTTGTGTCAGGTTGAAGGTCCTAAAGAAACAAACCTTTCATCCCCTAGGTAAATGATCCGCCCCTGTTGTGTCAGCCTCCGCCTGTGAGGTAGAGCCCTGATATACCAGCTAGTGATTCCTACACCAGTAATTGTACAAGTTTACAAGAAAGGAACAGGGGGAAGCAAGCTTAAAGGGAAGATAATTAACTGTACAAAGTTCAAATACCGACCCAATGAAGAAAGAAGCACGTTTAGAAAAGAAAGTGACATTTTCTCCATGCGCTGAAAACATAAATATAAGTAGCGAAGTGTTTTCTTGTTTGTTTCTCGATGTTGATAAGGTGTATATTAATAAATGGTGTATGTCTTTTGTAAGCGTGTTTTTTTCTTCCTTGGGTTTTCTCTGCATGTGGATCTGGACTTTGTACCCAGTTCGTATGTCCTACCTAGAACCAACGTTCACAGCTAACCTTTGTATGAAACCACGATCACAATGCTCAGTACGTGTAGATACAGGAATGCACGTGGAATCGCGATGTTACGAGACCGTCACGTGACAAAGCAAAACGCACGAAATGTATGAATACACAGCCAGGTTTAAGTAGACAAACAGAAACACGCAAATTCTGTGACAATGGATCATTCTCCTGTTTCCTTCGCTGCTTTTAATGTAAAGTTTGTTATAAGGAAATTCGGTAGTGCCGGGGGAACTGAAAAAAATACATTTGATATAATTATCCGAAATTTTGTGATATCTGACCTTGTTATAAACGGATTCATTTTACAAAGACAAAGAAGAGATGTGGCCGGGACCTCCCCAAAAAGCTTTCTTATATCCGATTTTCGTTTTATCCGACTCTGTTATAAGCGGACTTGATCATATAAATAATCTATCTATCTATCTATATCCCATAGTCTTGCCGACCGTTGGGGCACCACTGATGACGTAACGGTCGGCAAGACTACGGGATATAGATAGATAGATAGATAGATAGATAGATAGATAGATAGATAGATAGATAGATAGATAGATAGATAGATAGATAGATAGATAGATAGATAGATAGATAGATAGATAGATAGATAGATAGATAGATAGATAGATAGATAGATAGATAGATAGATAGATAGATAGATAGATAGATAGATAGATAGATAGATAGATAGATAGATAGATAGATAGATAGATAGATAGATAGATAGATAGATAGATAGATAGATTATTTATATAATTAAGTCCGCTTATAAATAATAAGTAATGAAAAATACAAAAGCAAATTTGTTACGTGGTACTCGTAGTCGTAGTATGATACAATCACACCAGACGCACGCAGGTAGAGTTATTGTAAAAAAATTTCACTCAGCTGCAACTCGTCACACGTGGCACAAACTTGTAGACCACTATCACTCAGCCGTTTAAGGATCAAACAATTAACATGTCAAATGGCCTGATATACACTTGGGGATTCTGGAGTACGTATCTCCTTATGAAGCCGCTACTACATAAGTACGAGAAGCACCACCTATCAGGCTGAACGTTACAGTGTCAGTTAGTGTACGACCAAAGATTTGGTGCCGACTCGCTTATCTGAGAGGTACGGTGGCTGAGGACACTAATCAAACTTACATCACACCAAACTCATGTCTCCTATCGAAACATCCCATACAACAATTAATAACACGACAGCTCACATCACAACAACTAACCAAGACAACGTGTAACACTGACAATCGGAGCACATTACGAATTACAAAACAGGATCATTCACACTTCAAGCATTCTCAGACATAAGGGAGAGTGAAGGAGTTTACATCATCATATTTACTTCTAGCATAGGATACCACTTAAGTCAGCTCACCTAACAATGCGAGGCGACGACTTGGAATCATGATGGAAATCGGTGCGCTGTCTCGAGGGTGCCACAACGTGTCACTTCAGGAACGGAGCCCTCGAAACGCACACTGACCATTCTTTATATACATTTCTCATTCCTTCTATTCACATGTGTCCTTAACCAAAAAGTCCTGCGTCATTGCTTTTTCCACTCGACCGACCTTTCATACTCTTATGTGGACACGACCAAAGTCTTGAGTCAGAGTTTCCACTCGACCGACCTTTCACTTGTTTGGACACCCGTGCCACCCGATTCTTAGATAACCAGTATCCCCCACGTGGCCGTGTTTTTCTGGGGCAAGCCTTGCGGTTCACGATTATAACTCCGTTTCGATCAATACCTCGTACCTGGACTTCGACCCCACATTTTAACCCTTATCATCCCTATTAACCCTAGCTATCATAATTGTCACTCTGTGACACCACACTGGAGAAACAGTTCCAACAATATTTTATTGCAGCGATGCCATCTCAGCACAATGCATCCACAAATGCACCAACACTGATACACTGTCTCCTCTACAATGCATCAACACTTTTGACACACTGCGTCTCTCATACAATGTACACACATATTTCCTAACACCGTCTTTTATACTATTACAGATTTCCAGAACAATCCAGCAAATTCTCCAAACACAAACAATCAGAAAAGAAAACGTAACCAAATCTCATTAACATTCATGAAAAAGAACACTCTAGATTTTTTTAAACCCAATATGACAAAATAATTCATATAGTAATGTAAGCATAATAGTTCTACTGTAATCAGTCACGTGACCTTTTGTTACGCCTGCTAGTGGGAAACACTCCATCATTCTCAAATAACGTACACCTATCTGCAACAACCACGCTAGACAATCACAAAGAAACAGCAACGTTTAAAGAGAGAGATTAAACGTGATTACAGTTCATGCAGGTCATCGGCAATGATTCCATTATTCATTAACCCTTTGGCTATGGGTAGCGGTTTTTGTCCTGCAGGAATCATTGCAATCTGGGCAGTGGGCAGATGTTCACATCTGCACGGGACATAGTCCCCTGCTGAGTCCCCTGCACGAGTCCCCTGCTGCCTTGCAGGTTAAGGTTTGGATAACCAAAGGCTAGGGTGCTGACACGGTACCTGATTGGGTGTATGAACTTCCTTGATGAAGTCACCACCCAGGGCGAAGGAGTCCCATCAGGGTCTCATCGGCCACGTGTCCAGGACCAAGGTGAGCCACAAGTTATGCGGAGTTTCGGTTGTGGTTAACAGCCTGGAGAGGGATGGGCTCCGCCAGGCTGTTTTGCCCAAGACACACCACATTATGCAATGACAACCTTACCTCAATCCATACCGGATCGATCGTCGCCCGGAACAAGGACCGCGCCCTCTGTCTTGCGGTAGGGCAGAGGTGTTAAGTGTGTTACTGGTGCACCACCAAAACTCCGTGCTAGAAATAACATCAGCGTTGGCACCTGGAACGTCAGAACCTTAAGACAGCGTGAAAAGGTAGAGGAACTGACACATGAAATGAACAGATACCATTGGACCATCCTAGGACTGTGCGAAGTACCATGGAAGAACCTTGGGGAAACATCAACCCAGCAAAACCACAAACTGTATTACAGTGGCAGAGAAGACAAACACGAACAGGGTGTCGGATTTCTCGTCCACAAAGACATCGTGAATACTGTCATGAGTTGTCGGCCAGTCTCCAGTAGGCTTATCACCATACGCTTTAGCGCAACTCCATTCAATGTCACCATTGTACAAGTTTACGCACCAACAACAGACTATGGCGATGAGGAAATAGAAGACTTCTATGATCAACTGCAAAAAGTTCTGGACCAGACCCACAAGAAAGACATTCTTGTGGTGCAGGGAGACTGGAATGCTAAAATAGGAGAGGATGCTGCTAGGAACTGGAAAGGCACATGCGGACGCTACTGCAACGCAGAGACCAACGATAGAGGCTTAAGGCTCCTGGAATTTGCCAGCTCAAATGATCTAAAGCTGATGAACACGTTTGGCCCACACAAAGCATCCAGAAGGTGGACATGGCACAGCCCGAACGGAGAGCATCATAACCAAATTGACTACATCATGGCGAAGAGACGCTTCCAAACCAGTGTGAACATTGCCAAGACAAGAAGTTTCCCAGGAGCAGACATTGGAAGCGTCCATGACTTAGTGATGATGACCTTCCGACTCCGCCTATAAAAGGTCAACAAGCAGGGTCCCACCAGAATCAAGTTTGACCTCGAGAAGCTAAAAGACCCAGAGGTAGCGGAAGCCTTCCAGGCAAAGATAGGAGGAAAATTCGCGCCATTGCTATTTCTAGGTGCAGAAGACACGGACATGGACACACTGATCGACACATTTAACACTGTTGTAACCCAAACAGCCAGTGAGATCCTTGGCAAACACCGACAAGCAAATAAACCTTGGGTTACAGCTGACATCTTTGTTCTATGTGACAAACGTTGAGAATTAAAGAAAAAGAAATCAGAGGTAGAAGGAGCTAAACAATACAGGTAAATTAACCAGGATATCAAGAAAAGCATGAAAAAGGCAAAGAATAAGTGGATTGAAGATCAGTGTAAACACGTAGAAGAAAATCTGAACAAAAATAATAGCAAAAAAGCATACCAGCTGGTGAAAGACCTGACCAGAGTAAAACAAGGACGCTCCTCGATCATTCAAGATAGTGAAGGAAACTGTCTTACGGAAGATCAAGACATACTGAAGAGATGGACAGAGTACTGCTCAGATTTGTACAACCACCGAGCTGCAGGGGACCCAGGCATACTTGTCAACCCACCCGTGACCAACAATGGCAACTATCCCATCCTCTGAGAAGAAGTAGAGGTTGCAGTGAAGTCTCTGAAAAAAGGGAAGGCAGCAGGAACAGACAACATCCCTGCAGAGCTAGTTCAAGAAGGGGGAGAAGACATGATAAGCGACTTACTAACAATCTGCAATAAGATCTGGCAGTCAGGGGATTGGCCCACACCATGGACCCAATCACTTATAATAACTCTCCCCAAAAAAGGCAACTTATATCAATGCCAGAATTATCGCACGATCAGTCTTATATGCCACCCAAGCAAAGTCATGTTAAGATCTTACTGAACAGTCTGAAGCCACAGGCAGAGGAAATCATAGCTGAGGAACAGGTAGGCTTCAGACCTGGGCGCAGCACAACTGAGCAGATCTTCAACCTGACAGTTCTATGTGAGAGGTACCTCAAGACCTCTATCATGTCTTTGTGGATTTAAGAAAGCGTTTGACAGGGTGTGGCATGCAGCCCTTTGGTCCACCATGAAGCTATACAACATCAATTCCAACCTGATCAAAGTCATAGCAAACCTTTACAACAAGGCCACTAGCGCAGTCTGCTTCAACAGCAAAATAGGAAACTGGTTTAGGACTACAGTTGGAGTCAGACAAGGCTGCTTGCTCTCACCTACTCGTTTCAACATCTTCCTGGAAAGAATCATGACGGACGCTTTGAAAGGTCACAAAGGAACTGTCAGTATTGGAGGCAGAACAATCACGAACTTGCGCTTAGCGGACGACATTGATGGCCTTACAGGAACAGAGAAGGAGCTAGCTCAGCTGGTGGGAACGCTGGATAGTACAGCCATTGCGTATTGGATGAAAATCAGTGCAGAGAAGACCAAACTGGTGACCAATAGCGCCAGTGGCATTGGCACTGAAATCATGGTTGGAGGCCAAAATCTAGAAACAGTTAAGAAATTTAAATACTTGGGAGCCATTGTGACAGATGAGGGATCAAAACCAGAAATACTGTCCAGGATTGTGCAGACAACAACAGCACTGACAAGATTGAAGACCATATGGAAGGACAGAAACATCACACTCTGCTCCAAAATCAGACTGATGCGTTCCTTAGTCATCTCAGTGTTCTTGTATGCCTGCGAGTCATGGACCCTCACAGCAGACCTTGAAAGGAGGATACCAGCCACTGAAATTAGATGTTTTCGAAGGCTGCTTGGCATTTCATACAGAGATCACATCACAAATGAAAAGTGGGAAGCAGAATCAGGCAAGCCATCGGGCCCTATGAAGACCTATTAGCCAGTGTGAAAAGACGCAAACTGAAGTGGTATGGGCATGTCACGCGAACAGCAGGGCTTGCCAAAACAATCCTGCAAGGCACTGTGCAAGGAGGACGAAGGAGAGGAAGACAGAGGAAAAGATGGGAGGACAATATCTCAGAGTGGACAGGACTGAAGGTGGGCGATACGCTAAGAATGGCAGAGAACAGAGAGGAATGGAGGGAGCTGGTTGCCAAGTCATCAGTGGTGCCCCAACGGTCGGCAAGACTACGTGATATAGATAGATATAAATAATCATTGCAACAAAAACTACTACCGACAGCCAGACACTCTAGAACTTACTACAGCGTTTAACTAACATTTAGGCTCATTCGATACAATGTTACGAAATGTAACCAACCACTTTGACGTCATATTTTAGGTCACTAGAATAATCACGCCGTTTCGAGAACGATCTAGGTCAAACGAGGTTGGACTTTAACAACAATGTAACGAAAAGACGCGTCATTTTAGCTACACAACAAAAATCTACCGCGATGCTCTCAAAAGAATAACACAACCACAAAACGTAACATTATCCCCCATTTTAAGAACGAAATGTCACAAAATGTTTCTCAAATCTCAAACATGTTTGTGGCTGTGTCAAACTTCACAGAACAATAAACACTAACAATCTGACATCAAAACTTAAATCACATAAACTGCTCTGTAATAATTGTCTCACAGCTCCTTTCAACTGTCCTGGAAAAGAAAGAATGTTCCTGTAAACTGTTCGGGTCAGGTAATCCGCTCCAAAATTCTGCGAACCATTGATTACACTGTAACTTAATGTCAAACTTTCTGCAATAATATCGCCCATTTTATGATACGTGAGTTTGTGAACTTGGCAGATTCAGATTGTTCACGGGGTTGATGGTCCGTCTGCAGCACAATAGATACTCCCTGCAGGTACAGTTCAAACCTCCTCACTCCCCAGATTATGGCTAGGCACTCCTGCTCGATGGTAGAGTGGTTCCGCTCGGCTCGGGTCAACATTTTGCAGGCGTAGCTCACTGGTCAGAGTTTCCGTCATCCGCCTGCATTAGGATGGCACCCACTCCGTCGTTGGAGGCGTCGGTCACTCAGGACGAAGGTCTTCGATGGGTCGGGGAGGTGTTGAACGGGCTTCTCGGACAAGGTGCCACAAACCGCCTAGAATGCTCGCTCTTGGGCCTCCTCCCACATTGTTGGGCTGTCCTTTCTTCAGCAAGTCAGTCAGGGGTGATGTGGACAGCGGCGAAGTTCGGGATGTACTCTCGGTTAGTAGTTCGCCAGTCCCATTGAATGAGCGAACCTGCGTCTTTTGGTAGTAGGTCGTGGGGCATCCCTGATCTTTCTCACGTTGTCGTCATGCAGCACTTTCAAGCCTTCGCTTAACCGGTGAAATCCTCGTTATCGGCCACTAGGATTACACTTGCTTGGTCGGATTGGTGAATTCGCATCTGACAGACGCTGGAACAGCACTCCGGTGGGCCGGTGAGGTGATCTCCCCAGGTCATGGTATGGATCTAGATGTCGTCCCATTTAAAAGGACACATTCTGCATATCTTCTAGGATCTTTTTCAGTCGTCTCTTCAAAGCGGCACACCACTGTTCACCATACCAAAAGGTATCTCCAGAAACTCCCAATGACCGTCGGGGTGTGGACAAACCGCTGTCTTGTAGATATCTTTCTTTTCAATCT